>CALSBZ010046728.1:1689296-1706422 GCA_943591055.1 Gobionotothen gibberifrons | reverse complement strand
AATTTAGCCGGCTAAGCGAAAATCCTGCTTCGTCGTACAGGGCCCAGGTCTCTGTCACTCCAACAACAACAACAACAACAATCACAGCTTCTCTGCATCTGCCCTCCCTGGATGTCAACAACATGTCCCTTATAGATGTCACCACCTGACACATGTTAAACTGTGTAGCTACTAAACCCAGATATTTGGCAGAGCAATGATATAATAATGAAATTAAGAATCATGGTTCTCTGAATAAGTCCTATGCTTTTGTCAAGATAAATCCCAAAATAGCACTAATGAAAATACTAGCACTACGGCAGCTATAAAAAGAGCTTAGCACTCCTGGCAGAGCCCCAGAAGTGCCGTTCACTACTTTAAAAGCTCTGAGTGGAAAGAGTGTCAAGTGGCCCTAAGAAGCAAGCCGACAACAACATAAATACAAACACAGTAGGTACAAATACACCTCAGTATGAAAAACTATTTACTTGTGTTTAACATTACATGTCTAACAGGATGGTTTGGAGCAAAACTCTGAACAAACAGACAAACAGAAAGACATTTAGGTTGAGGAGCTTATGCTGGAAAGCATGCAGCTCAACAAGCTCTGAAATGGTATCACACAGCCGGTGAACCTGCGGCCACTTAGTGAAAATACAACAACGCCTGTACATGGCTGAAAACATCATGCATAATTCAATCTTTTTTGATGGAATGTGAGTTTTTGCAGGTCGGGGCAAGACGCCCTGTGCAATGCAGGCGTACCCTTGTCAATTTCCAGCTCTTACACTCTGACGGGACATGAATTGCGACACACCGGCAAGTATACAACGTCCCCACACACACTGTGCCTCGCAGCAACCTGAGCCAACCCCACAGAGACGTGCACATACTGTACTTTCTCTGCGGCCCCTCCAGCACACACAAGTTGACATGTAAGAGATTCCTATGGCCCCTATGCAGAATATGCAGAATATGCAGACACGTTGCACAACTACGAGCACACACTGTCCAAGACAAATACAGAAGAGTCAACAAAAGATGTCACGAAAAAAAGACTTACAGTGCTGACCTGATGCCGCAGTGGGACTGTAAAATATGCATGGCAGACGAGGACTGCTAGTTGAAGATCGAGATGAGTAGCTGCTACACAGCAATCATACATGGACTCACACTCTCTCTTTCTCTCTCTTACACTCTGATGTCTCTAGCAGTTGTGCTAAGTTTAGCCAGCCAACCCACTCAAATACACTCTGCCTCTCCCTCCTCCTTCCTCTAATCTGTGGGACTTTCTTTCTCGGTTGCTAGTACCACCCATTCTACCCTGATTGGAGGACAGCCAGCCTCTCCACCTGTGACTTTGACAGTGACTGTGGAGTGCGTCCAACATGTAATTGCTGCGCTGTCTGGTAACTGAGCACTCTCCAGAGATGTGACTATTTTAAGAGAGTGCAGTTTTCATTAAGGCTTTCATTAGAAAAACAGCACATCCACACCAGGCACAGATAACTATATCTCATTAATGATAATTGCTCTTATGTTGGTACATTTAAAGAATAAGGGTTGGGATTATTCTATTGATGTCTTGGTGTCAACAAAAGCAACAATGGGTCTCTAAATTCTTTATTTAACTCAACCCGTCTGTGACTCATTGGTTCCCTGATTTGGCATACAAATAAATCGTTTTAAAAATGTGCTATATAAATAAAACTTGATTTGATTTGATACAAATAAATAAAAATAAAAGCCTATAGATAATATGTGTTCATTTTTTTAAAGGGATCATTCACGAAACAGCTGGGCACTGTAGTTCTTACATAACTCAACCCAAACAGTAGAAAAACAGTGCTTTTGAGTTTATGGGATTGTGTTTTAAAACAACAATTAAGATAATGTATAGATATACAGAATTGTTTGTTATAAGGAAACAGTGGAACTATGGTTTTGGTATTTTTATGGGATTTGTTGGCAATAAGAAGAATATGGAATATTATAAGTCCACCTAAATTACAAGAAAATACTTCCCTCAAGTAGGTTTTATGTATTATTATTATGACATTTCTACCTCAACCCTTATTCAACGCAAATCTCGATATCATTGCTGTTATGCAACACAAATTAAATTCAGAACACCTCCCATGTGCTGGAGTGGTGCCAGAAATAACACTGATGATTACATCAGAATCTTGAGCAAATAGAACACAATCGTTCTGCATGACAGATAACAATAGGCTTTGAGTGGGAAATGGAAGACTGAAAGGCACCTGCTGTGAAGGTAGTGCTCTTTAAACAGAGAGAACAATGCAAAGACACTGAGAATAGTCCAGAGAATTATATCTATAACAGTGTCTGAATGAGGCCCCCTGTCCTATGTTGTAAGTGCCACAGTAGCCTATTGTTCATCCTGCATTTTATAGGCTACAGCTGGGTCTGTCTGGTCCTATACATCCAGCACTAATGGACACTTGGTTCCCTCATGTATCCCTCCACTGTCTAAATTACAGGCTGAGCAAGAAGGGGATATACTGTAGCATGCCACTGAGTGAAAACAAGACAACTCCCTCTGTCCAAATACACAAGTGTACAGCCAATAATAAACATGGAGCCAAATCCTCAAATATATACAGCTCGCTGCATCCGGTACAGAGTGACTTAAAATAAGACTATACTATACTTCAAGTCAGTATTTAGCTGAACTTAGTGCACTGAACTTTGAATCAGGGGGGTTAGCAAGTTCGAGTCCCACTGCAGTCAGCATGTCGTTGTGTCCCTGGGCAAGACACTTCACCCCAAATTGTTCCTGTGGGGATTGTCCACAGTACTGAATGTATGTAAGTCGCTTTGGATAAAAGCGTCTAACAAGTGACATGTAATGTAATGAATGTTGTGTGTATTCAGCTGCTAAATATTGTATTTTAAACCTATATATACAAATATAATCATAATATAAAAAATAATGAAACAAAACAAGAATACCTATCATATACAGCAAACTTTCAACAAGTAAAATAATTAGTTTTTCTTAACAAGTTCTATTTTTTTTTTTAAATATTAAAATAATCAATATTTAAAAGGACGCTGTAAAATATCGATTTATTTTCAAAAAGACATTTCAAACGAATAATTTAGACAATGCAGATGACAGGAATATATACAAATATGAATTTTTTTTTGTTTTCATAAAAAGGAACAGATAAGTCCCAAGTTAGCAAAGGATAACTGATAACTATAACATATAGCCTACTCTGCTTGAGGTGATAATGCAAGCAAAATGCTCTGTAGATAATATACATACTAGACATGGTCTGCAGCAGGTGCATATGTATCTCTAGCAGTTTTTTTGCATATGTGAGTTATAGATGTTGCGTTTGCATTTAATCACCATTGAACATCTGCAGTCAAAGCACT
The DNA here is from genome assembly GCA_943591055.1 of Gobionotothen gibberifrons. Lineage (NCBI taxonomy): Eukaryota > Metazoa > Chordata > Actinopteri > Perciformes > Nototheniidae > Gobionotothen > Gobionotothen gibberifrons. The sequence continues at coordinate 1,703,035 of CALSBZ010046728.1, read as the reverse complement.
AACAAAACCCTGATCACGCTTGACAGATTAACAATATGTTCTCAACTTGTCCTCTGCAAGATGGAAGTAGTATATTTCTTTTGAATGTACAACACAATGCAGTCTAGATCAATGATTCACACAGCTTCTGGAGATCATCATTATCATCTAAACATAGTTATTATCAATCTGAAATCATTATATAATGGCTGAAATGTACAGACTCAAACACCAATGCAGCATTTAGGCAGTTGTGCCCTCCCTCCCAATTTTTCAGAACTCAGAAACAAGTTTTTTAAATCTTCAAATCCATCAGACACCTAACAATTACTTAATGGGACACACCCATATACTGCATAGTACAGAACATAGTGTATTTACCAAACAAAGGACCTTCATCTTCTGACAGACAGACCGGTACGTACAGTAACTCCCTCTTCTATTCAACCTAAATGTCATTCACTGAGTTTCAAAGCCTTACTTAGTGTATCAATCTCCAAGGAACGAGAACCAGCGACGTTATACAAATCCATAGCAAGAGCACTAAAACAATGCCTTTTACTCGCTCATGACAGGATATCCTCATGTCCAGGGGAAGGAAAAGCTGAACCTTGTTTACTTTTTCAGATATACTGTAGCATCGCAGGGGACAGAGTGCGATCAGAGGGCTGTGGTAGACTTTACAGGCTGCAAGGACGAAAACACAGGGAGGCCCGACTTTTATATCACAGGAGGGAGAAAGAGAATACTTGAGAAATATATGTGGCTTGGAAAAAACATCACATTTTCTCCTTGTGTATCAAAATGCAAATGTTTTGTCTTTATAGTAGATGTCTCTGTTCAAGTTTCTCTCTACATGTGTGCGAGTCTGTTAGGTAGATTGATCTTCCTCTTTCAGATAGTGCAGAGTTATCATCACTCATCTTATATTTACAGCCAAGGCAAACAGGTCGGACCTGTGGTGAATACAAAATGTTGACAAGCACTGATCTAACGCGTTGAAAGCGGCAACATTGTGTTCACATGCGATTCACCGCAGCAACAATCTCATTTACAATGTCATTAAAGCTGTGAACTTTTGGAACACAATACCCAGCACTATCAGACAATGAGCTACTTTGTCAAGTTCTAAATCACAGTTGTAATTATAGCAGAAACATAACCAATCATGAGACTGTTAAAGCTGCCGTTTGGTAACTTATTAAAACAAATGTTTTGTCATATTTGCTGACACCGTCTCTCTAACCTGACAGTAGGGCATAAGAGAGATCATCTGAGAAAAATGAACATGATCCTCTGTTTTCTCTCACTGCCCCTTATAGCACCTGCTTGACACCCCTGCGCCTTATTAAAATCAACCAATCAGAGACAAGGAATCTCCATCCCGGAGCTCCGGTCAAAGTGTCACACTAGGCTGCACAGATCAAATATATCTCAAGATGCTGTTACTGGATTGTCTGTGTCTTGCCTCAAATGAAACACATTCTACTGTTCAGCATTGTCAAAGAGGCCCTATTATCCTTTTGGGGGTTTGTACCTTTCCTGTTGTATAGGTTTAGGAGCAAGTACATGTTCTGCAAAGGCTAAGATCCCAAAGTTCCCTCCAGAGGGAGTACCTAGAATACGTTTCAGCAAATATGACAAAAAATGATTTTGATAGAGTTAACCATAGAGTATTTAGTTTCATTTATTGTACGATGTAATGCTTTTAATGGAAAGCGTTTTAGTTTTGTGTGATGCAATGTTTACTCTCTGAACTCCTGTCTGAATTACAACATTTGATGCCATCATTATTTAGTAGATTTGCCAGCCCTGGGAATGCTGATGAAATGTACATATCTAACTAACTCTAGGGGCAGTCACAACCACTCTCTAAATTAAATAAATAAATAGAAAAGAAAACATTAATTGATGTGTCGCCCGAAGAAAAAAAAAGAACTTGCTGCCTGTTGTGATCTGGTCCCACACATGTGTGGCTAGGGGCTGCAGTGGATGAAAACAAACGACCTCTTGAAGCACATCAACAACAAAGATTCCTGGATACAGCCAACTCGCACATACACACACTCACACATTCACACACTCCACTATAGAGCAAGGCTTTGGCACTGGTAATGCAACACACTGCAAGCAGCCCCTTGCATCAGCTGTGGTGACATGTTAGGAGGAGTGATGCAAGCTCCGACTACACATCCACGTCTGAACTAAATCCAGCTACCAGGATAAGTGGCTTCATGAACAGAGCAGGGTCATTTTTGGATCAAGATCTTTCTTATTTTACTAAATAAATTACAGTAGATTTGAGTTCCTGTCCAAATAAGGCTGTGCGTTGGCGAAAACTTCCAATATACTGTATGTATCAAGAACAACAAGTCCTCCAACTCATACGACCAAATAGATCGATTGTTCAGCAGCGTATTACGACCTATAGTCACGTTTTAAAGTTTAGCACCTCTAGTGGTCGTGTAAGAAACAACAATTTGCGGCAAATAACCCTCTCTGGAAAATCCTAAATTGTAGAATAGTTTGGCCATTAAAATGCTTTTTGATTAGATTTCTAGCGAGAAGTGTATATTGTACCTTTAGAATCCACGTCCAGTGGATCTATAGTTTGATAGATATTACGAAGATGATTTGAGGTCTCGCCAGGAGAACGTGTATGTCTTTCCCCCTACAGTATGTAAAGTTAGCGTCAACCCTTACCGGGTGAAAACAGTATTTCTGGTCTCAAAGTTTTCATAATAAAACCGTATTCCCTTCACTGTCAAATGATTTGACAGTGATATCTGATTTGACAGAGACACTGTCTTTTAGTAATCTTTGCATAAAACTATTATTTAAAGCTACAGTATATATTGTTTCTGAGAATCATAACAGTACTCAAGTGGATCCATATTTACTTACACAGCGGTTTATGAATCTAAATAAACAAAACAGCATTACATTACACTTCATTAAGCTGACACTTTATCCAAAGTGCACAAAGAGGCAGATAAATTATACATCAGCAAACTCGGAACAACAAGTAATGGAGGTCTAACTATTTGCCTAAAATAAGTGCTGGTGGAATAGATTTAAATGTGCGTGTGTGTGTTGTGTTTAAACGCCAAGGTACAAACAAAACAGCTGGGTTTCACTCAGACACAGCATCAGCTCAGAAACTGAAATGCAGTGTTTTAGTTTTTCAGCTTTTAAGGCTCTTTGTATATTTAAATTTGGTGTAATTACTTGTCTTTATTCTTTTTTAAAGCTACATAGTTTTCTTTACATTTTTGACCTACTATTGATACTTATTTTCTTAGATTGTTTACGTTTGCAAAAGGCAATAAACTTGATTCTGAAATAAAACATTATTATACTGTTTTATGTTCAGAGAGAGAAACATTCACATTTAAAAAGTAGTAGTACATATCCAAAAAAAGATACACCCTGGTAACAACAGCATCACTTCAAAGACCTGGAGAAGGTCGAAACAATAGGGTGAGGACATGCAGAGGGGAGCGCAGATATTTGATCAAATCCCACCACTGCAGTCTGTCGCCTTAGAGCTTAAATGTGTGTGATTTTTTAATTTCCCGCAAGGTGCAAAGCGCAGCAGCCAGCCCTGGGTACAGGTGTCAGGACCGGTCAGGACACAGGCAGAGCTTCACTGAATATTAGCACCCGAACATATGCGGTACAAAAAAAGCCGGTGTATAGACTCCTACATCCATGACTGCACCAACTGTCCTCAGCCCCCCCGTGGCAGAGCTGCTAATCTCCTGACAGGTGTCCATGTTAGCTGAGGAATCTATGCAGACCCCGCCGGATTGACTTTCTTAACACAAGCTGTACCGCAGCACATGGAGACTCAGTGGAGCTGTGAGCAGTCAGCATGTCTCTCAGCACGGTTACACTATCATTACATGCATTCTAGTTTTATTATAGAGACATACACAGGTTCAAACCCCCTCTGGTGTGCGTTTTTTTTTTTATTTAATAAAAGAGAAATAATATATTTGTTCATATTGTTTGTTATTATTATTATGCATGCATGTATAAGTGTATATATCACGTACATGTTAATTTTATTAAAAGACTGGAAATCATATGAATCTATGCGGAACGCGCCAGGGTCCGATATCATCTTCTTTTTTTGTAACAACATTTTTGAAGAAATCTATAAACATATTGTTAAAAAAGGATAAATGTAAAAGGTTTGGCCTGTGTTGTGTTCATGTGCTCCTCCGATCCACTTAGTCTGTTAAAGAGGTAAACACTACATGTTGTAAACACAAGGGCTTGGTTTAAAAAAATAAAAAAATAAAGCAATATGTTTATGTTGTGTCAGCAACTTATCAGCATGATGAATAAAGATTAGGGAAAGCACTGCTTAAACAGAAGCTTCCACAAACGTACTCCACATCAGAGCAACATTTAGACTCCCAGACATGAGCAGTCGTCAGCATTACGACTTTAGTTATTCCCAGAAAGTGAGATTAAGTTTCTAATTCAAGGAATGTCCCCTAAAACGTTCATAGGGCATTGATATTGAACTCTTCTCTGAAAGCCAAAGCAGATTATATATTGACTGATAACACATTGCTTAACCCACAGGCCTCTCCCACACAGAGGGGCCCTTCCTCCTCCAGCGGCACTATGAGAGGAGCTCCATTCCACTAATATTATGTTTTCATTTATGAGAAAGGCCTTAAACAGTTTGTTTGTGTTCGGGCCGGCCAGCATGAAGGGGCAGGGGGAGGAGCGTCGGGGTCAGATGGAGCTTTAAGGCGAGCTTTCTGAGAAAACTATTCAGACGAGAGGAAGAGACTGGCGGGGGGGAAAAAGAGGCTGCTTCGTCTTGAAGCTTGTCCGGAAATAAAATGATCCGCAGTGGTGAAAACAGAGAGCGCCATGAGAAAGATCGAGACGATAAAAGAGAGACTTTAAAAAAAATAAAGATTCCCTTTTGGGTGTCCTCAGAAAACCTCCTCCATATGTAACGTAATGCCAGAAGCACATGCCTGCTTCATTTCAGGGGTTTGTTTACATCAGCAAGGACACAGTTAAGAGGAGGGGAGGGTCCTTGAGGTTTGGCGTACAACTTTTACTCAGACCAACAGAAAACAATTGCCAGGAACGATTCTTGAATAAGTGGATGACTCTGGAACACTTTGAAATCATAAAGACTCACCGTTTCTCTTCTCCCTCTGATGGGTTAGGGTCCTGCTCCTTGGGCGCGTCTTCCATTCACCTTAATTCCATCCAGCAGCCAATCATGAGAGACTGAGGCAAGCCCCGCCCTCGAATGCACACTTGTCATTCGCCAGGTGGGAGGGGACCCTCAGTGAAACATGACAGGGTCCCGTCCCAGGGTGTTTCTTTACGATTTGAGGTCGGTACGGTGTGGCTCGGTGTGAAATCCAAAGGTTTGGAAGAGGTTAGAGGTCAGTGGGCGGGGCCTGGGCTGGAGGTGGGTGTCAGTCTCAGGGAGTCGGGGGGTGGAGCGAGATCCAATCTGGAAGAGAAAAATCAACAAAGTCACAAACTGCCCCAGGTATTAAGTCTATCTGCAGAAAATATACTTTGATGTGGTTTTTCAAAATGAATAGTGTCATTTGAATATATTCAGCAGATCCATTAATAAGGAAAATAACCGTTAGTTTTAATTATATAAAAGCAATGCTATTACTTCCTATCTTTTCTCATGCTTTAATGAAGATCTTATCCACTTCCATTATTTGAGATTGAGTAAAATGAACCCATTCATGAGCGTTTCAAGTCCCGGATCCTTAGAGAAAATGTTGCACATTGTAGTTCCTTCCACTGTTCATTTCTGCACACCTGCCCACGCACAGCCTTTAATAAGAGTTTTCACACGCTGAGCGTTCAAATCTTAATAAAATAATTGGAAAGAGACCAGATTTCTCTGGGAACCCAGCAACAGGTTGATTTCTAGGAGTCACACATCAAGTTAAACATACGGTGGCCTGGAGGTCAAAGGGGAAACCTAACTGCGGGTGATACAAGTTCAAGTTCAACATCCTTGGAAAACTTCTTATGGAATGTCACCTCTCAGGCAGGGTTAAGTAGCTTTAAGATGAGCAGCGGAATGTGTGTCAAAGAGCGTGTGTGTGTATGTGTGTGTGTGTGTGTGTGTGTGTGTGTGTACTCAGAGGGTCTTGATCCATTGGCCCCTGCCTCCCTCCTCTGTTGTCAAGTAAGGCGTTATTCTTTTCTCCGCTAATCCCCGGTTCAATGCAATTCTAATCCAGACACTTGGGATTCAGGGCATGAGAACGTCCTCAGACACGACTCATATTATAATTGTTCTTTCTTGCTAATAGTTATTACAGGTCATATTCAAAACAACCTTTCTCTGCAGGTGAGGGATTTGTTATGAAGGCAAAGATGAATGTAGAATGTGACACCTTACACATTCTGTGTCATAATGATGGCATCTCGTAAAGTATTTAAAATGTAATAATACATCAAAAATACAAATTAACAGTTTAAAGTGTTCAGGTGATGGTGAGATGATTTTAATGAATGCTAAAAATCCATTTGTATTAGTTGCTTGACAGTAAAATTATCAAAAATAGTTAAATGTGATTTGTTGTATAAGTAAGAAAAAATACAGAATATTTGCTTGATTTAAATTGGAGTAAGGTTTTTTTTATTGATGATCTCTGGGTTCTGAACTGAACGACACAAGCACATTTAAGATGTTAAATTAGGCTCTTTTTTTTGTGAGATTAATTGATTTTCAAAAGTACTGTAAATTGCAGCCTTTGTTGTCTGACACTGATTCCCATGCCGTGGTCCTTTAGATTAAAATAAAAAAAAGTAAAATGTATACTTAGTTCATAGCAGCATTGACTTTATGAACTGTCTAAAGAGCCTCTTGTACAGTCTTTAATCTGTTGAGTAAATGTTGCCACATTCTGTGTCACTGTTTAATCTACACGTAGAAAATGAGCTGATTTAAAGAACGCCCCGGTGTGAGCTTTATGAAGTGCTGCAACCTTCAAAGTGTTAATAGACCTATAAATGCCGGAACGTATTTATTTACGACTCATTGAAAGGTCAAGATAAGAGACGCAGCTGTGCCTCACGTAGGGACACCAAGGATGTGCCTGACGTTTTATGGTGTGATGTGAGGGGAAAGATGTGGAGGGAGGACACCTTTTCAGTCATGAGACCTGCATATTGGAAAACATGGGCCGTTTCTCAATCGCGAGGATTTTGGCTTCCAAGCCAATATTTCAAGGATGCTGCGTCATCGAGTGCCGCCGAAGGACTGTTCCAATTTCCAGCATACTTGGAATTCCACTGAGGCCGCGTCCTTGGTTTGGGGGAAATTTCGAGGATGCACATGGGTAGACTTCGTGTCCTTAAAATCCCCACAATGCTTTGCGCACGGACCAATTTCAAAAACCCTTGCGGAGAATGGCTGAACCGACGCAGCACACATTTAAATGTAAGTATGTAGTGGTGTAGAACATGTGCTGGTAAATATGTTACTTTGTTAGATTTGTTTGTTATCACCAAAAATGTGTTCCGTGAAAGTAAAGCAAGTTCATAATTAGATAGACATCGTGAGGGATTTATTTTCGGTACAGTTTATGTTGAAACCGTTAGAGAGAGTGGCACACTTGTTAGCCTGTTCCATTCTTCTTCGTTTTCCAAAGCCGTGGCTTGGAAGTATACTTGCTTCGTTTCTGAAGGAAGTGACTTGGAAGTACGCGACTACAAAGCCAGCATCCTCGCGATTGAGAAACACCCCTGGTGTCTGTTAACATCAGCTGATTTCCATTGATCAACCATCTATACAAGAACCTCATGTGTTTGTATTGAAAAAGATCCTCATTGACTCCTATTACCTAAAAGACCAACACTGTTTCAAGCACACCCGTGATCCCCCGTTCATTGTAAAGACAAAAAGGGACCCCAGCAGGACTATCTGTGGAGTGATGGTAAATAGGACAGTAATGACATAATCCCCAGAGGCTTTCCACTAATGGAGTGCGCTCCAGCAGAGGCCTGCTCTCTATCAGATCCACTGTTGCACAAGTGGCACTAGCTAACTCACTGTTGTTGTTTGTAGCACAAACAATTAGCTGTTTATCACACTGGGACAGAGAGGACGGACGAGAGAGAGAGAGAGGCCCATTGTTGGATAAGCAACTGAATGCGTTCATTACACTCATTAACATTAGCCAGAAAAAACTCATAGGTTGTTTTATATAAGGTCTAGTAAACATGTATCTGCCCTTTGTCTAAATAAACTGCAACAAATCTGTTCCACATTTGTTCTTTTTTAAGAGGGAAAAACGTTTTGGGATATATTTGTTGATATAGCGTGTAAGCTTCAAGCCTCTGGTTGGGTGTTTCCATGGGTCCAGTATACTGACCTCGGAGGGTCATGCTAAACTTCTGTGCTTCAGGGCTCTAACAAACTTATTTTTTCCATTATCAATTAATCTACTTAATATTTTCTAGATGCATCCATTCTTCATTAGGGCTAAATATTGTGTGAAAATAGGGAAAAATGTAAATTGCATTTTCTCAAAGAGCAATTTGATGCCAGTCCAATAATACACACATATATCCAGTACCCAACTATAAGCTTTGATGTGATGTAAAATCACAATATTTGCATATTTCAGAGGGTGAAAACAGCATTGCCTGCCACAAAAAATAATGACTGAAGATGAACAAAATAATCTGCATATGTTTCTGTCCATTTGACTCAACCAATTGTATAGCAGATGATAGCACAATGCGTTTTGATGTGACACTTGTTAAAAAGCTCACACAGGGTTGATATTGTTTTTATTTTCAGTATTAACATTTAAGAGTATCAGACGTGCTGTAAAATGTTATTCTGCTCGTAAAGTTGAAGTTAGGAAAGCTAACTACCTTCCTCTTTCCCACGTGAAAAAGAAAACAAACACTAGTAGTGTGATAAATGCAAGCCATATAGCTGCCCTCCTACTGTGTCCTTGTATGTACTCGTTTGCCTTTGCTCCCACCCGGGAAGTTAAGCTTATATTTATATCCCATATTTACAAGGTCAGGGCACGAAAATACAGTTTGCAAAGTGGTCTGGGGCAGAAAAGAGTACATAGCATACTTTGAGCTGAGGAAAGAGGGGAGATAAGGAGCAAAAGTGAGAAAGAATGAGATCAAGTGAGATTGAGATAATACACAGTATTTTTTGGAGAAAGGCACGGACTGCAAGTTGATGAAAGGTAAATAAAAGACTTGATTTAGGTCATTTTTGGAGTGGAGACAAAATAAACCCGCTTATCGGAGCTGGAAGACGAATAACAGGAGAAGAACAGGGCGTGTCAAAAGGCAGATCTAGGGCGTTCAGCAGCTTGAAAGCACGAATGTACATACATAGATAAATGCCTGGAATTTGAACAGTGTCAGTTAGGGATTCATTATACAACCATTTATGGTCTGCTTGCTGCAACGAGCAATACACAACCATATGCAGCACACCATGCTTTCATTGTATCAGGAAGCAAATCATGTACAAAAACATGTAGTGGAACGTGTTCCTGGGTAACCTTTCAATCCAAAGTACATTACAGCAGCACATTGAACCCATTAAGAAATGGTTTGATGCAACTAGGAGCACCAAGGTAGCGTACACATGAACAAACAGTATGCGGTGCATGGGCTTATGGACAGCAAATATTATATTAATATCATCCGCAATTATTGAGTCCAGTCTATTTGTTGGAACTGTACATTTCAATTATACCCAATTAAAAAAGGGACCTTTTATGCTAATCTCCAGGTTCATACTTGTTGTTTGATCCTCTACTAAGACATGTTTACATGCTTTAATGTGTGTGGGAGAGATTTTAGCCTTTGCAGACCATTTACATGCACTAAAAACAATATAACAACAGGAAAGGGAACACCCCTAAAAAGCATGATAGGGCCTCTTTAAATCAGTCTAAACGCTATAATCCAATGACAAAATAAAAGCATATTTTAAGAATTTTTTCTCACATTTATTAAAAATGCTATTCGTGCTTTGCAATCGAATGTTAATGAAAAGTGTGACATTGTTCGTGTCGGTTCTCCGGTTGTTTTCTTTCTACAATAACATCTACTTTCTAGCATGCCCACGTACATACACACACACACACACACACACGTTTTTACAGCACCTTGATTGTATACCCTTCTAGTGCAGCTTCCACATTTTAATTGGGCCTCCAAAAACTGGCATTTTCCCTGAAGCAGGGTTCACCTTTAATTGCATGCTCTGAAATACAGCCTTCAAAATGTATCAAAAAGAATAACTAGTAAATGCAAACTGATGCAAGGAGAAGCTCAGAATTAATTAAACATGACTTGCTCTCCTTCTCTTCTGTTCCAGGCCCAAAAGATCGATGTCTGAGAAGAAAATAACTGGCTGATTTCTTCAGAAGAAGGCCAATTTTAAATGTGGTTCTACACCAAGAAGAAATCACTGCATTCAAGGACATTGGGGATGTGTTTTTGATGGACCGATATCAATGGAAAGTGTTATTAAAGAACTGACACAATATTTAGGAATGATTTGTTGATTAACTTAATAAAGTTAAAATACTTTGATAGTTTGTGAGCTGTAGTTCTGACACCATTAGCAAAGAGAATAAAGAGCATAATTGAAGGCCATGTTTTATTCCTTTTGTTTGGTAAACAAACGGAATAAAACAAGTTATTTTGTTTATAAGAATAGCTTGTTTCAAGGATGTGACATAGTTTTCATGTTTGTAGACTTGAATGCGTGCTGCATAATTGATCCAAGGTTTGGAAGGAGTGTTGTTTTGAAAACCATCCTGCACTTTCCCTTTCAAACAGATGAATACACACATCTAACTGAGTTCCAGACGGAAGTGTATACACAGCATGAGTCACTGCTCCCATACACACACACAAGGCCTCATTATAGCCGAACACTAAACGTATTGGAATCAGAATGTCAGTGTAATCCTCCAGTTGAAGAGCCAGCAAACCACATATATACATAAGTGGCTGGTATAATACAACATCTGTAATTCAACCCATATTTAGTGAGCATGTTTTAATGCATAGTATTGGTATGGCAAACATGGTTTCCATTACAAATAATAACGCATTAGCTCATCCACAATTACAGTGTAGCGATTACATTTTTTTAAAAATGCGATTAAGTTATTCATTCTGAGAATTCAGGCACGTTTGTGTGTCCATCATTCAAACTTAGCTTTATCTAAATGCTATGAGCAACAACAACAAAATGTGTTCAATCTGCAGATTCTCAGCTTTCAATTCAATTCATGAAGACAGCTGAAAACGATAAAGTCTACAAGAGAAAAAGTGTGAGATATCAAGATCTGAGCTGCCTTGTATTTTTAAGGAAAACATATATTTTGCTATAAAAATGTTCACTCTGCAGGGGAAGTATTCCTTTACCTTTATTTGATAAATGCTTCAGTGTAGTGACAGAACTGTAAAACCACTCAGCAGACAGCTGTCTGGCTTTTTGAACATTATCTCCTTGTTCCATCCTCACATCTCCTTTCAAATTTCGTGCCATTTAAATGTCACGGTCGCACACCAATTTGGAAAAATACAAAGTACAATTTGGCGGAGGAACTGCGGTTAGATTCAGGGCCTTTTCACCAATTATTTCGATCATTATGAGTTTTGGGGGGGGGGGGGGGGCAGTGCACCTGTTAATACTACTACATGCTTCCTGCAGCTGCTGGGTTGTTCTGTAGCAGATCACATGTCAGCTCGGATGTGCCAATTTCTTGTTACCCGGAAAAGAGTTCGTGTTCACTTCTTTCTCAGGATCTCCACATATTTGTCCCCATGAAGGCAGAGGGATAAGAGGGTAACAGGTATGATGTAGCCTCAGAGGAATAAGATGTTTTTAGCCTTTAAGCTGATGAGGACCCTTGTTAAAATTCACACCATGACAGCAGACGCGGGGTCAGTGCTCTCGACTCCCAAGGGCGGCCTAAACAATTAGCGGTTAAGTAATGGAACAGGGCCGGGCCATGTTGTTGATGTGGCGCACGCAGTCTGATGGTGGAGGTGTAGATGGGGGAGGTGGGTGTCAGTTAGTACCCCAAGGGTCACAAGCAGTCAAAGGCAAGGAGATCATGTTTCATGCTCTCTCTCTCACCAGGCTAATTACTGTCAGGGGTTATTAATAGGTGCTAATAGGTCACAGCAAAGTGACTAAAAGCTATCTTTACAGACATTTCTTTACAACGTGACCTTGTGGCTGTAAGGTATGCACAAACGCAGACGTCTGCATAGAATAACATGTTAATGTTTAACCTAAATGTGTTCACACCCACAAGTGGTGATTTGGGGTTTCATGCCTTGTCAGGTGAAGGACAAAGACACAAACTCAGAAGCTGCATACACCCATTTATTTATTATGGTGGGAGGAATAGCACTTGACTCCGCAGCTTGCTACGCCCGGCCAAGGAAACATGGCAAAACATGACTCTAGTTTCAAACCGTCTGAACTTTGACATCATTTGACACCGCAAGCTTGCAAGCTATCAACAGCAGCACTCAGTTTCCCTCTCATGTCTCCTACATTTCGTTGTATAACAAGCAAATAATAGTTCCCATTTTAACACCTCCCTAAGCTCGGTATGTAAGAACAGGGCGTGTGTATCTATACGTCTTTATATAGTACACACACTAAGTCCCACAGTGGTGAAACGGGAACACCGTGTCCTACCCTGACTCGGCTGGTAACAGTGTGTTATTTTGTTTGCATGTACAGTATGTGGGTTTGGGTGTGCTTATAGATACGTCTGCAGCAGCCAAGGACACAAGGGACATGCTGGGTACACAGGGACACATGGCGCACTAATGCACTTTGTGTCGCCATGGCCATTTCTCTTATTATTTCGCCAGAAAACACACTGCCTTATCTGTCCTTTTCTTACCTCTGATTCTTTATCTTCCTTTCAACCCGGCTTTTGCTTCACGACTTTACGTCACTTCTCTGGCTGCCTTCGCTATCTGTCTGGCTCTGACTGTATACACTTTGGTTGTCTGCGTGTCACTTTTAAAACTAATGATGATAATGATGCTTGTAAAACAAAACCCTTGGATGAGCAAAACCTCTCGGACACCCTATTAACATTAGGGATGCCAGAAACTGACCATGATCAAAATCGAAAATCGGACAGCCCTGGCGAATATTAATCGATTATTCGCCGCCGCGCAATTATTCGAATAATCGAATAATCGCTGGCATCCCTAATTAACATCTTGCCAAAATTCAACATTGCAACTGAGGATGGATTGTCGCTGGCAAAAAGCCCCTGGAGACACTGTTTTGCAGACACACGACACACACAAAGACCACAATACAACTACAAAGGAAGACAAAGGACAACTATATAAAGACATAATATGACTAAATGTCCACAAAACAACCACAAATGATGAGTTTTGTGTCTTTCACTGTAGCTGGCTGGATCTTATGTAGGAAGGGTGGGGGGGTGGTTTATATATTTCTGCCTATCCAGGGGCTCATTGTTTGGGCGACTGTGTCTGCGAGGGAGTGTGGTCGTCTTTCAACCAGAAGGTTGTGGGTTCGATCCCAGCCCATGCAGTCAACATGTCGATGTATCCTTGGGCAAGATACTTAACCCTGAGTTGCTCCCGATGGCATGGCCAACGGTGTGTGAATGTGTGTGCATGTCAGGTCCTAGAGTAACATACACTGCTCTGTATGAATGGGTGTGAATGGGTGA
>CALSBZ010046728.1:1662993-1684296 GCA_943591055.1 Gobionotothen gibberifrons | reverse complement strand
TTTTTTTGCTCCCGATCCGATTCCGATCATTTGATTTTGACAATACCGATTTTTCCCGATCCGATCTTTATGCAATGCATTAAGAGAAAAAAAAGGAAAAAAGCATTCAAGTTGTCCCTTAAGGTTATTTTTGTATTTAAATGACAGTACCCAACTACCCATTCTATCCAACATGGATATAGCTTCTTTTTTTCACAGCAGCATTGGATCAGTTCAGTTGTGCAGCATTGGATCAAAACTAAATAAAGCTTATCAGTGCTCGTTAGCTTACTGCTACTATTAGACACTGCGCCCACTCTGTTGCCAGATTTGAGAGAAATAAGCAACCAGGTCTATGAAAACAAGCCCCAAAGAAGCAACACATACATGATGTTGTGTCATTTGAAACCAAAACTAAGGCCTCAGGATGACTTTAAGACTTGAACATGGTCATTTTTGTTTTGTAACATTAAATAAATGTAAAAAAAAAATAAATGTAAAAAAAAAAATTCCGATCCCTGATTTTTTCCTCCCGATTCCGATCTTTTGAAAATCACGTGATCGGCGCCGATCCCCGATCACGTGATCGGATCGGGACAACTCTACTTAAAATAGCTGGCAGAGCAGTATTTTTATAACGCAAATGTATGCGTTTTCTGTATATAGGTATATTATTAGTTGTACTATTAGGAATACCTTCTAGGACTATGAGTTATTGTACAACCAGCACAATATATATGTAAAGAAATACATATATTTGTTTTATTTCAGCCTCCTCAGCTTCATAGTTAATATCTCTTTCATTCTGCAAGAAGAAATGATGCTCAGCATCAATGCCATTTTCTTTTTTTACACAGACACACCATGTGTTTACGATGGAGTAACTGTTCCTTTACAGCACCATACTGTACTTGAGGATACATATACGTTTTTAAGACACATATGTGCACAAAGCTTCATGCACACACACACTCCATTACCCATGTCACCTTTCTCCACCCCCCCAAGCCTTTCCATTCATCTCCACATCTCAGACACCTCTGTAATGAGCAATAAAACACATACTGGAAAGAGACCACAGACACACACAAAGGACCAACATGGTAATTTCTTACATGCAGCCCCTCTCCAATAATCCCTCCCTCCCACCCAGGGGTGTAATGAAGTCTACAAGGCCTGGTGAGGCCCCAGAGCCATTACTACAACCCTCACCCCCTCCTCCCGCAATAACCTCCATCTCTTCCTGACTGGGTACAGCAGTCTATGAAAGAGGAGAAGGTGGCAAAGCAGGAAGAGAATTTAGCGGGGCCAGCCCACTGGAAGGCAGACAGTCTGGTCAGGGTACTAAGGGCCCATGTGCCCAAAACTCCCACAGGCCCCCGTCCTGTCAGTACCTGTGTGGTCCTGGGTCTGATTAGTGGCAAGCCCTCGTCACACACAGCGGACACACATAAGGTATGGCTGCCCACATGCGAAAGCTAACGCAGGCTAGCATTTACACACAGTCGCCCAATCAGGCGCTGTACACGTGTAGCGTTCAAAAGTACTGACTCCTCACTGTTAGGAAATGCACTCATTGTCTCAACAATGTCAGAGTACATTAAGAAGAAGAGCGGTTGACAGTTGTTGGACTCATAAGCACAAGGCAGTGATAAGAAACAGAACCAAATGGTCGAGTGGCGAAAGAAAAAGCAAGGGCTGTCAAAGTTCTCAATGAAAACAACCCTAAGGACTCATATGAAAACGTTGCTCAATCATTGCATCTTTCATCTTGATTTCTTCCCATGAGCGGTTCACATACACACAGACTGAGTCCAAAGGCAACACAGTGCTGTAAGTGCACGAGAGGGATGTTTTTCTGTAGTGTGTACGAGTTCATCTGGAGTTAGCCTTCGAGAACCTGAGGACAATTGTCTCCATGTGCCATTCTACACATAACAGGTCCAGACTGTGTAGGTGCGTGTGTGGTATTGGTTAAAGAAGAGACAGCGAAAGGAGTTACAAATGTGTTGGATGTCAGGATGAATGTTCTGCTGCCTGAACATGTCTCTGAGTCTTTGTCAGTATTACAGTTTAGAGTAATGGAGGAAAGGCAACAGAGTGAAAAGGAGCACAATGTTCTCCTTCAGGAAGTATGCTCAGACAGGCTCCACCTGTCTTGCAACTGCCTCGGGAGCGAGTCTTCATGTGACCGTGTACGTGCTGATGATACATCATCTGTCATCAGCGTACCTTTTTTACCTAAAACAAACTGTATGATGCTGCAGAATGTTAGACGCCAGGCGGTTCCTCCGGGCGTTCTTCAGATATCACGTTCACAAGTATAGGCCATATTTGAGGTCATGTGATCATGACCTCTGACCACCCAATTGTTATCAGTTCATTCTTAAGTCCATGTAGACAATTGTGCCAAATTTGAAGAAATGTCCTTTGTGGGACATGAGAATGGGACGGACAACAATTGAAGAGACATACAAATTGACTGTTGATAAATGGTGATAACAAAAGTAACACATGTATTCACCTATAAAGAATAGCTATAGAGTAGTAGACTTTAAACATAGACAAAGATAAGCTTAGGAACATTAGCATTACAACGCGTCAGGCCTAATGCCACTCCATAGGACACCATTTGATTGTTGTGTGAGCTAGGTGAAATTAGAATTGTAGGTTTACTTTGTATTGTTTAGATGTTTTTGTATCAATGTTGATTTTTTTGGTTGAAAAGTTGTGAAATTGTGTTGTGCACCATTAAGGAAGCCTTTCTTGTTTGTTACTTATTTGCAAAGCTTGTGAGAGAAGGCAGAATATCTTTTTAGACCAATCAGTTTAATTGTGTCATTTTGTGATGGACTGAAATGTCGGACACACTGTATCTCTGCCTTGGAAACTCAAGAGGGTTGGGGACTTTGTGCCCATGACCCGTCATTAATTGTATTTTTTTTAATACATTGAGACAAAAAATTCAAGGACTCACTTTCACTTTGCAGCTACAACATCGCTTTTAATTCACGTGCGTACAATTGAGCATGGAGCCACAACGACTCCAAAGACAAAATTAAATAGAGCACATGTGGCAAAGATTGAAGAAACTCAGCCACACTGCATCCTCAGACGTATGGGGGAGGGCAAAGGGCACGGGGGGTGCTGTCAGCGGCCCGTCAGTGTCAGCTTTGTGTTTCTGCCGAGGTGGGTTGGAATCTGGATAATGGTCGGGTAGCCTCAATAAAAAGAGGCGTTGGAGCTATACGGCAGGGTATCTGTACAATGTGCACACTGTATATAGATTTAGAATGTGCCGTGTTGGTTGTGTAGAGCACAGTTTTACAAATTATTATATACACTACTCCCTCCTTACTGAAAATTCCTTTCTCAGCGTACGGTATGTGCGCTGGAGGTTTCAAGTTTCCACATCACACTTGTGGAAGTTGCATACTTCGACCATGAGTAGCCTCGCAGCTCATTGTGATGTCACAGAAACCTGATGGCACGTCCACGTGTTAACCTCTGAGGTGAGCACAGAGAAACTTTTTCCTCTTCAGCAGAAGAACGTTAAAACGGCTTTCTATTCTTTGACCTCTGCAAATAGACATCCGATTGTGGCATAACAAAAAATGTTGATGGGCATGTGTTGTCCTTGAGTTAGAGGCAGATAAACATTTGACTGTGGGTGTCAATCCCGCTTTTAACTTCTTATAAATCCGTCCACCGACGCCTTCTACCTTACTTTATTTCATGTTAGGCTTCAACATACCAAACACGTTAAATGGTCTTTGAAGGCTTAACAAGACAGTAACCTAGTATCTATCTATTTCATTGTGAGTGTGGAAACTCCTGGTGCACGATGCACAAATATCATAAAAGCGAGGGTTTTTATTGGTTACACACTAGATTACAGAAAGAAAACAGCAGCCCACATTCCCTCCTTACAATAAAAAGGGGTTCTTTGCTTTTTCTCTATTCCTTCTGTTTCACATTTCAGGCTCAATTAATATCGAAATATGACGAATGTGTGCAGAAATTGGATACAATATAATCAAACTAATGTTCAAGGCAAAGCAAGAAACTAGGCACCATATGTATTACATGAGGCGGAACTCTTTCCATGGGCCTGTTAGCTTTTAATTAAAGCCTGCTGTGAATTATTTAATTCGGAAATAAGACAATCTTCTACTTACAAATTGAGTTGATCTAATTTAACAAAAACATACCTCTTCCCGTTTTTATATACTCAGTGGTTTTACTGCTATGGCAATGCTTGGTCTGGTGTGAGCTGCTCCTTTTGGCGGCTAATGTTAGCAAATGTTAGACGTATGAGTTTGCCCTATGACTGTTTTGTACCTCTCCTACTGTTACAATAGGTTTTAGCATTTAGCATTATCCTATCAAGGTTAGTCTAGCAAATGTACATAGATTTGTAAAATATCTGCTACGGTCAAAATTCTAATTAATTGTGAAAAAAGGAAAAGTGCTGTAACGTTACATCTTAATGGTGTCTGGATAAAAAACATAAATTGGTACAACAAATTGCAACGGAGGAAAATGTCTGGTTTGAACATTCAATTAACCTGCATGGTGATTGAGGAGCCTATAGGACAAAAGGAACAGCACGTGCGCTATGTTTCTGTCTGAGCAGTTGAAGCCCTGGAGGGGGGAGCCGGAGCTGCATATGCACTGCTCGACGGGGCCAGGAATGAGGATGAACTACAGCGAGACGGTCCTGTTCGACCTGATGCACAACAGCCGTTATGGAAAACAGATGGCAGCGAGGCTCCTTCACACTTCACAGAACCTGGGTTCAAAATAGGGCAACATACACAAACATACCCTGAAACCTTCCTATCGCACATACATTCAATTGTGCAGGCGCCAACTCGCATTACGTGCAGACGAAGTCGTATGGAAACACGCCCAGACATACTGTATGGATGCATGCATGCACACACATGGAAAGGGCAGAGGGGATTAGTGCGCTTAAGTTCACTGCAGGCTTTTTAAGGCCGCACACACCAACACACACTATATAAGTATTCAGCTATGCGTCAGTCTAGCCCATTGACCCCCACAGGCTCCTCTCAATCAAAGAGTCACAAGAGGACGTAAGGAGGGAGAGGAACAAAGAACATGGAGACGGAGCGGCTGCACGGCTCACTTCACACCATGATCTATACACGTCTGATTTCAGCATATAGCGGGGCAGGCAGTCGTACACACACGTATGCACAATAGAGGAAAGAATGCAGTCTGTCGTAACCTTCCAAGAACACATCTGTCTGGATGAACAGGTGCAAATAATAATTCACTGCTAGACCTTTGTTCTATCTTTATGTATTGGACATATTTTCAAATATGTTTGTTATTTAAAAAATAATTATAATAAAATATATTTTTTAAATGGATTAAAGGTGGGGTAGGTAATTCACTTCAGAAACACTTGTTGTTATATTCCATGGAATGCTCTTAACATCCCGATAGCAATGAATACATTAAATGCTTTGACAATAAATACATACAAATATTTCATCTGTGGAAGCCGTGGCGCTGTAAAAAGCACGACCAATCATCTGAGCCGGCACAGTAAACAACGTTTACTTTAGCTTTTGCTCAAATAAAGTGTGGCCTTAAGGCTTACTTAGAAGGGTTGGATCTTGAGTTTGGAGTAAAAAAAAAAAACGGCAATAAAAATGGAAACAGCAGTATACTTTCTTGTTTTCTACATTTGTAATGGACCAGCTCAATATTTTTGTCATAATAAAAAGTGAGATCTCCAAACATTATAAACCGCAGTCATGGGAACAAATAAGTGCAAACTAGTGCTTCAATTAGGAAATTAATTGATTGAATTAGTCAATTGAGATAGAATTAATCAACATCTTTGTTTATCAAATGATCATCATAAAAATCAAGCAGAAAGCAAACCATTGAACGTTCATACAATGTTAAGACATTTAAGAGACAAATAACAGATGAATTAATAAAAAAGCAGGTTTAAGCAGTTTCACACTCCACTGGCGTTCTCCAAACTAATAAATAGGGAAACTGAGGACAGAAGCAGGCTTTTATCTTTTTCTTTTTTACAGTTCTATGAATCCAGTATTTATTATGTTTTCAATTCCTTCCTTTCATACTGGCGATTACAAGATAAAAGGCATCCAACGCAAATGTTTATAATAAAGTTTATCCAACATGAAGCTTTATGGTACGTCCTTGCTGAGCTGCAGTGGAGGGACAACAAAAACAGGACATTTCACACAGGAAGACATCCTCAAATAACTTCAGTCTCATTAAGTTACTACCATTATTGGAAAATAATGGGTCCGTATTCCAATCCCTGAAGATAAATATTTGATAGTCTGTTCAATGAATCCAAATCTTTCAAGCCAAAACAAAAGCATAATCATGTTACACAAGTAAAAACAGGACATGTGTCTGAAGACCACACGCCATGCATTGCAATCATCCCAAAGCAGAGGACTCGAGCAAGATTTACTCAAAGATAGAAATGCAGAGTGCATAGCGTGGACGCGAGAGGAATTATATACATTCCACTGATGTTAAAATAATTCCTTCACTTATCAATTTGACCCTAGAAAGACATCAAAGCCGCCGTGACTCAAAGACAATTAATTAACTACAGCAAGCGGCTATTCTAGGCCACACAGAGTGCAATAGCAGATCCAGTATCTCCTGCTCCCACAGCTCTCATTAGACGAGTGGGACTCAGCCAACGGTCGACACAAAAACTTGAAAACCCCGGGATCAAAAAAGGCCTCTTTCCCCGCTGAAACGGTTAACTCACATCCCTGGGAATAAAGTTCAGAAGAGGGCTATTATTCTTCACTGTGTTACAGGACGAGCCCAAGTGACATAAATAGTGCATAAGCTCTGCCTCGCCCCATTAAGCCCAGCGGTGGAAAGCAGAGCTGGGAGATTTGACTGTGGCGTTAGCAAAGCATCACAGACGGAGACGTGGTGATATGCTGCCATGGTGCTGCAGCAGTACATGTGGGATTTGTTCTACTTAAAGTGAGCAGAGAGCTGTGTTGGAAGGGAGAGTCCTGCAATGAGCTCTGAAACAGAGCTTATTGCTGCTAGAGTAGCAGAAGGCAGGTAGCGACCGTAGCACAGAGGTGGCGAGCTCTATATGTCTATACTACTTACTGAGAGAAATGTGTTTATAAAACTTAAGCACAGCCTAAAAAGGGATTTTCAATTTGAGCTTTTCTGAGTGTTTGTTACATTTGTTCATGTTTTTTTAGCAACGCGCAGGCCTGAATGACTCTGAACTAGGGATGCCGGAAACTGACCATGATCAAATTCGAAAATCTGACAGCCCTGGCGAATATTAATTCCCCCCCCCCCCCAAAACAAACTGGTGGTGTGACCAATGGCCATTTACAATTATTAATACTATTACTATTATTAGCATTAGTCTATATTTTGGTTGAAACTAAGCCAGGAAAAAAAAATAATAAAAAAATATATATCAATAAAATCGAATTTTAAAAATAATTTTCGATTATGGAGACTGTAACGAATATTCGAATAATCGCTGGCATCCCTACTCTGTCTGAACCAAGGAGCAACCACAGGGTCTGAGAAGTGAAGTCCATGTGGAAGTGCCTTAAACCTGCATTGTTTCTAATGAAACAGCAGGTGGCCACTCCACTGATTGTATAGAAGTCTATGAGACAATGGTCCTACTTCTCACTTGATTTATTATCTTAGTCAATTATATTTTGGAGTTTATGTGCTCAATGACTGCTTTCAAGTATTCTTTAACACAGCATGATGTTCATTATGTTTCTATTTATAGTAAGATATACATAAAGCAGGATATGCTTAAGGGCGTTGCTACCTTGTGATTGACAGGTGGCTACCTTGTGGTTGTTCAGTTTTGGTGCTGTCCATATAACTGTAACCCTTTCAGAGTGTGATTTCAGTTTATGAAAAGCATTTGTAACATTTTGGTTGGCTTCAAATATGTTATTCGGCGCGGTGCGAAGGTCAATTCTGGTCTAAAAAAATAAGACACTCTTAAAACTTAAGGCTTTAAAAAGATGTTCCGCAAACCAGGGTGACATCACTGTGGCTAAGTGCATAGACTTCCTATATAAAGTCTATGCACTGAACATGTCAAGATGTGATGTACCATTTAAAGATAAGAGGGATCCAGGAAAAAGATAATATTTACAGAAGATCATGTAGCTAATCGTGACCACTGTCTGTTCCCAAGCCAAATCAAACATTTGGCAAACTGAACAGGATGTATAACATTTACAATGTTCTCACGGTAGGATATTCAAGCATTAGGAAAAAAAACTAAATACGTATTGCACGCCATCGTCCTTTCCGCTAAAACACAATAAATAATTCATGCTAAAAATAATTGATTAATTTGACAGGCAGCATCACTCTAGAAATCGATATCAGAGCCGTGCTGCTGAAGTCCAAACAGCTGCTTCAGCATCCATTCCAGTGACAGAGATAAAAGACAGAAAAGGGGAAGCTGGCAACGAAAAAAAGAAGAAGAAGATGAGCTGGGAGATTGTAGAAGGGAGGACATATAAGGGGAAGTCTATGAGGACATTCTGTGCCATATACGTCAAGACCTAATGATAAACATCTCCTAATGCAATGCACTATGACAGCAGGGAATGAATACATATAAGAACAACACAGTCACATAGCAAGAAGAATTGTTTGACAGACCTGGAACAGCAGGGCTTTTTGGGTCATCCAGTCTACGCTGTATGCACAGAGTATATACAGCCTGTTTGAGAACATTGTGTGAACCAACCTGAGGACAGGCTTTGCAGGGGCCATCATTAGGTAACGTCCCTGTTGGCCCATTTAAAGATTTCATTTAAATAATTTTCTCTTCTTTTAGGTAGCCGACAGAGATGATTGTGTTTGCATTATCCCCTTGGCATTCCTGATTGTCACATTTGATTACATTTGTGAAATGACCAATTAAGATATCCAGTTCATATCATTATTGAGATAATTAACCTCTATTGTGGGGGTAGCCCTTAAGCCCCCATGAAAACTAAATTGATAACTATCCAATTTTATTGAGCAGCTGAACTCAACTAACCAATGTTAGTCATCCCAATGCACCTTTATCCCCCCTATTAAAGTTGACTTCAATGATATAAATGGTTTCATATTATTTAATTTTATTATATACATTTTATTTATATGAAGCACGCTTATGCCTATTTATTTACATTATGCTATAAAACGCTCTTAAACCATGCATAATCGTGAAGCATTGTTACGCAGTTCTAGGATAAGTGAATTATTTGCAACCATTAACAATGCCATTAAAACCCTGTAAAAAAGGATATTTTAACAACTAAAATATAAAACATTTAAGGGATAAAACCATAAAGATGAAATGAAGCACACGTGGTCTGTTGGACGGGACCCTGCGCTGCGTCTGTTCAGATGTAAACGCTATAAGAGGTCATTATGCCGCAGCCACAGCCCCTCTCACAGCTGCACCCAAACACAAACAGGCCTCAGCAGCCTTATCACAAACAGCAGGCCTCTGCCAGCTGCCTGGAGCTCATGCGGCCTATCATTAGACTAATGGGCTGTCGATTAATGTTAACATGCCAGCAGAGCTCATATCGGGGAGATCTACAGGTCGGAGCAGAGCCATTAATAATATAATTGACTGGCCAGCTTTTCCTGCTGGAGGCCTTCTACCTTTCACATCTTTCCCTGATTATACAATGACCTGCCTTCCCTTTCCTTTCACTGTCACTATAATACTTCTTTTCTTTAACGTCTTACATTTCTGTTTTGTTCCATGAAACATCTTCCTGGTGCGAAGAAATAGAAACGAGATATAGACGAATATGTAGCTGGAGGACAAACCTGATCTATAACATATACTATAACACACCCTCCACATGATTTAATCCCGTTACGCCTACATCAGGTTACATCGTGGAAACTGACCCGGTCTGTGTGGCGATGAAGCAGGGGGTGGAACACTATCTTCATATTGATTATTTGATTTTGCATATCATTATTTTTCTAATTTGTATTGCAAAATGTAATCACTATTGTTGTGGAAAAGATTTCAGACAGACTTCTGAATCTTACTATACAATGTCGCCCCTGTCATCATCATGACATCATTAACCATCCTCACATCTCTGTCTGGTGGAGCCCAAGGTTTTCCCAGGACAGATGGGACGTATACTCCTTTGAACATGTTCTATGTGTCCCCCACTGGGCATGCCTGGGAAACAGTGGGTGATGTTCAGGAGGGGTCCTGGTTCGATGCTCTAGCCAGCTCACCTACTCTGAATGACTCAGCGTCTCATCTTATCTGAAAGGGTGAGCCAATCGAAACTGTTTACAGGCTGCTTTAATTAGTGGTCTTACTCTTTCATTCACTACTCAAACCTCGAGACCGAGAGTGCATTTGGAGCTTCACCGACACCTGTATCATCCCTAATGACGCACAGAATTCTATCAGGTAAGTTTAAATAAGTGAAATGTAATACTTTTTCACTTCATTTTCGCACAATGTAATATAAATCAGTTGTTTTTGCAAGTATAAGTGTGTATACAAATATATCCCAGAATTGTACTTTTTATTGACGTGTTTTAACAATGTGATAGTAACAGAAATCAATGAACAGTTTAGAGTGAAAAACCTAAAAAAGAACTTCTGTTTACTTGTGGTTAAGAGCTCATTTTAAGACCTATAATATTGAAATGGCAAAACGTTTAAAGACCTGGGGAATCCCACGTTACATCTGGACACTAAACAACACAGGGTTAAAGCTCTGGAGCAATGCCAGCTATTATTAGAGGCTGAGAAAACTAATGTGTAGTGAGGGACCAGAATCGACCGCTATCATAGATCTCATGATAACGGCCTCCCAAACTTCTATTTGGATGAAAAACTGTTGGCCAAAAACACAGTGCACATGCTTCACCAGTTGCAGGTTATAGAAATATTTTTTCCTCGTAGCGGCCTGCTGTGAAAACATCCCCGCTTAAGAGGATTGGGAATTCAAACCAGGCACTTTCTGCTGAATAAGATATCACAGCCAGAGGGGTCGTACGCTGGTTACATTCTTAGCTCTGCACAGAGGTGTGCTGGTGGGAGACAGAGCTAAGACGGGTGACGCTCACCTTTTGTTGCCAGTGTGCAATGGTGTAATGTAGAAATGTGACAGTCACAGCTGATGGATGAGCAACAACACATGGTGTGTGTCTTCACAGTGTCTGACACCACATTGAGATTGAATCTTCGACAATGCCTCAGAAAGAATCTAACTCCCCGCAGCATGGGAAAAAACCCCGAACAGTGTGCTTGTTTTATCTTTTAGTGTTCTCGAGACATTTGGGGGAAGCATGAGGTGTGATGCTTACTGATGCTGTAACACATCAGAATTCTTGTAGTACTTGTTTTCTCCCTCCTGTTATCCAGAACAACAAAAACATTCTCACGACTTCGAACTGAATCATGGAACAATGTGTAAAAACAAAACATTGGTTATTTTGGTCGTCATATAGTCTGCAAGGATCACATGAGATAAAGCTGGTGCCAATATAAACTCTCACAGAATGCATTGGTACACTTTAATGTAAGCAAGCAGTGTTTAACATTACTGCCATTTCCTTCCTGTCTATTAGGAATAACCCAGTCTGGTTTGTTCATTACAACAGGCCTATCAATTATTGGCTGTCAAGCGTAACCCAAGCATGACAACAGGGCTGTGTTCCCACACCTTAAGCAACCTCTAATTTCTGAAATACTGTTGTGATTTATAGTTAACTACCATCTAAATGGACTTTTTCCTGTCATTTAGGTTCTTTAAAATAAGTTGGAAATGTTTTTATTTGCTTGCAATGACGCAGAAATAATGAAAACGACCTGGGAATCAAGTCCGTATAACTTTGTTTTAGTGACTTCAATTTCATTGCATCAATGAATATGAAAATATTCTGAAGAAATTAAAATGAATCACGCACTCAAACAAGAAGGTCACCCGGAGAGAAAAGACCCCCCCAAGGCTGTTTCCATAAGTGAAAACGAATGTGTGTGTCAGATCCAAAATGTAATGGATTCTCCCTTAGGCAATGCTTCATCGCTCCAATAAACTTCATGAAAATATGGACAGTATTTTTATCGATATACTGCTGACAAAAAAGACTTTCATGTAATGATTTAATTTGTGTACTGTACAATAAGTATTTCCTATGAAGGTCAAACAAGTCCTGGTATCTCCAACTGTTCTGATGTGTGCACACCATAAGGCACTTTCTACAGGGGGCGACCTAGACAAGTGGCAGAGGCTTAAAGAAACATGAATGAGCTTCAGATTGGGGAGAAACTACAGAAAAGTCTGAGGTGGAGTTAGGCTTTACATTGCCTAAAGCAAATATGTATAAGAGAGGATTGTTTGAGCAAGTAATTGAGGCAGCCCTTTGTCTAACTGAACTTTTTAAACATTCCCTTTTATGTTTGCACAACTCCTATTTTGCATCCCAAGACTTATGCGAAAGACTAAAATATTAAAGTCTCCGTACGGAGTGAATAAATAAGGAAGAGAGTGCGGTCATTTATAATTATTAATAAACTGCCAGCAGCAACATGACATATTTAGCTTATTTCACCTTCAGATTAAAATCAAGGACCTGCATTGGCAGCCAGAGAAAAATCCTTTACAACACAGGAGACTGAAAACTGCCAATTAAATCAAATCAATTGGCAAAAGTTTTGACGCTTGCCGTACGAATGTTTTTAGGACATGTGGGAAGTTTTTTATTGGAGAGTTTTTATCTGTGCTGTGTAATTGGGCTGTAAAGCAAACGTGTGCTCTTTGATCTCATTGAAGTCTCAGCCGGCTCTGGGAAAGTGGCACCCCTATTGGGATGTTATTTACCGACTGTTTGAACATCTATGCATTATTTGTGGAGGTGATATAACGACGGCTGTACCCTCTGTTGGCTAAGCAATGAACCATAGCCCATTACCGGTATTAATCTAGGGATTTAAATGAAAAAAAAAATGAAAAAATCAGTACGTTTACACATCTGACAAACTGCACCACAGCTAAAACTGTTCAACTGTGAAATATTTATGAAGACAAGCTTTGCCAAAATCCTGTATGCACACTAATCTCAGCGACAAAGAATATTTAGGACACGGGAGGATATAGAAAGATCCCGCATTAGGCACATTCTCCGTGGTAACCATAATATGTATGCGTAAAGAACCCTCGGGGAACAAGAGCTCACCAAAAATAAAAAATAATATTATTGTAGAAAAGGAAACCAAGGTACAATGTAGAAGTGCATCACTGTTGCTTTAAGTTATAACAGCTATAATTATCTCGGCACCATAAAGCTCACTAGATGCAGACCCTGAGCGAGGTGACTCATAATCGGGGCCCTGAAGGCCTCTCCGCGACTACACAAGCAGTCTAAATAGATAACCTAGATAGCACACAGCATCCCCTCATCTGTCACACACGCAAGGTAACACAGGAGACACACTGGCTTCTCTGTGCCGTTAACTAACAGAGCCAGACATGCATGACCGACGTCACATGGGACACATTAATACAACACGGGACCTTAGGGGACCGCTGGGAGGATTGGAGCCATCCTGCCCCCCCCTCACGGTCCCTCAGCACCGGGGAGAGGAACACATGTGCTCGCCTGTACCCTCACTGACCTCTGTATGCTGCGGCTAATCCCATTGTATGTGGCTATATAATCACCTTGCTCATTAGTCAGAACCTGATGGGCTATCTTTATTAACTGTCACGCAGGCTGCCTTGGCAAACGGGCTCATGTCGTTCTTGTGTCTATGTCTAATAAATTGCACTTTAATGGCCGCCATACACAGCTGTTCATTGCTTGTGAACATCATAGTCTGTCACCTAATGGCCGCGTCAGATAATTAATATGAGGTTGTTTGTTGTATATAATGTTGTCTTCTTCACTATATAAAAGCCGCAATAAATGTATATGATGCAATTTCGCTCTATGTTTGTATGTTCATACGACCTCCAGCAGGACGTTAGAAAAACATGGGACTTTAGATACCATGTTCCTTCTTTCTGTTTATTTGTTTATGTTTCTGTGTACATATGATTTCCTGTGAAGGCATGCCAGCATTACATTTGTGAGTCATGTTGAGAGTTATCATGAGTATAAGATGTAAACTTCGTTCATAAATACCAGCTTTGTGAAACAACGCTAAAGTTGATTTTTAATTAAGAAAATATGCAAAATGTTAAACATAATGAATTCAGTCAATCGTAAATATTTGCATGTATTATTGTCTATGTATTATAGGTTGCATTGTTGGTACTGCTGAGACAGTGAGGGCATACAGCTTGAGATTTGTATTCAAAGAAAAAACAGCTGGTACCTCTGTATCGATACTACAAAAACGTATTCACTGTATTAACTGTTTAAAATATGAAACGTCCAAACATTAAAAGTCTTGAACAACACTACTTCAACATAACAACATCCTTAATTTAACTTGTATACCTTTGGCATTACTTTGGGTATCATTTCTAGAAGTCAGCCTCACATTTGCTAAATCGTGATTCCCATTTCCAACATATACTGTAAGAACAAATGAATTAAACAAGAAAACAATAAGCTGATGAATCAATAATTAAATAAATATGAGATGCAGCCCTATACATTTCAATTGTAGAAACAATGTCCTTGTAAGGCCCCTGACCTTGCTGAGGGCTGATAATTTGACTCCCACCTGTCATGTATCTGAGCAGAGCTTTAACAGTCCCATAAAAGTCAGCGCTCACATACACATTCCTCACATGCTGTACAGCACATACACACCCTCTCTATAGCCCCATATGTACAGTGCAAGTGCCACAACTTAAATACATTGAGGGTGTGTCCAGATAAAAAGTCCAACCTGTGCTCTTTTGTCTCTGCCAGATCATTGTTTATCTTACTCATCATAAGTGTATCATTCATACACTTTTGAAAAGCCGCTTGTTCTTGTTCCATAGCAAACAGGGTTTCTATAGTTACTACATAATAAATATAATGGTACAGCACTTACAGCAACCATCTTATCTTATCTTAAATGATTGTATTTCAATAAAAAGCATGAACAAACTAAATAGTGTTCCTATATTATCGTATCTAGGAGTTTCATTTCAATAAGTCTACTGGCAAAATGTCAAACAAACATGTACTGAAATTATTTATAGTAAACATACACGCGTGACATGTTAGGTGAACAACTTATTTTTGTTTGTATTACCTTTTGGAGAGGTTGTTTTAAGGGAAAGTACATTTGAGTGACACTTTGTATTGTACATTTTATTTTCCTTTAAAGCTTGTAAAAACTTGATCCAAGTATTTCTCTCTAATGGTAAATATCCATTACATTAAGCAACCAAGGTTCAGAAAACATATACCAGGGGATAATATGTTTCCATCCTGGGTTTTCTCTGGAGGCAGTGGGGTCAGTCTGGATCAGAGGGGCGTTGACCATTCACAGCAGGAGATGGTACAGATGTGTATTCTGGCTAACCCCATCAAAACTCCAACACACCGTCCTATCAGCCGGTGTGAGCCTGCGATAAGACTAACACCGTTCTCCTTGAATTACCACCGATATGTTGGAAATCGAAGCGGACACATTTACGAATATGAAAACTGCACAAGCATCACTGATTCCACCGCTTCACTCTGCCATGCGGCGTTACACTCAAAAACTTTGGAAGTCTGGACATCTGTTTTAAAGCTGTGAGGCTCTGATGGTGAGCAGAGACACCTCGATGCTGTTTGTGTGTACCAGCTCCAGGTAATTGAATGCCCTGCTGGGCCCGAGGCTGTATGTGGGGTTTACCGCTGCTATTGATCGCAGGTCTGTCTCTCTATTAAACCTGCTACACTGTCTCTGCAGCAGCATGCTCAAGCATCCACACATACCTACGCACACAAGCATGAAAGCACAACTTGCTAACAATGCGTGTTGCAAAGGAAACAAAAGGAAAATAGGTGCAAACACAAACAAGAGGAGAAAGGAAAATAAATGGATTGACCAAAAAAGAATAAAGAAAGTATCCACGCTGGATGTAGCCTTTTGAGCCATTCAACCAAAGCCATTAAATCAATGTCCTCTAATCTGGACAGGGCCATCCCAGAGCAGGAAATGCCAGCGAGAAAGCTCCTCGAGGGAAAAGCAGATATTGTGCCTGCACACAGAGCATAAACTGAAGATCTGATTGAATAAAAAGCCTTTTTCTCTCTCTCTTCTGGGGAAGGTGCCTGATCTCCTCTTTCATTCTGTAGTTTTCTAATTCCATCCATCTCTTTTGTTCTTTAGCACTTCTCGGTACATGACTCTGCAGCAAACCGCACACCTTATTAGGAAGAACAAGGTGTACCACATTAATAGAGGAAAAATTAGTTTAATGCAATGCTGACAACGAGCCTGATCGGTAGGGGAATTGGCTGAGTGATTTTAACAACATATATTATGCTAATGTGTGTGGTGTTTGTTTCCGAACATTACATGAAATGTTCTGATGTTAACGCGGCAACCTTATTCAGCTCTTCATAACCGCATTAAAGCCTTGTGCAGGTTATTATATTAGCTAAGAAAATGTCTTTATAGGGAAGTAACTTCTATACAGTTGTATGTTTGTTAAAACGCCTATCCACAATGCTATGGAGTAAATGAACAACATGATAGTTTAACACCAGTTTAAAGGTCAAGGTAGCTGGCAGGAAATCAGAAGCCTGTAAGATACTAAACCATTTTTTGATCTGATTTAAGTGGCTGACAGATTTAATGGTCAAATAGAAAATACAAACCGAAGATGACATCCTCCTCCGTACTAACTCCAAGTTGTATTCTTGTTTTCATTTGAGCTACCAACATTGCATTCGCAAACTATATAACTGAGATGATGCAGATTTGCCCTATGAACAAGATGATGGATCGACTTGTCCGTATATCGTTATCAACATGGCTACCGCTAGCAGCCTTGCTTACGTTGCTGTCAAAAGCAAGAAAGAACTGGAAGACTCCTAAAGAACAAGAAACCCTGATAAAAGTACATTATAAAAGGCAAGTCAAACACTTCATAGTATATATTAAGAAGGCAGGTTTTGTTACTGGTCTAGCTTCGTAAAAGAATGTATTTTTAAGAACTAAAACATTAGGTGGTGGTAGCTACTGTTAGGTGGTGGTAGCTCTGTAATAAGCTGTGTTGTACCGTATGTGTATATGGCTTTCATTGTGTAGGTTAAGATCAGTAGGGGTGTATCTTTAATGTGCTGCTGTTGACCATGTGGGAGCAATAAAGACGGCCTAAAGAGGTTTGGACTACTGAGCCGCTATGAAATGTTTTTATTACCTTCATAAGTATAGGTGCAACTTTAGGACTAAGCCCTTCCTTTGTGCCATAAATTGAGCCTGGATTTTCAAACAGGTCGCGACCCAGATGCAGACTGAATTGTATAGTTAAGGGTGAGGCATAAAGTGAACCAATCTAAAAACTAATGGTGTCATAATTCTATAGCTGTTACATTGTGTAATAAACATTTACTTCATAATAAATGAAAGCAAAGCTATTGCCACTTTATCCCAACAGTTTCTGAGCCTTTATATCCAGAGTT
The DNA here is from genome assembly GCA_943591055.1 of Gobionotothen gibberifrons. Classification (NCBI taxonomy): domain Eukaryota; kingdom Metazoa; phylum Chordata; class Actinopteri; order Perciformes; family Nototheniidae; genus Gobionotothen; species Gobionotothen gibberifrons. The sequence goes on along the minus strand of CALSBZ010046728.1, from coordinate 1,666,659 downwards.
TGCGCATTAATGCACCCTGGTGTGCGTTTCTCCCTGAGGCAGGAGGCTGTGTTTCACTCGTTCCTTCCTACATTTCCCCGGACTCCCATGAACTGTACATCAGATACCCTCGTGACAACGTCTATGCTTCCCTGCTCACGCTGTTGTTTTGAGATTCCCTTGTTGTGCTGATACACCATGCAAATGCATTATTGTGCATCAGCTACAGCTAATAGTGTGACGCTATTTGGGCAGGAGGATAATGGGTTCTGCCACTCAATCTTCTCTAGTCTTTTGTGCGTGTGAGTCTGTAGGGAATACGCCTTTATCCTGTGCCGCTCCATTAGCTGACAATGGGCAAGTGTGGGGAGAACATTACCATTTGTTCGGTGTGTTACAAAGCCCTGCTGTGAAAGGTGAGACTAAACTTCTCATCAACCGCCCACGCATATAAGTTACTCCTTCCTTTTTCTTTTTCTCCATCCGTGTGTACGATCCCAAGCCCTTTAACCTCATCGTACACCCATTCCGTTCATTGCAAACGTGTGTCAAAGTGTCTTGTATTATGTAAGAGTGTCTGTAAATAAAAGAATAGCGTTGCATGAACTGCAGAGGTTGCACTCTCACACTAACGGCTTCTTCTTTTCCCCCGCAAGTTATCCCTTCAGTTCTCCTGTTACAGCTGCAACACGTGTTCCAAACCACAACTTCCTGCTGGAGCAGAGCCGCAAGCCCATTGGCTAAAAGCGGTACATACCCCCGACACACCCACCCCGTAGTGCTTGCTGAGGTCCCTGGCACTGGTTCCTGGACTTTCTGGCAATTAGAGGTTTGCATCTACGATATGCAGCACCAGCCCACACTCACATACAAACATTCCCACATAAACATGAAGGGGAATACACACAAACGGGCACACACAGTTAGCACATTAGCAAACCATCAGACCTGGGCTGTGCTGCGGAGGACAGCTGCCAACAGCGAGTGGCTGTGTCAAAACACCTACGCACTGTGTGTTTGCATTTCCCTTTTCATTGAAAGGCTCTTATTAATATCCTTCATGGGATGAGGTGCTAAATGCAGCAGTGTCAGAGATGGGACGGATTCAAACAGGGAGCAAGGATGGAGGCAGTACAGAGCAGGACATTGAAATTCAAAGTTTACTGCTACGGGTCAAAGACCTTTTTCTAATCCTGTACTTGCAGAATTTAATATACTTTCTGTGGCTTTTTCAAGAGCCCGCCCATTTAAACCACACACTTAGCCCCTAGTGGGAAACTACATCACAGACCACCTATAAAGAGCTTTCCATCTACACACCGCTTAGCCACTGACAGTGGGACGCCTGTGGGCGCAGAAAGTCAAAGAGATAGTAAAAGAAGTGATTGGCTGAGGTTTGGGGACGCCGTCCAGCTCGTTCTGCTTAACTGTGTTTTATACAAGCTGAAATTAAATCAAGGAAACGTTCAAAGTTGTATATGATGAGTAAACACAAGGCTGCAGCCGCAGAAGGCTCACATAGGGGGAATTCCAGCGCTGTTCTTGTTGCTGTCGTTTGTATAATAAATGAACCTGCTAAAGAAAGTCAGTCATTCAAGTTTTTTAATGGTCTTAAACATGAGATTTTGCACAGGTTTTCTGTAGAAGTGTTATATCCAATGCAATGACAAGAAAAGCTGCTAATGGCTCAGCTTGTTTGTTGTCTTTGCGTTCTAGAGTCACTTGATAGAGGTTAAAGTGTAAGGCTATAATGCACAGAGCGGAACTCCTGGCCCCCGCTGCCAGGAAATGACCCTAATCTTTCCGAGCAAGAACAGCTCCAGCGCTGGTAATGCATTTCCCCTGAGTCAGGGAGAGCAGAAAAGGTGGGAGTGCAGCAGGGAGGGCAACACGGTGGCAGGGCCATCATTGATTATGGTGATTAACGGAGAGGGGGAAACGTGCCTCGTCTTTTCTGCCAACGCGCAGAGGAGAAATGAAGGAGAGGAGGCCGGGAAGAAAGCAGAGGACAGATGTGACGGGAAAACATAAGGAGATAAATGAAAAGAGAGGATAGAAGAAGGGGAGGAACAGAGATGGTAGTTAAAAGAAGATGGAGAGTTGGGAAGGCAGGGTAGGCAGGGTAAGGACTAGATTTGGAAGTAGGTCAAATGTAACACAAATAATCTTGTCAAATCTATTACATGTTGGCATGCAAACATTAGCAAAACAAAGTCATTAAGATACATCCCCTTGGGGACATAAATGTTGGCCATGACAAGCACAATTGCACTCTTGGGTATCCATGCAATAGTTGTTGGGATATTTCAGTCTGCACGTACGTGGTGTCTCCCAATGACAGACCACATGGCGTTAGAATGCTAATGGCGTTATATGACATAGCTGGTATTTGTTTATTCAGTTGTTTACATTCAGAGGGCAGCGGCAGTGCAGCAGGATCAAGGTCAAAATGCTGTAGGACTTAACTAAGTAAGGAATGTTCAAGTAACAGCATTATTATTACGTGTTTGTGAATGCACAATTTCTTTCCATTCAAACAAATATAATTGATGTTTCACTATGCAGCTTAGTGTCGGTCCGATGTAGCAGACTGAAATGAATTAAAGTCTCAGGGGGACATTTTTTTTCATTTGGAGTCCTTGTTTTATATCATTAACTCACAAGGCTGCCGTATGGCTGAGGCCAGGAACAAAAGGAAAGATGAGAAATAGAGGAAGAGGGCCAATGAAGCAGAGAAAAGAGAGAGAGGGGGGTCAAAGCCTAGGGACATTAAACCTCTTATGCATTCTCTTGGGTTGTGCGTGTGCGTGCGTGTGCTCATGATGTCGGTAATTAACTGATCAAACAGATAGAGAGTGGACCAGACCCATGCTGTGGGTGGCCTCTAAAAGTCCAGATCATTAGGTATGAGTGTATCTGGTTTATATGAATGAGTCTGTGCATGTGCAGAGTTAAGTCTGTGAAAGCTGCCTTTAAGCTCAAAACACTGCTGGATACTACAGCCACCGCAGCGATCTAATCACACTCCCGACTATCATTTTTGTATTGGTCTGTTTTTACCGAAATAAAGAAACAGAAATCTCCCAAGAATCTTAAACCATTTAAATGGCATTTCCAGGCTCGATATTTGTATAATAGTGGAAACAACACAAGTCTGGAGGGACAATGGGAAATGCAAGCTGTGATATGAACACAGATATGTTCAAATACTTGAACTACTTATTTTCTGATTTAGTACTATTTTTGCATTTCCCTTTGACGTGCAAACTTCATTAGGAATCCCAAATAATAAAGCTTAAAAAAAGCTAAATGATGGAGGTTAAAAGGTCAAAATGCCCTGAGCACTAACATTTACCCACTAGTATTAAAAACATTGACCAATGTTAAATAAAGATTTCAAGAATTTTTCGAATAATAGCCCTATAATTAATGAAATGTTGTATAATGTCATTAGTGCTTGATTCATCTTGAGATGTCTATACTATTGAGTTTTTTCTTGTCATTTTCTTTTAGACATTTAAAAATAACCTAGCAGCGTCACCAAGTTGCTGGAAATAAACACCACCACAACACTGTTATGGGATAATTACTAATGGCACCGTGTTCATAGCTTCTATATCTGCCATGTTAGGGACTCAATAACCAGGGAGTCTTTAACTTTAACAGGAAAGCAACATCTACCTTCTA
>CALSBZ010046728.1:1616340-1647028 GCA_943591055.1 Gobionotothen gibberifrons | reverse complement strand
GGGGGGGGGGGGGGGGGGGGGGGGGGGGGGGGGGGGGGGGGGGGGGATTTTTTAATCCTCTGGAGCAGAGCAGCATCACTGTTTCTTAGGGTCAAGAACAATACACTCACAACCTAACATGAAAGCATTTAGTTTATTTAATAAAAGAGCACATGTTCAATGTGAAAAGTGACAGCAATTTGGTGCTATATAAATATACATTTAAAAAAAAAAAATTATAATTTTTTTTTTTTTTTTTTTTAAACACCTGGAATTTCATGGAGGGCGCGGGGCTCCGTTGGCGGGGCGCAGCGCCCCTCCAAGACAATGGTAGGGGAAACACTGAGCTCTGTATTTGGCTTTGGACTCAGAAGGCACAGAAGTAGAGGAGGGAAGCTGAAACAAGCAGAGGAGCCTTATAACTTTTATTTCCAACGTGAAACGTGTCCAAAGCTGAAATATCAAATTGAAGGTCTTGCCAGATTTTGTTTACCTATTCATAGATTTGATAGTCCTTGATGTTCTTTATTTATTCAAGCTTATGGACTGAATTTAAAAGTTGGGAACTCTGGCCTCTTCAATTTGATGTTTTTACAAAACTAAAAGTAATATTCAGCAGATGAAGACACACAGATACACAAGATTCTATAGAGAGACATTCTATGTTCTCATAGGGACAGCCAACAAGTTAAAAAGGCAATTCATTCACAGAAAACCTCCACCACAGAACAATCCATTTCACAGAAAATGTGAACGTTAGCAGCAGGTTGATCGAGATATCACACTGGAAACACACACACGAGTCGCTAACTCACACACCCCATTGTTGAGCCTTGTACGGCTTTAATGTGTACTGTATGCAACTCAATGTTTCCAACAGTTGTGTCAACAGGGGGACCAGTCGCAACTGTTGGCTTAAGCCTATGGCATTCTACAATGCATACATTAGCCTAGCGGTTAGCTGACCTTACCTTGTGTTTTTCTTAGATCTTATTACTCAATGCTTTCCTGTGTAGACATTCCATTATTCTCTCCACAACAGTGCACAGCGGTGGCTTACAGTAGTACCAGTCGTCCTATAAGGTTTCTCTCCCTGTCAGGTTGCACATGTGCTAGCCTTGTTATCTACAGATACATCTACATCTACACAGAGACAAGTGGGAGACTGGATTCAAAGCTTTAATGAGCTAAAAAGTTCCAAGACTGTCAAAGAGCAAAAAGCATGACAGAGCGAGGGGAGTTTGAGTTAGGAAGGGTGATGAAGGGAGCCAGGGGAGTGGAATAAAGGGAGAGAAAGTCAAAATGAGGAACTGTCAAAGGGAAAAATAAATGTTTAAAAGTTAAAGTGAAACAGAACAGGAGTGAGAGTCAGAGACATTACTGGCATCAATTTCTGGCTAGCGCTTTCTTCTATTTCCTTTTTTCTTAAAAAGTGAAAAGCGTTCCTTGAGTTCAAAACACTACAGCAGGAGTAAGTAATTAAGCGTTGTTGCTGAATGAGGTTTTCCTGCTTCTGCCGCAGAAACGGAAGGTTCAAAAAGAGAGCTGGCCTGAACACTGCCAGGAAACACAGAGCGACCTGAGTAAACCAATCAGCCTGTCGCGAGTACACGCTGCCATAGAGAGAGATTATTTTAACCTGATGCCAAATCAAATACATAACGCTTCAAAAGATTACTGCAATCTGCCTCCAATACTCTTGTTTCAATATACTGATGTTTATTCTTTGACAAATTCCAAAACAACTGCCAAAAGGGGTGAGATATGTGTAGTGCATCATCCTTTTTCCTGTTTTAAGAAGTGTGTTGTCTTTTATGCTGAAAACATTAGTTGAAAGTCATGTGCCAGCTTCTAAATGAGGAAATGTTGTTTTATATCAGTTTGAATAATTTCTGGCATCACATTGATAAAACAATATATCAGTCAATTAATAATAACAAATAACTTGATGTTAAAAATCTTCATTAGTATGTCTCTGCAGCTGAAGTACACAAATACATCAGAAATGTGAGAGACTGAAAAACATTGTTCCACCTTAAGGGTCTTACCTAACACTCTTACACATGCTGAAATACATGTTGAAACTCTGTCTCAATCCAAAGATAACATTCTTATACAGCACACCTGCTGATGATCGAAGTGCTTTGTCACATGTTGTAGAGCTGACGCACCCTTGTTTGTCTTAGCGTTGCTCCATACATTAATGCTGAGCCGCTGTGTACAGAACACGTCTAACATTCAGTACATAGTGTACTAAAACATGACATTGCATTGTGCAACAGTTGCATCTCTCTCTCTCTCTCTCTCTCTCTCTCTCTCTCTCTCTCTCTCTCTCTCTCTCTCTCTCTCTCTCTCTCAGGCTAAGGACATAGATAAGAAAGGCGTCTACCTCCTGCCTGTTGGTCTGTGATGTGAGAGTGTATTGTCCCTGCTGGAGAGGCGACACCAGCCGATCTATACCGCGAACACAGAGATCTTCATCAAGGAGCCACAAGCAGAGGTCTGTGTTAGAGCAGACTGCACATCAGATGCTGTTACGGCCTTTTAGTGTCCAACGGTATTTAAAGGGGCTGGCAAGACGTCATTTGAAGGAAGACAAAAGGGCCTGTTTGTTCAAATAAAATCAGTGATAGGCTATTTTTGACAACACTAGTGTTTTGCTGCTAGTGTTTAGAAAAGTTCAACATCTGGGGGGTATACTACGAAGCAGGATTTTCGCTTAGCCGGCTAAATTCAGGGAAAACTCCGGCTTTCCGGTCCTACGAAGCTGGTTCTCTTTTTAGCAGGCTAGATCTCCATGGTAACTTATGCTGAGCGGCTAACCTGGTCGGGACCAGGGGGGTATACTACAAAACTAGTTCAACCTATCCTGGATATGTTTTGAGTTATCCGGTTGACTTAATCCAAAAATAAAGCCGCTCTCGCTAAACTGTCCTACAACGCTGGTTATCAACTCATTTGCTCAAGCCAGCCGTATCCTATCTAGATAGGTGCGCGTTCACATAAAAGGGGTGGTATCTGGAGCATTCGACCAATCACAAACATGGAGAAGCGTACTGACAGCGCAGCGTCATACTACCTGAATGAAAAGTCAACTATATAATTAGACAAATATGAAGACGTTAAACTTTAAACATCCATGACTTAAACACTTTATCCAGGATAAAAGCCACATAGCTGCACCTGCAAGGTGAATACAGCTGGTAAAAGAAAAAGTGTTTGAATGCGTACATTAACAGATTTATGATATCACTGCCCCGTCTAAGACACGATCTGACTTTAATTGACTCGAGTGTTTCGTCAACTTAATGTGTTGCTTAAAATAATACTTCTGCATACAGTGACACTGTGAGTGTTGCGCGGCCAGATACGGCTCAGCTGACTCAGATAAGGAAATATATGATACGATGTGATATGCCGCGGACTGTACTGTTACTTTGATTCGGTTACTTATGTTGTGGCAGATATTTAAGTAAGCTTTCTTAACGCTAATGTTATAATAGTCAGATTGCCCTGAAGATGGGAGGTGATGTTCTATCCATTTTCACGTTCACACAGTCGGTGATTTGAACTGCAACGGCAGTTTTAACTGTATTTCCTTTATCCTGTAATATGACTTGATCGCTTTAAACTCTGCACACTGTTGTTATCAGCTGTTCCACCATGGTTTTTACCTCAACCTGTAATAGATGTATCCTTATTGAAACGGTTACATTCAATACAAAATAAAATCAATGTGCAGGCTTGCACTGTTCTACATGAACAATACGGGCAGTTTATACATTAAATAAATCAACAGTAGGTGGCGATATATGCTCCAAGTGGAAGCGATTCGCCATTAAAGCAAAGAAGAAGAAGAACTCCGCACAGTTGATCCTGTAACATATCCTGCTTCGGAGCACAGACTAGGTTCCAGGATAAGTCACCATGGAGATCTAGCTCGCTAAAAAGTGAACCAGCTTCGTAGTACCTGAAATCCCTGAAGTTATCTTGCTAAATGAAAATCCTGCTTCGTAGTATACCCCCCAGGTTAGGTTGCAGGCTAAGAGATCAACTCAGTGAAAGCACTGCATGCTGACCAATCAGAGCTCCGTGTGTTTCCGGAGCTCCGGAGTTTAAAGCGATCAAGTCACATTACAGGAGAAAGGAAATACAGAAAAACTGCCGTTGCAGGAAAGACGGCCGGCAAAAATCAACGGACTGTGAACGTGAACATTAATAGAACATCACCTCCCATCTTCAGAGCAATCTGACTATTATAACATTAGCGTTAAGAAAGCTTACTTAAATATCTGCCACAACATAAGTAACCGGATCAAAGTAACAGTACAGTCCGCAGCATATCACATCATAATGTATCATATATCTCCATATCTGAGTCAGCTGAGCCGTATCTGGCCGTGCAACACTTACAGTGTCACATACTGTATGCAGAAGTATTATTTTAAGCAACACATTAAGTTGACGAAACACTCGAGTCAAATGTAATTAAAGTCAGATCGTGTCTTAGACGGGGCAGTGATATCATAAACCTGTTAATGTACGCATTCAAACACTTTTTCTTTTACCAGCTGTATTCACCTTGCAGGTGCAGCTATGTGGCTTTGATCCTGGATAAAGTGTTTAAGTCATGGATGTTTAAAGTTTAACGTCTTCATATTTGTCTAATTATATAGTTGACTTTTCATTGAGGAAGTATGACGCGCTGCGCTGTCAGTACGCTTCTCCATGTTTGTGATTGGTCGAATGCTCCAAATACCACCCCTGTCATGTAAACGCACACCTAACTAGATAGGGCACGGCTGGCTTGAGCGATCCACTTGATAACCCGTGTCGTAGTACCGTTTAGCGAGAGCGCGTATGTTTTGGATTAGGCCAACCAGCTAACTCAAACATATCCAGGTTAGGTTGAACCAGCTTCGTAGTACAGGCCCCTGATAACTTCATAAGGTAAATAACAAGTTAAGGAATAAAAAAAAAAAACACCCAGGATCCATAAAATAATTATAACCAGCCCTACTAACGAAACAATGCCATTGTCGTTCCACATGAATGTAATATGTTTTTGTTTTACATTTCCAGTTAGGCTTGTGCAAAACGACAATGTTTTCTTGTTAAAAACAGGTACAAGCATGGGAATCCTGAGTTGTCGACGATGGTAAATAAAACTACTAAGATCAAATTCTGGAGCATTTCCTGTAATAGCAGAATCTCATTTCATATAAAGAAAACCTGATAAATACACACGAGTAAAGTAAAGTCTGTAGTAAACACAGGAGTATTAGTTTACGGTTTCCCAGTGGTGATAGCTGCTGAGAGACATGTGGAGCTTAGCTGCAGCTCAATGAATGAACAGCAGCCACATGTTCCCAGCTGATCTGGACTCATATTGACTTTGTCATAAGTTCAGGCCAATTCCTACATCCCTCTTCTTCTCTCTTTGCCAGATGAGTACAACAACAGTGGAGTAACAGATTTGGTGGGGGTAACACAGCGGCAGCAGGAAATAGCAACACTACTGGGAAGCCTCGCACTGCGACTCATCACTCTGCCAAATGATTTGATGTTTACATGTGCCGGCCGCTGTTGCTTTTTTTTAAACCAGAGCCAGAGCAGCAGTGATGTCGGCCGCAGCACAGATACAGTACTGTGCAGGGTGGAAGGTAGAACAACTGCTAACCAACCACGTCCAGTCTGTCAACACCAGAGGTTGCGCTAGAGTTTTTCGTTGCCCGTCATCTTGACAGACAGGATCATAAAATTTCCGTCACAATCCATTGTTACCCGTCGGTCTGTACACTGTACACAACTCTGAAGGGGGGGGGGGGGGGGGGGACCCCCGTGTAATCTGTCCGGGGGGGGGGCCGCTTGCAGTGTTGGCGCCGGTGTTATGCATGCCCACTGCACCTCGTGGGATATTTCAATGATTTATACGGCAAAGTTAGGTTTGGAAACGATATCATCTCCTTATTGGCGGGCATGCATAACACCGGAGCCTCACTGCGGGGAAGCTTTGCTGCTGTTCTGAGTTTGTTCTAATCTGTCAAAATGACGGACTGCTTTCAGATTTGTCCGTCATTGTTAAAAAAAAATCGGTCATAGACGGAACATATTCGGTTAACGCGACCTCTGGTCAACACTCACTTCTGTCCATCTGCTTTCATTAGGTCTTCATTGAGCTAAGATTCAAAGGGAAAAAGCTGTTTTAGCGCTGGTGGTGACCTTCCCCTTAACAGATGACTTGATGCCATGACATGGTACATTATTGATTGCTCAACATATGGGTTACTGTGTCTTGGCTGGCTAAGGTATCTCCAACAGTGCGATACTCCTTGTGTTAGTAACTGTATGCGCACCTTTTGTGCTCAGAGAACAGGAGATGTGACAGCTGTATGATCTAATGTGAATCTGTGATAAAGAGCAAAGACTTTCTGAGATCCCTGCTCTGTTGGCATGTGTGATGGCACTCAAGTTTCTACATTTTGAATAACTAGCTAATCTAATATACATTCATTTGACAGTATTAAATGGTTATATAGTTTCCAGCTGAAGAATGTTAAAGCGATCAAGGCCTTTAATGTCTTCCAGAGGATTTGAGATGTAAAAATACAGCTTGTTGTTCAAAAGACACAAGACAACAAGCACAGCAGCCCTGGAGGGCATTCTGTGGTAATTGGCATGAATACATAACAGCTCAATGTATGGTGGCAGAACAGCTAAAGGACTAGTTCTAACTGCCTGATGCAATGGCTTCCACTGCAGCGTAAAAGGCTTTTGTGTTGCCTGATGATAAGGAGGAACTGCCAGTTTCTTAGATGTGAATCTTTAAGTCTGACATTTTCATGTTAGCGGATTTGTGGTTGGCAGAAAGGTTATTTTTGCTTTGCCTGAAGAAATCGGTAATAAGAGACATGAAGGTTATGTTTTTTTGGTTTGATTTGCTTGGCACCTAAAAAGGCCAGGAAAATATTTAAACTTGGTGTAAGGGTATAGCATGTGCCAAAGAATAATCTCTTACATTTTTGAGAAAAAACAAATCAGGGGGCACATTTTTTCACATCAACAGATCGAAAGAAGAAATAGGCAAATTAAGAGCTTTTATTACTGCACATCAGTTTAGAAATCCAGCACAGCGTTGTTTACCGCCTACATCTCTTCCCATTGATGTAGCTAGGTGGCTAGTAAGCTATGTTAGATGTTGCCATTCTTAATCCTGACTTGTCGATTTTGTCTCAGACTGGGAGCCTTCAATGAGCATTAAACACGTGTTATATGAATAGCTGGATAAAGTTGCATGCAGCAGCTCAGAGGTCTGTACTAGGAACAAACACTCTACACTGCTCTATAGGGCAACTGAACCCAAGACAGCAGTTGGAACAGGACAACTTTTAATGCAATACTGATGGGGGAAAGCGTGATTCCTAAACAAGTTAGGAAAGGTCTGTTACACAAGTTTGGCATTCACGATATACACCACAATGGGCTTTGACTGGATAAACACACAAGAGTTACATTCAGGTTGAATGGAGTGGGTTGACGTATGGATTAGGAAAGCTTTACCAGTTGGAAACAGAAACCAGGATCACTTCACTGTAACAAAGGATGGGCTTTGACAGAAAACTTGTGATGTCCAAAGCCCTTCAAGCCAAAAACACTCTCTTCAATCCCTCTCCTTGTTATGTTTGAGGCCTTTGTGAAACGCTAAATGAATGCACAGTCATAAAAAGCCGTGTGTATTATCGAGACTGAGTCCCCATTCAAAATATGGAAATCGTAAGAGCAGAGCTTTTTGTCTTTTTTTGACTTAAGTTTGGCGCCTGGGGATTCAATCCGATGCTATTTTTAAATGCAGATGAGAATTACTCAAATGTACAGTAAGTGTTTACAGGTGGAGGCAAAGCGCCTCTGCAGAGACATAACACACAATATGACGCTTTCATGGTGACAGTGAGAGTTGGTGAGCTGTGAATGGAGCGAGACAACACATCCGCTCTGCACATGTGTTCACCTCCTCCAGAGGAGCCACCAAACTGGGAATCAGAACCAGACCAAACACAATGGACGACCAAAGGCGTTCTCTATGGAGGGACGAAGGAGCGAGGCGGGAGGGGGTGAGTTAGGCGCCATAGCCAAACTCTCTAAATCACTGGACTAATATGCAACAGGCTTGTCATCTGAAGATCTCACACATGGACAAAAACACTTAAATGCTGTCTTGGGCAGCTCTACGCACACTACGTTTTATGACCCCAAACTAAAGCAGCGCAAAGGGGGGCCCTCTTGTTGACAAGAGCAGATCTGAGCATCACACCAGGACAGCGCAGTAATGGAATTAAAAGCAGTTTTGAATCAGTGTAGACCAGACAGACATGATGTATTGGAGAGAAAAAGGAGGGACGGAGTAGATGAGAAGGGTCATGCAGAGGTAAAGGGAATGCTGTTGAGTCATGAGGGGCCACAGATGAAGAGAGGAAGAGAAAGCGATCCTCTGATCGAGTATACGCTTTGGGCCCCAGGATAGACAACATCTGTAGAACAAATGTATTTCCACGCGACTCTCTTCTTTCCTTTTTCAAAAAGAGAGACAGAGCAGGGCTGAGCTCTGGAAGACTCACAGACTAAAGTGGAGTGAGGCCGGGGAACACAAAACTGTCTCCGACGGCTTTCTGACCTCAAGACATTCACAGTTCTTCACTTCACGTTCGAGACAAAATGATGTATAGCCTTGGAAAATAGTGCATATGGGATTTCTCAAGTGGCGTTCTAAACTTTAAATAATAACCCTGATGAGTTTTGGAACATTTGGCAGACATAATAGGATTTTTTTTCTTTTACAATGATGGTGAATACTGAACTTTGGATAACTGGGGTATCTGACACAGCAAAGGGAATTTAAAAATGCTGTGCTTTGAGTTATTGTTACAAAGAAAAATTAGTTATTTATGTTTCAAAACTCTTAACATGTTTTTCTCCTCTTGTTAATGTTGTATTCATTTATCCAGAGGACTAAGAACTACCTTTGATTTCATTGTTTTACTATGTTGCCATGTTTAACCAGCTGTAATGTCTCCAATGTTATGTATTAACGTTTTTTAACATGTGCAAGATGTAGAGATTTAAAGGGGACGGACACTAAATCAACAATTGAGAGTAGGCACCTGCCGGACAATATATCAGATAATGACATCAGTAAGACAAACTGGAAGTTAAAGAGTGCGAGAAGAACACACATGGAGGAGGGAAAGTGTGGGGGGGGGGGGGGGAGCTACGGAACTGTCAGCAAAACCTTCTTGGGACAGGTTGTCAGTGGTCTGATTGTCAGCTCCATTTTCCACACAAACACTCCCTGGGGTCAACATGTGGGGTGACAGACGCGGAGCGGAGGGGCCCAGGGTGCTGTTGCAGCCTGCAGTTGATTTAGGATTTTTGAACGTGGGCCAAAATTCCTGAAGGAACACAGTGAGCGTAGCCATAAAGAAAACTGCCCAGAACTGGGGTATAAAAAGAGAGGGGAAAAAGAGAATGTGGCGAATATGAATTGCGTGGTGCGTGCCTCTGTGTGTGTGTGTGTGCCTCTCTGTGTGTGTGTGTGTGTGTGTGTGTGTGTGTGTGTGTGTGTGGACGTGCTGATGTTGCCATGGTGAAACTGGATCATGGAATGGGGGAACAGGAGAACTCCAAACTGTAGGGGTGCAGTGTGTGCAGGGGGGTAAACAGAATCCTACAGTTATGTAACAATGTGTGTGTTAAGGATGTACTTCAAAGAGTGCTATAGCATTACAGCAAATGATAAAATAATGTGAGACACGGGAGAACAGGAAAAAGGATGAGTGTGCGAACGGAGCAAGGAGACTGAAAATAGAAGAAAAACAAGGTCATAAAACAGGTTACGGTGCCGTTTAACCGGGCTCCGTGTCAGCCGAGGATATAGCCTCTTCAAGCGCTGAATGTGCAGACGTGTAAAAAAGGAAGTGCACGGCATTGGGAATGCGGACATGTATCATGTCTCACAATGCCTCATTTAATGATGGAGTTAAACACAGAAGTAAACATTCAGGTTGTTAATTCATACTGTGGGGCAATACAGTACCACTAGATCTTCACTCACAAAGTGATTGAATCTGGGGGATACATCTCTTCAATATTTATTAGCAGCTTGAAGGAGAGCATTCTGTTTGAAGGGGAATAATAGGGCAGAGGCACACTTCCAGGGTCAAAAAGAAAACCCATGTTTTCATAGTGAAGGGCTGCACTGAACGGCTTAAATCTAGCTTGTTACGGTATAATAACAAGAGGAAGGTGGAGGGTCTGCTGGAGAGAGCTACAGCTCCCTCCTGCCGACCATATGCTTTTCATCCTTATTCCCCTTTACCTTAGGCTAAGCAAACATTGCTCCCTGCCCTCATCCATCCATGTAAGCCCCACTAGGACCTGTTGGATCAGATGGCAAACAATTAGTTTGAGATAAATACAAAACTCCTCTTCCTGAAGAAGAATCACCCACAGCAGGGTTGAGGCCATTTTCATTTCTGTTGCTCAGCCACCAGAAAACGTGCTTTTGTGAAAACATTCAGCCGACTGCTTCAGAAGCTATGAAGGCTGCATTCCAACACGTGTGTCATGCAAACATGTCTTTGTCTTACTTCACAACTCACTGTGTTGATTTCATTTGGGATGATTGTTGCCAAATTAATTCTGATGCAGATGATGTTTTCTGAATGAGGGCTTCAACTCATGATTATTTGAATCATTCATTAATTGGTGTTTATTTTTTACTAAAAAAAATCCAGTTTATGAAACTCCAAGAGGATATCTTTAAATGTATTGTTTTGGCAATCTAAATATAATAGCATTAAAAACATCAAAGCAGCAAATCTCTATATTTCAGCTTTTTCTGGCATTCACGCTATATCAATTATTCAATTATCAAAATAAGTTTCCAGTTTTGTTGACTAGTCTTTGCAGATCTATTTAGGTTTATAAAGCGTGTTTAGGGTAAAGGGTGCACAATGATGTATTTATTCTTGCTACATCAATTAAACTCAACGTACAGCCTTCTACAAGCCTGAAAGAGATCAGTCACCAGTGGTTGCAAAACAGAAGCCAGATACAACGTCAAAATGAACAAAAGTGCAAGATTATTTGAACACAACAATATATATATATATATAAAATACCAGAGTGCACTCGCCATCAGCTATAATCAACTGCAGACAAATGTGTTTTTCGAAGTGAGAGAGTGTGAACTGTAAAGGGCAGAATAAAACCGTGTTGTTCTGCTGCTGCTTGTTAACGCATCGTGCTGCTGACTTCTTTGCGGTTTTAATCTCTAAATGATCAAACACTATTTCAATCTGGTCGAATTATCCTCGGGCAAGTTCAATGCTCTTTTAAAAAAAAGACATTCATGCATGTTGTGTTAGTGTAGGTTTCCCACAGGTTTGTTTCTGTTAAAGAGTCAAGAGCAGGGCTTCACTGTGCTACAGTCACCTACTTTTGGAAAGACTCCAACCCTATCAAACTTTACAGGTTTAACACTAATTAATTTCACAGCAGCAATGTGAAACACGTGTCTCTGTTGTCCCAGACACATTGATAAACCTGAGCTATATTTGCAGACTGGCGGCTCTCTCAGAGACCTCCATGATGCTGTCAGATGTGGCTGCAGTTATTGCATGATACTTCCCTGATGCAAATCATAAATACATCGAGTCTTGACACCCGAACCCTAACCCCCCAATATAAACACATCAATCTTGGAATACTGCTCCTTTTAATTGGTGGCTAAATGCTTTTTAGGTACCTTAGTGTTGGTTTTAGCTCAGCCTGGACTTGCAGTGATCCTTTAGCCCCTGGCTGAGTGTTCAAACAGGAACCGGCTCGGTGAGTACGTTTCACACAGAGACCCTCTTTTTTCTTCCTCTTTATCAGCATCTTCTATTTATAGTGCCTTTGCTGCAGCGGCGCAGCTCAGTACAGTATGTTCCATAAAACACAGGCTCTCCTGACCACATCCCCACTCGTCTCCCACTTCTGTATGCATGAGCGTATGGAGAGCTGGAGTTATGTAGACTGGAGGAGTCCAGTGACACAAACATACACATACATGGACTCTCACAGCCTTGGGCACGCACGCATGCAGGCACGCATGCAGGCACACAGGGACACAGTTGAGACATAACACAAGGACATTTAAGGTTACCAACAGGACAGACACAAATAGAGTCCCAATAAAGCACACAAATATAGCAGGTGATTTATACAAGGATATAAAGACTGGGATGAATGAAGGGACTCATGAGGAAGTCAGTTTGCAGAGGATGATGTATTACATTAAAGGGAATTTGCAAAAGAAGTCTTTCAAAGTGAAACACACAACATGTAAGTGTCTTCCACTAGGGGTCTCTCAATCAAAACAATAACACAACACGGAGTGTGGTCGAGTCCATTGCCGTCAGATTCTTCCGGTTAGCATTGACCCTGGTTCAGAAGGTGTTTACCTGAGATCTTAAGATCCAGACTTCCAAGGACTTCAACCCTTCACCCGTTTAGGGAATAGTGAATAAAGGCAACCTGGGGGTTATCAGGCTTTATCGTTTTAAAGTTTTAAAAGAAGTTTAAAACGAAAAAATATCTCACAAGTGCAGCCGGAAAATGTTTCCTAAAACTATCAGTTTCTGTTATAGTCAAATATATATTTGAGTATTAGAGTGTTAGTTGGGGAAATAACAGCTCGACAAAATAATGACTCGCTTCATAAGGAAGATTATCAGCAGATTTTCATAAAATGAAAATAACTGTTGTCCAAAGCAGCTCTACTTTACAATCTAGTCCTCTCGCATTTTCCTAGAGATATAACCATTTGGTTTCATTGCTCACAGCCGTTACACAGAAACTGTCTCTATACCCAGTGAAATAACTCTCTCACCTCACTGCTTTGTCTCTAGAGGACGACAGAACAAGTCTTTCCTCGGTTTTTCAGCCTAAAGGCAAACGTTTGAAAATGCACATAGAGCTGTATAATGTTATAGGAACAGCCAAATGTAAATTCTATCAGGTTGAGGCTTCGTACAAGGATGAGGTGGTGAGGTCACAGGAACATTACAGACATGGCATTTGATAGATATGAATTCAGCAGCCTTGCTTGGACTGGCAGTTTGAAGAGAGGTCAAAGGTCTAGGCTGAGACTGTGTGTTGACTGAGAACACTGTAGCCCACTCAGATACATGAACATGCTCAAAATATTCTGGGTTTTTTGCCTTATTTCCAAAAGACAACATTCAGACTTAGCTTTTCTACATGGCTAATGGAAATTAAATCAAAAATGATATTGCCTTTGACATGCTGCCGTGACATATTATTTATTTGTTTTCTCCGGCGGACACAGCATCCCTCTTTCATTCCTTCAAGCCTCTTGAAAAACTGCAAAATGCCCCCAAAAAAAACAAAAAACTGAGATGTGTATGTGTCGTTTACATGTCCAAAGAATGTTCCTTTACCAGAATCATTTTTGGCATCTCCCACATGTTTTAAAACTCAAATGCAACATCGGGAACAATGCTTTTTTTCGGAATATCCGAACCCTGAACATGAACCATATATAAATCAGAAACATTTCCATATTAGTAACAAAAAGTGTATTATTATTATTATTATAGTAAATGGCAGCTCTGGAAGTTGATAAAATACAAACAATAGCATTTTGTTAAACAAATCCACATGTACATTTTACGTATGTAAATATTTTAACTTAATTGGAAAACTAAGTAGTATTCACAGTTAGAAACAAAATGTCAGTCTACCAGTCCAATCTGACAAAAGGGCCAAATACTGAACAAAGTTTAAAACCACACACAAACACACACACACACACACACACACACACACACACACACACACACACACACACACATGCTTTTTGATGTAGTTCAAAACAAAACATGTTGTGGGTTTGACTGCATTCTTTCACTCTGCCCATAACGTTTGAGATCTACAACATCAGGAATCAATATTCAAACCAGGTGCATATGACTTTAAATGTGGATGAAACCCATCTATAAACACATGCAACAATGTGCATGCCCAAACCCGTACACACACACACACACACGGAGACCTTATCATCAGGAAACTAAACTACAGTAAGACCCTCAGTCATTTGGGATGAATATGTATGGTTATTTGAGTCTGGCCTTAGTACTGGCTTCTGTGTCGCTGTGATATTATACATGATATCACTCATGCTGTCAAACTTAATGCTGAAGTTAAATAAAAATGGAGGTGTAATCGATACGATCTATATAGTTCATATAGGTCGGAGGTAAAATAGGACACGCTCTGAGACCTCTGCCCGCAGTAGGGGGGGGGGGAAATGTCCCACTATGGCTCTAACTCGTCATGGCACGTTGTAACGGGCCCGATAGCTTTTAGAATTGGGTCTTTAATGAGAGGGTGCAGAACGCGGCTCACTGATCTGGAACTCATCCAAACACATTAGGAAAAGGTGGGCTGATACATTCCTGTACCCATTCCCTCTTCCTGCTGCGATGAGTAGGAGAACACGATCATTTGAAAAGTACTTTACATGTTTGTGCAGGCTTTCCCCTGTATGCATGGGGTCTTTATCTTAAATCAAAGTGTAAAACATTCTGTCAAACCAAGCGTTTCTCCAAGGGAAGTTGTGTTGTATTACAAGTTTCAAGACAGGACTCTTCTACATGTTTTCTGAAATGTTTTGTTTAAATAGGCAAATTATTCTTGATCTTACCAAATATGTTCTAATTTGCATATATTTCCATCAGAGTAATCTTTTGTATTGCTCCATCAATCAGAACATTCTGTCAACAGTTATAAAACAATAAATATGCCATGTTTTTAGAAACAAAGCGTTGCATAAATCAGGAGATTAATGCTATACGAGCAAACCTCTGTACAAATATTAAGAGTAAAATGAAGGACCAAAGTTATGTGTATGCTGCTAAACTTCAGATACAAAAATAAAAAAACACATTTTGAGAAAACAACCTTTCTGAATGTATGTTTCATTTGACAGAAGAGGCATTATCTAATACAGACGTTTGGTGCATTTCTCTAGCCTTAACACCAACATGTTGTGAAAGCAAAACAAATATGAATGTAGGCCTGTAGGGTCTTGCCTTTCCGGTGCATATGTAAAAGAGATTGAACCCACTCCTCCCAGAAAATCTTCCACATGCGTGCATACAAGTCAAACTAGACTGCACTAAGTGTCATAGTGGAACTAACAGTTGGGACCACGTGGAGAGCTACAGTAAAAGAGTGTCCACTGTCTGCAGCCGGCCAGCGTTCCTCACCCCGGGCGCTTTCATGCGCTCGCCTCCTCTCCACCTTTATTGGAGTCCTCTAAAGTTCACTTCAATTGTGTGGCGAAGGAGTAGGAGGACTGGAATAGTTGTGGCCCGACAACAAAAGTGCTGGAATGCTCTTCTCCAACTGGTAAATGCTGCCCACCACTCTCCCTTCATTTCTGCCCTCTCGTCCGTCTCAAAGGTTTCTGTTCATTGTGTTGGCTCTCTTCTTTTCTGTGTCTTTGCGCCTCTAGGAACAGCAGTCTGTTCTTCATTATGTGCACTGTATCCAGAGCTTTGTAGCCTTGTTTACAGCAATTTGGACATACCACTAAACATGCTGGATACAGAAAAAAGGGCTTTTGTTTGGCATCTCAGAGAGGTGCCTACAGCCACAAAGAGAACCTTTCTTGGGTCAGAGAGAGAGAGCTTTGAAATGAACACGCAGCTATGGGTTGAGATTATTGCTCTGCCAGGGTGCACACTATCAGATCCTACTCAGCGCAGATACATATACCTGACCATATGCAGTCATAAACACCCAGTATAGTACCGCATGAGCAAGCATGTTCTAACATGCCCTCTCTCAGAGCGTGTCCTACTTTAACTCCCAAGATATGCCGTACTGTACAGAGCCACTTATCTGCGCTGATGTTTCACTCATTAACTTGTAAACCGGCAGACGCTGAGTTCGCCTGTCCTCAGCGAGAGGGTGAAAGACCCTGTGAGGTCTTAGTGAGCCATACATGGTACCTTTATCCATAATCCCAAACAGCTGATCCCTGATAGGGCAAGACTGAGCAAACAGAGCCAGGGCACAGACAAGGAAAGAAGTTAGCGAGTACTTTGAACCTGTGTTCCCATGTGAACGCAGCGCAGTGGCAGACTCACTGTATATGACATATATACTGTAATGTGGCGGGGCCCAACTGTCTGCGCAGGAACTTGTGTTCATATCACTCCCCGCTGCACCTGTTCTGCGCCTCAATTTAAAGCGCCTTGGGGAAAGATTAAGCAGGGGGAGGAGACACCAAGAGGGACAACATGTAATGCAAGAATGTGGCCCCTTATGACTGGAGGAACTTCTGCATGACAAGTATACCCAGAACTGCTCTCCGTCCTCACATCAGCGTGACCCACTGATGTGTGACCGGATGTATGCAGCATTAAATCTAGCAGATAGAAGGGGGGATTCATCAGGCTCGCTCACAAGACGCTCCACATGAAGCGACTCACTGTATGCACGGTTATCAGCACTTTAGGATGTCCTGAAACTTGAGTTCAATGCCTTGTTTTGCATTTAATTGTTATTTATTGATTCTTTTCATCCGCAAAATAATGTTTAATAGCCAAGACAAAGAGGTGTCAGAATTTACGTTAAAAATATTTGGAGACGGTTAGATGAAAGCACTAGCCCGCATCAGTCCTTCTGTATTTATGGTAATTACACACAGAACAAAGACAGAATGTCCTCACCAAAAACTTTGTTCAAATGTAACAACAAAGCATCCGGCCGGGACAGCGGAGCCGCGTTTCACATCCTGTCCATCACCTAAAGTCAGCGAGAGTTTCTGTTACCCTTGATCATGATCATTACGTTTGCGGATAGAGGACATCAAAATGTTTAATTCATTTATGTGTGTTGTTTTTATTCTGACATGCAGAGTATGAGCTGTCAGAAATGGACTGTAATCAAACAGTGCCTTGGTGTTTGAGTTTCCGCCTGATTGATGATTTGTTTATCATAGTATTTGATTTGAAAATGCGATAACAATACCTTTCGGGGCTTTTGTTTACCATGATCTATGCCTTTCTTTCCCACAATCCTTGACTGCACTTCAGGGAACCTTCATATGAATGTGTTTTTGTAACGGTCAACACAAAAAACATGTTTTCCTTCCGATAGGGGCATCAGATTATAACCGCATAGGGGTTGTTTTTGGAGGGCAGTGATACAAGACTTATTTTGATGTCAAGTACTTGAAAATACGCCCCTGCTGATGAAAAGTGACTGATTATCTGGTTATGCTTGAAAATCATAGAGATGACAACAACTTAAGGACAACAATAACGATATTTGTATATATTAAATACAAATTGATTAGATTTTGATTACAATTTGAATTTGTTTTTTCTTTTGATTGCTTGATTTTCAAGTCTAAAGAAAGGACAGAAAATTGTGAAAAACGCCCTTAAAATGTCTGCAAATAAAAAGTATATGTATTTTTTTTATAAAAGCTTAGCAGTCAAGCAGTTAGATTGGACACATTATAATATAGTGCAGTGAATAACAATTATTCCAAGCTTATATAACAGCTGTACATTATCTTTCAATACATTGCCGGATCTATAAAACATCAGAAAACTGCCCATCCAATTGCTATAAGCCCGAGGTAAATCATATAATCTCTTTTTATATATATATATGTATATTTAAAACAAATAGACAGGAAATGCAATCTCACGTCTGAGAAGATGGAACGGTCAAATGTTATATTGTTGTTTTTGAAATGTGAGTTTAACAATGATTAATGCAGGTTAATTCATCTGTCAGTCAACTAATTATCGCAGTTTGACCTTTATAATTAATTTATTATAAATATTTTTAAAAAATGATATCCTTATACCAACACTAACTCACCATATTAATAGCATACTGATGTACACTTTAAATGCTGTCAGAGCAAAAAAGCAGTACATGTAAATATACAAAAAGATTGCAAAACAAGCCCTTAAACTCACACGTCTTTCCACAGATAGTCACACAGAGGTGGAGATGGGAATCATCTAAAATGTATGACCTTGACAGTCACCTTAATGTTCACTGCAGGCGCCGGCCGTGACACTTTACCCTGATGTGATTACCAGCGAGGTCCTGAACACAGCGGCTTCAATTAAAATGTTTCATTACCATCTATATCAGATGCCCCATCATGCCCGGCAATAACAAATTGGAGCGTTATTCGATCCCCTTAGACCTCGGGAACGTGCTACTGGCAGCATAGGTTTAGAGCTCTGCAGCTGCTAACGCCAGGACCAGGTAGCGTCTTTCATTTACAATAACGACCAAAGATAAGGATCCATATAAACATCCTGCTATCTCGATTCAATGTGTGCAGCTAGGGAGAAAAAAGGTATTTTGTCTACAGAACCTGGAAAATGTTCCCGTCGGACTAGCTGTCACTGTTTTGTCGGGAAACAGGAGCTCCCAGAGAAAATGGGTAACTTAGAACAAAGCGTCCAGTCTGGTTTGCAACAAGAAGTCATTCATTGTTAATCAGAAACCAGAGAGCATTTGATACAATCATATCTGTTTCACACCCTGATATCCAGTTGGATGTGTGACAGGAGCTGTGGCAGCAGCCAGCGATTCATAGGGGCTGATGTGGAACCTGGACATGTTTCATATCGCTGAGCTGTGATCACAGGTTACAGAGCAGTCAGAGCCGTTCGGACACTCACACTGCAAATTGCTTCGCTTTTTTTCAATCTTTCGTGCAAACCTTTCACACCAAACGCTGTAATAGACATGTCAAACTCGCCTTGACATTTTCTTAGGACAGTCTGAATGTCACAAGTATCTCACAGCATGACATATTACTTTAATTGCAAGTAACTTGTTGTGAGTACTGTGACTCAGGCATGAATTTCAGATTTCTGGCTTGTTTGAAGGTTGAACACATTCATCTTTTAAACTGGCCTAAAGGTTCCTGCGTGGAGTTTTAAGGCCGGACGGATACATCGACATTTCTGATATTATCTAACTGAGCACAGATACTGTATATCTCTGTTGGTGTGTCGTGCCGTCGATATTAACAAGACATTTCAGAACAGACACGCAAATGAAATGCCAAGCGATGAAATATGTCCATTTTGTTTTAACCAAATGCTTCATTTTAAAGATTCTGTTAACTGAATGTTTATTTTTGTATTTTAATTGAATTAATAAAACCTTTTCCAAAGGGTTTGGTGTGGTTAATGGATATTTAAAATCCTGAGGGCTCTATAACTGAAAACCAGCCAAACGTGATTTAAAAAGAAGCAATTAACAGAACAGCTAAGCATCTCCTGAAGGCACAACACCTTGAGTCTTTGGAAACGAGAAAGTATTTGGCTTCAGCCTCCCACTCTGCAGCACCATCAGCTCCAGTTAAATTAAAACACAGCTCGGAAAGGTAGGCAATCGTTACCATGACGATTGTGCAAATCGACCATTCCAATAGATTTTTAAGGTCCTTTTTTTTAATTAGCACGTGAAGACGTTATTATTAATTGTTTGTTTCATGTTTATTTTGGCAATAAATGTGATATATTTATCATGTTTTTTGGGAATGTAACAAACCAATCCCAAATGGAATCATTTTAATAATCTATTTAAAATCTAATGACAACAACGTTTTTCACTAGTTGATTAAGAAAATACTGCAGACTACTAAAAACTAAAAAAGGAACCTAGATGGCAGAAATCATTTGTGTCAAAAAGCTTGAGTTTGTTCATCTGCAAAATGCCACCTGTAAGCAGGGGGCCATGAGGCTAAAACATACTGGTAGGAGCGTGACACTGCTTTTAGAATGAGATGATCAAAGTTGAAAGCTCATTTAGATCGGTATTTGACGGTCCTAACCAATATTAACACAACTACTGTTGACTTACTGATGCCAGTGGTTTGCACTATTCCACTTGAGCCTACTTAACAACCCAGAAAGCTCGGGTTTAATAGAGAACACGACGTCAGAATGAATGAAATTGCGGAGTATTGACAGAAAGCTACAAAAGAGGAACATTTTCAGCGAGCGGAGGCAAAACCACTTCCTTTCATTGAATGAGAGAACTGTCCAAGAAACCGCAGTTTCATAAAACACCGCCCCCTCTATCTCTACTACGTGGCAACCTAATATAACAGCTTCAGTGTGTTTATGCTACAAAACAATATCAGCATATAGCAGAAAGCACTTGCCGTACAGAACTCTCCACCACGTCCCAGTTGATCTAAGACCAGTGTTTCCCCTACCATTGTCTTGGCAGGGCGCTGCGGAGCCCCGCGCCCTCCCTGAAATTCCAGGTGTTAAAATTTTTTTTTTTAAATTAAAATAAATTAAATTTATATTTATATAGCATCAAATTGCAACCAATCTATATCTACTGTCACTTTTCACATTGAACATGTGCTCTTTTATTAAATAAACTAAATGCTGTCATGTTAGGTTGTGAATGTATTGTTCTTGACCCTAAGAAACAGTGATGCTGCGGATTAAAAAAAATATATCCCAATACCACCCCCCCCCTCTCAGACAGCACCCCGCCAAAGCAGTAAACCTAGGGGAAACACTGAAGACGCAGGTAAAGCCACCAATCACAGTATTAACACAACCTCACATAGATTCAAACTGGTATTAGCTTGAGACATTACTCAGTTATTGTTTCCTCTGTTCCTGGAAATGTCATTTAGCAGCATGCTTTGTAATTGTCTTTCTGAATTAATCCCTGGATTAGTAAAAAAAAAAAAAAAAAAAAACGATATTCTGTCTAGACATCCGAGAGTTATTAAGTTAAGGTTATTGATCATCAAGAACAAATGCTTATTCAAATGCCACTAAAAGAGGAGGGCCGACCATTAATATAGAGACAGCTTGTGCTCACATCCGTCTGACTAATGCTTTCACTTTTAAATGTCACTGTGTCTGTCTTCTGCACCGCATTAACGTTCATAAAGCGTACTTCTTCCGGTTAGTCCCCAGCAGGCAGGGCTCGGATGGCCATTTGAGAAATTCAATTCACCTAAATTGAAATTGGGGTTTAGTGCGGGAGCAGTCCAAAAGCGTGCGCTGGGATTACCCAACCAGGTGGTGAGTCAAACTGTCGGAGAATAAAAGTAATTTGACCTCTGGCTCCAGCCCACTCTGTTTGCCCGAGCTGCTTTACGCACCCCCCGCTGCTCCCTGGTTGGAGATAAATGTCAGCAGAGCTCAGAGATTATCTTTGTATGAATTCAAATGATTTTAGACTCTGTGTTTGTATTGGCTTGTGTGCATGTGTATATTTGTCCGTTTGATGAATGTGTGTGCTTGTTTGCATTTACGTCTGTGAATGTGTGTCCAGGTGGGGGGTGTGTGTTTGTCTGTGTGTGTCAGAGCGAGGCAGTGATTCCCCTGATGGGCATGACAGATGGGAAGGGAGTGGCTCAGCTTGTTCTCTGTGCCACCTGAGAAGCAGGGGGGCGGCGTGTGTGTGCCGGTGCAGCGGCCATGCTCACCTCTCATCAGTTTGACAGAAGCCAGACTGACAGAAACCACTTTGTTTTGATTCATGTACTAGCCTCTCAAATAGGCCGGCTAATTGCTGATGGGAAGTTGCCCCACACTGCACATCAGAAAAGTGAGTGTATTATAACTGGAGTGAGGTCCTGTTTTGGATTTTGTTGTTTTATGTGCAACACATTCATTTGTAACGTTTGATTACTGTCACTTTGACTACAATTGGCAGCTATATCAGCTAATCAAGTTCTGTTACTATGGAAACATATCTGCACAGAGAAGAGTGTTATGAGTAGTTGCAGATCAACCAATGTGCACACCTCAGAGAATCCCACTTACATGTGGTGCGAACCTGAGCCTCAAACAAGTTGATCTAACTTCCTGTAGGGTGTACACAAACATTTGGGTGACACCAAAAAACAGCCATGCTAAATGTCTAAGAACAACACACCTGCACAGTCATTCTTGATGTACACACTCATGTGTGTAGCCCTAAGTAACATGTTGCCACATGCCAGAATGAAACTCTGCAAGCCAGTTGGCATTAGGCCAAACACAACAAAGCCCCACTCACTAATATCTAACATTAGAAGTGCTTTTGTGTTTTACAAAGGCCAACAAACAACTTGTGTTGATTGTGGTACACAAGTGTCAGGATTTCCCAGTATATTTTTTATTCATATTTCAATAACTTAGGCTTATCAGCTTCTGAATCCAGACTGTTCACATTTGTAACACGTCCTCATTAAAAGAAGGTCAGCCAAAGTGAGTAGGCTACTCCTTTTCTTTAATGTGTCAGCTGTTATGTCAGCGCATCTGATATATATTTGATCATGATTTCAAATGCCTTTTCATCTCAATTTTGAGTTGCAGATTGTTAATATTAATGAGTCAAAAGTGCCTCAAAAAACTGCAACTGCCTTCCAAGATAAGAAAAGGTGACTACAGATCTCGCTTCAATGCTTGAGTTACATTCAAACACATTTGACTTTTACTTAATTGAGTAAAGTATCGAGAAACAGTTGTACAGTTACTGCTGCACATCTGCCTATTCAGCTTGGGGCCTTGAGTGCAGATAAAAGTCATGAAATTGCAACATGAAGAGGATCATAAGTCAGCATAAGCACTGCTGTCAAACAGAGGTGTGAGATGTCACTGTGGAACGACATGCTGGCCTCCAGACTGTGGCCATGCCGGAGAGGAAAAGTGCAAGTTCATCACTGTGCAGGGTAACGTTCTTCAGGAGGAGAGCTGACTGCTGCAGCCTGGGGTCTGTGAACTGTGCAGCGCCACACTGGCCCACAGCCAGCAGATGGAAAGAAAAACTGGCTCCAAAAAAATCTGTTGCAGCACCCGGCTAATTCCAGTGTGTCCATTTACTGCCTTGTGATTCCTTAGATGCAGACAAGTTTATCCCTGCTGCACAGAGGTGACGGAGGGCTCAGACAAGACAACATACATATTGTTATTCTAGAGAATATTCAAAGTGGGATGTGTTAGATTTTCCAAAAGGGTATGTGATTGCAACTCAGAATCACTGGCTATGACAAAATGCAAAGATTGTGAAAAGTAAGTTGCAAACTAAGGCTGAACAAACTTGCAGTCTATATATGATCCTGTGATGCTACTCAGGTGGCAGACAAAGAAACTCATACATCTTATCGGTGAAGACGAGGAAAGGCTCTCAGAATGGAGAGATGAAGCCTTGTGGTTATTGGGTTGGGTCATTTTCCAATCTACAGGCAAACAGCAGGGGATAGTGATAAAAGTGAGCTGAACATATGTGCTGTACAGCTCAGATGTACTATACATACAGGATCTGATATCTGCACCTGTGGTAATGAGACACTGGTTTCCAGCATGGAAAAATAAAACCAGCCCCACCTCCCCTCCAGTCCTTTGACTCTGCGACACGGACAAGGTATCAACGTGACATGCACTCACAGATTAGATGGATGTAGGTTCACAGTTAATGAAGAATGTGCTGAAACAGGAATAGTGTGACTTGGTGGCAAACATGTCAACCTCCAGAGGTGTGCTCAAAGCTTGTGAAAACGTGTCTTACCTTGGTGGTCAGTCGTCTTTACTCTGCCGTTGTTTCTTTACATTTCATCCCAGCTTTCATCCAAACGTAGCTCTCAGGGAACTCTGTAATCAGATCAGAGAGACAATCTGTGATTCCTCGACATCTTTGCCAACAAAAGACAAACATCCAGCGGGCCAAATGCTCTCGGGAGTGAAAAGGCTTACGGATAGATCCTGCTAGCCAAATCCTACAGATAGCTACAGCTCTGCACAAGGAGACCCACATGGCCACTGATGCATGCATGCACTGCCAAGTCAGGGATGACATGGGAGGAGTCTCAGAGTTCACCAGAGGAAAATCCCCGAAGGAGGTGCAAGGTTTTCTTGTATATGCAAACCAATGTTAGATTTTCATGTGACCAGCTTACCACTAAAAGGCTTAGTAGTCTAATCCTTTAGCCAAATGAAGTGTCTAACTTAAGGCTTAGGCTGGCCTAAAGGAATCAAAGGGAGTTTATAGTAGGAACCTTACTGGACCAGGAGAGCACAGTACAGGAATTCATTGATGGAAATAGATGTTCTGCTCTTAATGGTACAGGTATTAATCCTCTCTGGCTACTTTACTCTTCCTGTTACAAGGTCTATTATTAACACCTGTGTGTTTTCTTTAATAAAAGGAAGGCTTCAGGCGTTATTAGCAAACAGCCAGGTTGAACACCTGTACTTCAACGCAAGATGTCATAATCCTGGCAGCCAATGTGAATAATTAGAAGTCACACCTCAATACGCAACTTCAAGGTTAAGATGAGCAATGCACTGGTGAATGTGAGAGGGATCAGAACTGAACAGACTGTTCCTGAGGAAGAGCGCACATGCTTGACATACCTGGGCAGAAAGCATGACTATTGAAGTCAATTTGATTACATTGCACATCATATTCAATCCTCTCATCCTGAACAGGATCTAAACCACCTATTTGCATTTGTTTTAAATAAAGCCACTGGCAGAGGCTAATTCAATAAGGCTTCACATCTGTTTTCACACACAAATATTTGAACACTGTCAAATAAACAGCAACAAACACAAACAACACGTACAAACATTTCAATATTCACTCATGCTGATAATGATCACGAAATAATCTCTTCGTGACTAAATATAATCTCTTCGTGACTAAATATCTAGATATGTACGGTATTGTGGTGAAGGAAAGAGCACCTATTGGCATAGTTAAAGAAAATATGTCAAAACCACAACTAAATGCTTTCGTCATGTTAAGGCAAGCCTAAAACATTTTTGTAAGTGTTTTTCCTTAACGTCCTGTCATTCAAGAATGTACTTTGTTTCAGCTCTGATTGAGAAACCATTGAATCAAACACAATAACTTCATCATTATGGTGTGTGTGTTTGGCACACGAGATACATTTTCCCAGGTTGAATTACTATCTGATGACATTCAGCCAAGTAGCACAACGACATTCTCACCTTTCCACCTGACTTGGCAAGCGGCACACACAGCGCCACTCCTATCTTGCATTAAGAAGATAATACATTATAATCTTGGATGCACAAAAACGTAGCTGCTTTTTTATCAACAGAAGGCACAGACTTGACAGTGTTTCTTTTATATCAGATTTGACTCAACTGTTGCTGTCTCACAAATCACAAGTCGATACAGAGAAGCTGTCCTTAGGTGTAGCCTTTTTTTAGGGCAAATAACGTGTTTAAAAATTGAAATACTGCAAATACCGTATATCCAAAGTAACCGCTTAAAGGTGGGGTAGGTCATTTTGGAGAAACCAGCTCGAGTGCGCTAGAATTTGAAAATACACAGCCGGAACAAATCTGCCACTTCCTTACAGAGCCCCTCCTCCAACACACACGAACGCGCACATGACCAATGAGGGCACGAGATAAGTTTGTGCACAGATGGAAGGCTGACAGGCAGGTAGGCCATCCAGTTATTTTAGCCGGGCCGGCT
Source organism: Gobionotothen gibberifrons (assembly GCA_943591055.1). Classification (NCBI taxonomy): domain Eukaryota; kingdom Metazoa; phylum Chordata; class Actinopteri; order Perciformes; family Nototheniidae; genus Gobionotothen; species Gobionotothen gibberifrons. The sequence continues at coordinate 1,621,462 of CALSBZ010046728.1, read as the reverse complement.
CAGATGATTGGTCGTGCTTTTTACAGTACTACGGCTTCCACAGATGAACATTTTTGTATGGATTTTTTGTCAAAGCACTTAAGATATTCATTCAGAGCATTCCATGGAATATAACAAAAAGTGTATCTCGAGCCGGTTTCTCAAACTTACCTACCCCACCTTTAACCATGATCATGTCTAAAATATATGCTGCCTCACATTTTGGAAGGCAGTGAATGCATCTGATTCTCTGGCTAATCCATATGCTAAGCCAGCTCTCAGCCCCGCGGGGAGAGATAAATATGCATCGGCACAGGCGGGACAGATAAGAGGGCCAGCTGCTTGGAGTCAGGGTTAAACCTGACAGCCCTCAAGCTCATATACAGAATATATTCTGTGTGTTTATATTACCCACAGAGAGAGATACAAGCTAGTACTGTCCGTAGAGGACGTACGGCAATGACTCAAAACTGTTCTGAAATGCGTCTTCATATTGAGCCACAAGGCTTAGTATTGAGTTGTGGAGGGAAGCCTGAAATAAGTTAGCATTATATCCCTTGCTCATCTTAAAGTCAATGCTGATTTGAATGAGTTTTTTGAGAGTGTACAAGAGCTTCACGTTACTGAATGTCTGAAGCTTTTACATGTCAGACAGACAGTGGTTGCTTACAAGTGGCTAAATAAGATGAATAAATGTAATCAGACCAAACACAAGTCCACCTTTAGCTTAGCGGTGTTGATGCGCGGTCATACAACCTTTGTAGGTTGTTTATAGCAGTACTTTAGCCATATACTTCGGGCAGTGCATTTACACGTCAACTTTAGGGTTAAAATCCTGCTACAAGTTTTCCTGCTGAGCAAAACGTGCCACAAATATAAAAGTGTGTTGACCACAGATCACGTTGTCTGCAATATTACACAATCCAATTGAAGAATCACATTGCTTTTTGGCGTGGGACCCCTTGCGATGCTAACTTTCAGGTCAGCCAAATGAAATACGTCATCACTGCACCACTCTATTGCAAACCCAATTATTGACCACTGAAAGTCACTGTGACAAGGTGACTTTCAGATTAATAGATGAAACAAACAAAAAAGACTGATGGATACTCGGATAGTCCTTCCACTCTTGTAGCTAATAAAAAGGAGACATTTTGTCTACAGCATAACATAATTACACATGAGCTGTAGTCTTGTGACATGCTTTAGTGACACGCAGAAAGCCACAAAGAAGAATGAATATGTGTAGTTCCTTGATTTAAACCATGAACATGACCACATTCTGAACATGACCCATATCATCCTCGGTATGTAATGGATGACTATGTTCCCATGTCTATTAGTACGATGATTGTTTACTGCAAATTGTTTTAAATGGTAAGTTAGTTAAATTAAAAGCTTGACATTTGGGAAGCACACTTATTTGCTTTTGGTCCACTCGAAAAACAACATTAGCAATGTGTCTGCGGAGAGACAGTAGAAACTTGCTGGCCTAGCTGCCTTAGGACTCCAAACAACTAAATATATAGAACCTTTTCTGAAAGAATAGCCTGACATTTTTCAAAATAAGTTGATTGCTTACTTTCCAAGAGATGGATCATACCATTTATATAAATGTAATGTTCATGTGTTGAGTACATATCTAGAGTTAGGACATTGTTAGCTTAGTTTAGCACAAAGACTGGAAGCAAGCAGAACCATCTAAATAAAAACAGGAAAATGATAAGAACTGAAGCTTGCAAGTTATTGCATGTTTTTGGTTGTTTAATCCGCATACCTTTGTCTTGTTTAATTGAATATGTTCTTCCATTTTTCATGTATAATAATAACCTCAAACAGAGAGAAGGGATGCCTTGTAATAGATATTGCATTAATTGTAATAGCGATTTTCTACCTGCAGTTACTGGGCAGAGAGAGAAACTGAAATGTTAGAATTAAACAAACAACATACAGTAGTACATTTGATTCAGTACGCTTTAGGGTACTGGTATGCATATCTTGAACTTTGGACAGACCGAGGCAAACTGCTTTTCCTGGGGAGAGCCTTTATGCTAAGCTAGGTAACCATACCTCCAGCCCTATAATCAACACAAAGAAACTGAAATAATCTTTATCTTTGAATGATTTTCACTTTTAGAAACAAGCAAATCTAGAAAGATTTCAAACTATTCTATTAAAGAGACTTAAGTATTATGGTTTATAAGCTTATAAGCTTTCCATGCCCTTCACTAACAGAACATTTAGATTTTCAAAGTAAGAGAAAGCATTTACAAACCTACAGGACAGAACAATTGACAGGGGACATAATCATTAGTCCAGCAGCAAACAATAACAATGTCACAAAATGTCCACTTACAAGATGACAAGCCCTAAAGGACAGTCTTAAAAACACAGCACTGACAGAAAATCTTTCCGTAGACTTTTTAAGAGAGAGCAGTGACTAAAAAACAGAACAAAGGGATGCTTATTACTAGCATCGTTCAAAACATTCTTGAACAAGCTGCGAAAAAAGGTGAGATTTATGGTCTATTGGCAGAACCATGTTTAAACGAGAAAATAATTCAAGGACAAGATGACCAACAGCTGAATTCTCAGCCAACGCTTTTTCCCTTTGAAAAGCTCAAATCGAGTTTGTATACACCTCAAGGTTCAAGGGTTTTATTGGTCATACGAACATAGCTACAGTGTAGTTATGACGATGAAAATCTTAGGTCACAGGGACTTCGTTTTACTGCAGAATTTCTTCAACCTGTCATATTAATGTGTCTTATTTTCAATCAGTCTTAATAAGAAAAGTTGTCTCATATTCAGGCCGATGTGGTATTTATATAAGCCTCGTCTGCTCTGAAATCATGCACTTGACAGTGAGAGACCGCATATTTTCAGTAAATACCTGCTCATTCAATCAAGCCAAGAATAAGATAACTTCACCCTCTATGTTTGCATGCAAAGCTCATTTATACTTAATCAACTATTTTCCTTCTCTCTTACTCCAATGTGTCTTATCGGTATGCCAGTCCTGCTTATCACAATTTTGTAGGCAGACTGTGAAGCTTAATCCCCAAAATAAAAAAATATATATCTCTTGTAGGATGACAGCATCTACAAACACTAGAGTGCAACCGTCCTTAATCGTTTTAGACAAATCTGACGTTTGGGACAGAGCTGTTTGTCCAAGGCTTAGTTTTATAAACAACATCAAGCTCTTCTATTTTACAATGACAAGGGGCCATGTGTTGAGAAATCTGTGCTTTTCAAAGTGTTTTCGTTGTTATCTGTCACACCTTCAGTTCCGTTACAGCATGTTTTTACATGTTTTTCTTGTTTAGCATTTAGTCAAATCATTCTATTCAGGTAACACAGAGAAATGGATCATCAACTATTATTATTGTTCATTTTGAAACAAAAAGGCACCTAAAAAGGTTAGTTTCACCTTCTCTATGTAAGTATGTTGTTTATATATTCCCTGCAAAGATTAATACTGTGGGTTATGGAATACTGGTCAGATAAACAAAACAGTTGATCTGTCACACTGCGCTGAGGAATATTGCAACAGGCAATTTTTACTATTTTCTAACATTTACAGACAGAATAATTAATGGCTGAATTGAAAAATATAAGCCCGACAGTGTTTCCCCTAGGATGGAGTCATACATGTAGCAGCGGTGCTAAGTCACACGGGACCAGCAAAATGTGAGCGTGTGGTGCGTGGAATTCTTTAGTGTGTGCGCGTGCGAAGTGCGCCCCGCCAATATGTTTCTACGTGTCTGCCAGCACAAGAAAGGCTCTTGAGGCCCAGTACATACAGTGGCAATGTCTCAAGATTTAGCAAAATACACCTTTATTGAACATACAGTAACACAAATACTACAAATACACATAACAAACAGTCCGCCGCTATTTGTATACTGTATAGGGGAAACACTGCCATAGTCTTTAAACAAAGTATCAATTCACAACAATCCTATGACTTTTTCCCTTATTAAATGATGTTTTTGCTGTGGGGGGGGTCACCGCTGAACGGGTTCTGGCTGCAGTCTGATTCTGAAGGCTGCTGCCATGCCCACAGTTTGGACTTCCCTATAAAACGGGGGGTTGCAGGCTCACTGACACAAACCACCCACTGACTCACGCCGATGGATTAGCATATTAGGAAAATCACCCCGAGTTACTTCAGTGTAAAGTACATGTGTGTTCATCTGTGTGTGAGAGAGCTCCTTTCCAAATCAGCGCACCATCTCCCCCGACACATTAACATCACTCATGTCAGAGGGGCGCTCGGCGGGACTCTGCGTTTCCATTTCAGGCGTTCAGCCTGAGCTCCTACGCTGACTGCCTTATAGAGAATAAACTCAATTTCCTTTGTTTTGACTTTGTTTCTATTCCTTTAAATCTCACTCCAAGTATAACCACATGTATTGTTCCTCCACGGCTGTGTGTAAAACTTAAGTTATTTCCACACATGATTAATCCAGTGTGCTTTACTTTTAGAGCAACCTACTGGTTTGCATAGTTTAAAAGCTTAGCTGTTACATGTGGACGGCCGGGTGTGTGTGTGTGTGTGTGTGTGTGTGTGTGTGTGTGTGTGTGTGTGTGTGTGTGTGTGTGTAACACGTAACCGAGCCAATGTGGAGATTGATCGGCTGGGCCGTGTCCAAATTAAAGCCCGTCCTCTGCAGACATGCCAAGCATAATAACTCTCTCCTCTCTTTGCACTTTTTCTTGGCCAGGGAAAATGGGGGAGAGAAAAATAACAAATGCACAAGTAAAAAAGTAAGAAAGAGCAAAAGAAAAAGAGGTGCAATTGGATAATGTCTTGACACGAAATCGCAGCAAAAGCACTGCCTGGCTCTCAGATGTCTGACCCATTTTCTGCTCTCGCTCTCTCCCTCTTCTCCTTTCTCTTTAATTTCCTTCCTTCCTCTAATCTACAGTAAAGGAGCTCTCCAGCTCAGAGTCATTGGAGCTGCAGTGAGCTTTGGATTTCTATGAAATGCTGTGCCTGAAACACAATTACTAACATGCCCATCCTCATCTACAGTTCAGAACGGCAATAACTGGAGGGCTGAGCGCGCTGTGCCTCAACGGCAACGATTTCTGTCTGTCTGTCTGTCTGTCTGTCTGTCTGTCTGTCTGTCTGTCT
>CALSBZ010046728.1:1597861-1616330 GCA_943591055.1 Gobionotothen gibberifrons | reverse complement strand
TCTGTCTGTCTGTCTGTCTGTCTGTCTGTCTGTCTGTCTGTCTGTCTGTCTGTCTGTCTGTCTGTCTGTCTGTCTGTCTGTCTGTGTGTGTGTGTGTGTGTGTGTCAGACATGTTCTCTATGGGTACAGCAGTATGCATAAAGAGAGGCCTGTGCTCCAACAGAGACAGTTCAATAATCAATTATTCACTCACTGGAAATACACTGGTGCTCATTTCTAATAATAACATCAGTTCACAGCTGTAGATGCCAAGACAAAAATATATGCACATTACATTTATAAAGATTTAAATTGAGACACATTTAGCCATGATGATAGGGCAACTTATGTGTAATTGCAATAATGAGGGCACATTTCCCCTGGTACCCTTGGTGCATGTTAACATGTTCACATGATATGGTAATCTATGGCTCTCTGAATTTGAGCACATGGTGCACAGCAAAATGTTATTTTAATATCATTTCTCAATGTTTTGAGCAGCACAAACTGCATTCCATTATTTGGCATCCATTGTTTCAGGGTTGTGGCCAACTACAAATGCATACATTTAATATAAACCTTTAATTTATTTAGGTCCTGTAAGCTTTGGCGATACACATGGCAGTGTTTCCCCTACCATTGTCTTGGAGGGGCGCTGCGCCCCACCAACGGAGCCCCACCAACGGAGCCCCGCGCCCCCCCTGAAATTGAAGGTGTTTTAAAAAAATATATATATAATAACAATAATATATATATATAGCACCAACTTGCAACTAATCTATATCTACTGTCACTTTTCACATCAAACATGTGCTCTTTTATTAAATAAACTAAACGCTTTCATTTGAAGTTGTGAGTTTAGTGTTTATGACCCTAAGAAACACTGATGCATTAATCAATAACAATAGTCCACAGATCCTCTCTCTGCTCCAGAGGATTTAAAATATATATGTCCCAATGCCCCCCCCCCCCCCCCTGCTCAGGCAGCACCCCCCCAAAGCAGTAAACCTAGGGGAAACACTGCATGGTGCTGTGTTACTAGAGTTCTGAGAATGCTTCACAATAAAAGCCACCCCTTGTGATGCTAGTTGGACGCTTTTGTTGTGAAGCAGGAGAAGGAAATGTTCAGTTTAGATCAGCAGTAACTTAATGCGGCTCAGTGTGGTTGATCTAAATGAGATCACATTACAGTAATGCTGGATTACATGCTGCATCATTTCCTGTGAAGGCAACATGACTCCGGGCATGAACAATGAGTGCCGTTACTTGGGGGTAAACTTACAACATTATGAACATTGAATGCCAGTGCTGAATAAATGTGAAAATCTAAATTGGGGTTGAATTACATACAAAATGTAAGGATTATAAATGTAGAAGCATGCGGGATTAGTTAGTTGTTGTTTGCAAAACACGCCATCTAAAGGTTTCCCTCCTCTCCAGAAAGAGAGAGAGAAAGAGAGCAGCTGTGGTCAACTAAGCTAGAGGGTAAATGGATGGAGGTAAAAGCGTAAAGCAGTGAATTAAAGGGATACAACCTTATTTTGATATCCCTTCACAGCAGTAACTTTCTAAAGCACAAATAAAAACACCTACAACTCCAAAACAACCTTTGTGGGAAAGCGCTACATTTACTAAATCTGTGTGAATGCAGCCAGAGTGCTTGCTTCATCCTGTGCACTGGCATCTCTGCTATATGTGCGGCTCACCCCCACCCTCGGTCAAACAGACACACAGACCAACAGCTCTCTATAGATCCATGACACAGACGGAGGAGGTTATGTAACCCGGTAACACCTTTTCTTACCCGACCTCACCTGCTGTCGCCCATAGACGAGATGTAAAAAGGGTGAACTTGTATCATACAGAATGACATACCAAAGGAAACTAATGGCCAACTGGAAGCTTGGAAATCATTGTAAAATCTCAATTTATGCTAAGGGTAATGATTAAAAGGAAAATGTGTGTATTTAAAGAAAGTAATCCATGTGGGTTAATGTACATTAATCTACGTGCACAGGCTGGTTTACAGTAGCAGAGCAGACAAGTGACAATCTGTGGAAGGGGAAGGACTCCGGCAGGCACAGGGTCGCGGGGGGCCAAGGGTCGGCTTCGGTCAGCTAATCCCAGTGTCAGATAAGGCTCTGCCAACACACTCGTAACAGTAACACACACACAACCACACACATATAGGAACAACAAGGGGAAGCATTGGACCGTAAAGGATGTACTTTCACATGACAGCCACACACACAAACAGGCCCACACAGAATACATTAACTCACAGTCAAAACCCTGATCCTTCATCCATCTCTCTTTATTCTAGTTCCTCGCTCTAATTTGTTTATACCTCCCTCTCTCTCTCTCCCACACACAGACACAAATAGAAGGTCAGCATGGCCAGTGCTGCCTGGCTTGGCACAGAGGAGGACTGCACATGTGAAAGTAAGGAGACCAGCTGGAGCCCGTCCAACCTGGACACGGGTCACAGACACGTCTTCAGGAACACAAGCAGCTTTTGGAGCCTCTTCTCAGAGGTCGGCGACTATACTGACCCTGGGACGGCATCCAGCTAAATCTACTAGGATTGCTCCGTAGGCACATTTCATTATTTTGACTGTTCCTTTTCACACCTATGTAAAATGGCATCTAACAAAGGGTTTGTTTTATGGTCTTTTGAGGCTGTCATATGTTGCTATTGTCAACAGGATACATTCCCTTCTGCCAGGGTCTCTATAGCTCCCACAGGCTTTCTTAATGCAGCCAGAATCATACTTAGGAAGTGGAAAAACACATTTAGAAAGTGAAATGTCAGTGAAATGTGGGGTAGCTTTGTCAGCTTTATTAATGATTCGGATCAGTACATAGTATTATGTCATAGAAAGCCTTAATGAATGTCATGTGGGGTGTTGTGTGTTGATGTACTGTTTGCTTTCAGTTTTGTTTTCTGTCTGTGTTTATGTACTTTGTTACCGGCAGACGACCACATGGAAAATATGTTTTATACTATAATGTTGCAGGATGCAAGTAAAATATATTTTAGATGACAACATTAGCAGTAAAATCATGTCTATGTTGTATCAACACACATGTCAAAGTCAAAATTATATTTTGTTGTTTGTAATGGATGACAAACTTGACCAACAATAGTTTTCACACAGGAAGTTGTTGCAGTTAGACAGAACTGTTGGCAGCTACTACTCTCCTCAGTGACATCTCGTGTTGAAAAACGTCAAACAGTTGTCGGGTTCAGCATTAAACGCTCACTCCAGACAGTTTAGACAGAGCTGTACAAACATAGATTAAGCTGGGTGAAAAATGAACTGTAAGTGCCTTTGTGTATATCCATACATACAGTATTGTGCAAACACAGGGCACCTAATGTGTTTTTCACAAGCTAGTGATCTGTACCAGCCTGAGGGATAACATCTTAACTAAGAATAGCCGGCTGCGTGTGTCTGTGAACATGAATGTGTGTGATGCCGCTGGTGTGAAAGTGTTTGTAAATGCATGCTTGTATTATTGGCGATTGTGTAAAGCTTGCATGCGACTTCCCTGAACTTTTGGGTCCAAAGTTACAGCGGGGCCGTAGCAGCGTCTGCTAATCACAGAGTGATTGCCTCACACTTTGCCTATTGAGTTCCCTGCCATCCGGGCCAGCTATGTTGGAGGAAACACGAGCTTGTCCTCTACACTGAACACATGGCGACACTGCAGACATACAGTGCTCACACAGGCAGCCCTGCACAAACTCCCACACACATACATTAGGATGAACACATAACACAGCTAGTGCCAGTGTTTAAAAGAAGGGTAAGTAACTTCCAACACCAGTAAAAAAACGGGATAAATGTTAACCACGCCGCTGCTTGCCAATGTTTTTTGATAGGCTGCAGTTGAGAAAACTAAAAGGAAGAATGTGAACGCCTGCCAGATCAGCAAGTATCTGGATACTTTTTCACTAACACAAACACGCACACACGCACACAGACAGCCTCAGGGGCACTTGGCATTAAGTTGGCATTCTTGACCTCCCAGTGTGTGGTTCTGCTTCCCCTGACACACCAGCAGGTAGAGATGAAACACACATCCTGGCTCAGGTAAACTGCAGCGAATCCCAGGATAATGATGCATTCCAATGTTACAACAGTATCTAGGTTGTGTGTAGGAGCAGGGACTTCTTGTAGTGATGTGTTAATGATGTGCCTCGCATTGCTCCCAATGCAGACATGTTTCTGAAGGCTAACTTCAGAAACATGTGCTCATTAGCAGCGCTATGTCCTTATGCAGCAGCGTCTTTGATGAACATTTCATTATGTTGGATATGTTTTTAAGGGCAGACTGCCAGCACATATTTTGTTTGATTATTTGCTAAACTGAGCAAATGTCTCATTCAACAATCCAGTGCACACAATGTAAGTGAATCATAGCCTCAATACACTCAAATATCACTCCAAGTAAGACTTTTACGATGCCTTGTAAGAAAAGAATAACCATTTAACATTTGTAAATGAATTACATGATTTTTTTCAACAATCCTAAATAATTTAGTATTTAGTTTAACATGGCTGCATAGCATTTTGTAATAACATGTTTGAAAGGTTAAATCCATATGGCAGCGAGCAAGTAAAGCCTGCAGCATGGCTTTGGATTTAAAAAGGTCCATCTTCTTAGCGTCATCATGAAGGTGAACCATACTCTAAAGTGCTGCTGGTGATGGTGTTGTTGCTGCATCTGACAAGAGCCGACCATTAAGCCTCAAGGACAGCGCTTGCATTACGCTGAAAGCCTAAATCTTTATCACAATGATCATCCCTAATTAAACCGTTTTTGAGATCATCCATTAATCACCTTTCATAAAACACAGATTACGCAGTCTGAAATACAAGAGAACAAGTGGGCGTAACCATGCAGGAACTTGAGATGATAACAACGACAAGGGGACAAATGGTGGCAGCTTCTGGCATCGATGTTGTCATCCAGACGTTAAAAAGGTGACTCACTATCCTGTATTTCCTGTTGACAAAATGCCCCTCTTTTGCCTACAACATTTGATCGCACAGAGAATGGCAAACTTTTCTCTGACGTTCACACGTACACACAGCAAAGGACAGTGTGTGGTTACTTGCACTGAACTGCCTCAAGTGTCCACTCCAAATAATCAGTGAAAGGAAAGTCGAGCCTCAGAAAGGTTTGGATATGATGTCAGACACAGAAAAGTTTCCTCAAACAGAAAAAGTGCTAGGTGGGCAATAACAGAGCGGCCCAGTGGAGAGTCAGTCACTGTCAGTCACACTTCAAAGAAACCCAACTAAACTCTGAAGTGATCTTTCACCTCACAGACAGTCATAACATAAACCCAAGTCTAATACTCAAGCAAGGGGAATATTTCACACACATAATACAGACGTGTTATCCCAGTCAGACGAGGTTGCGAATCGACCACTGTGAAAACCAGACATGTGACCCAAATCTAGAACATTCTTCCAAGGAGGAAGCAGTGCTGCATTTAATAAGAGAGCTGAGGAATAACTGCTAGCAAGAAGTGACCTGCCATAACATTGACATTAAAAACCTTCAAGGCAAAACGGCTTAACTTAATGAAAAACTTTTTTTCCAATACCTCATAATATAAAAAGGATTACCAGACTCAACTATATCTGATTATCTCAAGGTATTCTTATACTATTTTTAATATAGATATTGTTATGCTAAGATCTATTTCTGATAACTCATTTGATACATAGTTTTTTAAGAATATTGAGTCACCTAAGCAATGTTGCAATTAGGAGGGTGTCAAAACCATAGAGTCTATGTAAATATGTTGGCAAGCTAGCCAGCAAGTTGAAAAAGTTGATTAAAGCTCATTGATAAATTAGGTAAAAAAGTTGGAATTAATGGGTTAACAGTTGAAATAGCTGAAATTGTGGAATAGCAGTAGAAATAGTGAAAACTAATAATACAGTTGCATTAATTAGCTAAATCCAATAGATACACTTTTGAAATAGTAAGCTTAAACCAATGGATAGAGTGTTGACATAGTACTCAATTCTGATAAATGAAGGTGTTCCATGGTCTCATTACCTTAGGAGCTGTCATGAATAATAGACTGTTGCTATGAACGGAGTTTAATCTTTCGAAAACAAAATCAGACTGTTTTGGCAGAAGGAATAAAATAATTTTCCGATCATTAAAATGATTTTCAAATAAAATATTTGTCAAAATATTTGTTTGTATAGTGAGAAGCAGTTAAATAAGGAAGACATCGTACAGTAGGGCTGCACGATATATGGTGTTATGCGCATGCGCGATATTGACATCGCAGGACGAAAAAAAAAAAAGATATTAAGTAGGCAAATGAACTCAAACATGTCATGTTACAATTATTTTTGCTGCTTGCTACAAAAGGAAAACTCGCGCAGCTCTCATGTCGGGGGTACTTGAGTGAGTGACATGCAGGCTCTGCATGCACAGCAAACCACCAATCACAACCATTCTTGATCAGATCACACCAGCATAACCGAGCTAGCTCAGCTTGTTGCTCTGATAACTTAAGATCCAGAAGTCCGTGACTAAAATCCTTTATCCGGTTAAATATTGTTAAAGAAATACCAATTGTATAGCATTAAAGGTCAAGAAAGAATGGTTTGCGGACAAAAAAACTGTATTTTCTTCAATTCCTGTATTTTTTCATATCGCAATATATATCGCAGGGGAAGAAAATATCGCAATGTCAGTTTTTTCCAATATCGTGCAGCCCTATCGTACAGCCAGAAATGAAACATAACAGGTGTGTTTTTCCATAAAGGCCAGTTAAGTTAAAGACCCCTTACTTGGTCTTGTAATTGTAAGTTTTTAAACATCTAATCAATTATTGAGGTGAAGAATCTACAGGTTATTGACAATGAAATAGTCAATGGTTAGTGTCCTACTGTCTGGTGAATATACATGTGCAAATAGACAATTAAATAGATATATATCATGTCTTGTACATATGGCCTGCACAGGTTTATAAAGCATATACACCAAATATTGCAACACTGAATCTACTGAAAGAAAACATTTATCAATTATTTGCAAATCTTAAACAATATCACATGCTCTTGTCTCTAATGCTCACATACAAACTAACTCATAATCACACTTTAATTCCTCCTGGGAACCCTGATTATAAACTGATTATCTTCTGCCCCAGGGGCACAGATATTGAAATTGTTATTGCTAGTTTAATCTTAAATCCACATGAAGGGAATCCCTCAGTACACCCTGTCGCCTCTGTGCTTATGATATGACATAGTAGAAAAAAGTATCCATTGTATTGTCTTGGGAACTAGTTGTTTAATATGTCTGCAAATGTGTAATGACTTAATTTCTATTCCACCGCTTAAATTGAGGCAGCTCTCACAGAGAAGAGAGAGTGAGAGCTGCTCAGTGCCAGCAAATGTCGGATGTCCTCGTAAAGTGCTCCGCTTCACCCTGGCAAAAATAAACCTCACAGGCCTGGTTGCCAAGTATTCCCGTTGATGAAAAGCCAGTTTTGAGTGGCCCCAGTTGTACCCGGCAAAGCCAAGCTGACTGGTGTTATTAGGAGAGAAGTGCGGCTGGGTTAAACAGCCTCGACACTTTCTCTGGCCAATGAAGGCTATTTTATAAATGATTATTTTCCCTTGGTAATCTGGAGGCTTCTGAAGCACAGACGGTACAAAGGGGGGCTGGGGGGGTGTTTTAAATAGAATTTTCTAAAAAGTACAATGTTTTCCCTGGTTATTTATGCTTTTGTTCAAAATGTATATTGAACAAAAAAATATTTACTAAATGTGAATAAATAGATTCCTGTTGTCATTGTTTGTACGATGCTTTGGCGATGCACCATGTCATTATGGTCTTTCCAATAAAGCTATTTGAAGTTGACAGAGAACAGCAGTGAGGAATATGAAAGACAAAAGGGTAACCATCTGCGTTGAAACCACTGCTCAACTGACACCGAAAAGAATAAACAACTCAAGAATAAAGTGAAACCTAAACTTAAGGGAGGGGCAAGAAAACCACAACAGTGAGAAACAGCCACAAACGTGGAGCATGCTGGCTGACATCTGATGGGTTTGTGTGTGGGGGGGATGGGGTGCTACAGTATCTCGTGGACAGCAGGACCTCCAGTGGTCTGTGTGAAGACCGGTGCAGAGTGCACTGATAATCTCTTGTCGTGTTCACCATGACAGCGTGCTTATCAGCGGTGGAGCTTCACGGGCCCCCGAACGCAACACAAACCCACCACGACGTCGCACTGAAAGGAAAGGTTAGCCTCATTCTTCTGGGATAATGAGGTTTGAATGGCCAGTGAGGACACACTCATTACTCTGCGTGCCAGATATTACAGCAGGAAACAGCATGGAATTTCCTTTATGGCAGACAGGAGGGAGGGAAGATACACAATTCTTCTTGTCATTACTTTTATACTGTATATACTGTTAGCTGACCTCGCCTACTTTTTGAAAAACTTGATAACTTTATCTCAATAGATTTCATATGATTGGGCATGTGGTGAGCCTCTCCTTTGTGTTACAGCTGAAACAAGGAGAAGATTCCTTGACAGGTAATATTTAAATATTGTATAGATTGAATGCAAACATTTGCTATCCAGCTCCTCAATGTGTTCTTTTAGCGTTATAAACATGTGTATTTGGATTGGCAAAAAAAAAGCTCTTTGACAAAGACGGCTTTGTGCATTAATGCAGTATGTTGATAAACAAGCTATACTCTGCACCGCCAGAAAATCTATTAGACGAGTTCCAGGGCAGAAACCCGTGATCATCAGATGACTGTCTGCGGTTTGTTGCATTCACCCTGGCTGACTAGATTCTATGAAACAACGTTCACCTCTTCATCATATGGGTGCTGTAATCTAATGAATCATCGGCCAAAACACAGACAATGCAGTGAGAGCCTTGGGGCCCAGCTTCAACTGAGGTCAAGCAGAAGGTAAGGGCAAGACAATAACAGGCATGTTATTCCAGGATGTGTATACATGTGATGCTAACCTCTGCTTATAAGCTACAAATAGATCACCTTAACCGACTTTGGGTGATTTTTACTGTCAATAATTCACGTGTTCATTTTCTTGGTTAATAGATTAGTTGTATGGTCTCCGAAAACGAAATGGTTTCTGAAAAGTCCAAGATGAAAGTTGACAACTAATCAATAACCTTCGCTTATGTAGTTCGAGGTCCAAAATGTTCAGATGCATAATTGGCACATTTTTCGTTTAATAAAACAGACATCTCCATTTTAACTTCCAATATCATCCTGAGACAAAGAAAATGGGAAGCAAATCCTAGGATCACCCTACATACACCAGACTCAGTTCAGGAATAGCTCTTGACATATTGGCCTACCCAGCATGCCATCTGCCTCACTAGACAGCTCTGACATCATTATACAGCATGATACAGACCAGCACATCAGCTGCACACAGCCAAGGTTATATAAGTGAACGCTGTATGTTTCTAAGCATTAGACCCCACCGTGGGGAATAGGAGGGGATGCGAGTAGAGAGAGAAGGGGTGTAGGGGGAGGGGGGGGTTTAAGGAGAAGGAAAGGAGTGATGAGGCCAGGAAAAAAGAGAGACAGAAACAGGGTCACAAAAAGAGAGGCCCACTGGGGTTCTTGCTGCTGGGAGAGACTGAAGAAGGTCACCTCTGGCCCCCCGAAGGAGCCCCAGCCAACAGGGAAAAAAGAAGAAGAAAAGAGCGGAGTAAGAGGAGAACGGGTCACATGGGGCTACACCCATACACCTTCTGTGTTCTCTCTCATGTTCAATACTGTTAAATCACTCAGTATTGCCTATGTACTTCCCTTTAATGCATGGAAAATAACTATTTACATTAAAGGGAAAAATAAAGTTCCAGTGTGTGAGAAATCATTGCATAAGTGTTTCTACGAGTATGTCTGTTTACAAAGGTTCTGCATTCTCTGTAGCCTACGCTTGGTCTATTTAAAATCCTATCTGTAGAGAAAATGTTTATACTTGACTGCTGGATTTGACCAGGGCTAATAATCAACCCAGGGAAAGCACACTGCGATTTAAACAGATGGCTAATGATTAACGAACTGTGAGCATCTGGGTCCGTACCAGCTGATCTAACATAAATTAACTTTGTTTTAGTCCCGTTCTGTATAGAATCCTGACACTCTATAGGGCTTTGGCACCACCTACATTAACATAATAATGACAGAAACCGTATTTAGAAGTAAAGATGTATTCAACCTCCCAGACACCTAGAGAACTTTTAGAGGAATACATAAGCCTACTTTTCATAAGATGATGCAAAAAGGGAGGTTGTTTTGGGCCTAAATTCATCCTGTAAAACGAGACTGCAACCTTTTTCTGAGGACATCTCAAGTCTAATGATTTAAACATCTAAGAGTCAAAACTGTTTTTTTGCATTGGTTACCATGTTGATGGGAAAATCCATACACTGCCTTTTAAAATAAGCCTCAGAGGAAATGCTTCTGTTGCCAGCTTGATGGATTCAACTGAGAGAGCATACAGCTTAGACTGTCACTTTCTATCAGCACAGAGCAAGATACTACTGTGAAAATAAATGTGACTGAGAAGGGACACCCTGAAAAAGGCTTCTGGGCAGAGTGGTCACATAGAGTGATTTAATTATTACAGCACTGTAATGTAGTGATGAGGGACTTCACACACACAAACAGCTGCAAACTCACTAAGGAAACTGTCACCATTATATTCATGATCTGCTGCGCTGAGATTATTTTCTCTGGGGATTTGGTCTGAGTGAATAATTAAGTGTCAGTGCTGTCTGTCAGCAGCCAATGAGGGCTACGGGACGGGATCACATCAGGCTGTATTATTAAAGTGTTTCTTGGCCACATTAAGCATTTTAGTCTTGTTATAATCAGTGCAATCATGTCGAGACAACTTCCAGGGCAATGCCTTCGTTTTAGAAAGTACACCCTATTGTATTAAGTTTTACAGTATTTTAAGGGCATGTTTATCTAAAAACACACACATGCAATTGTACAATTGAGTCGGAGCGTGTGTGGTAATTTAATACCCGACCCAGACAGTTTTAATGCAGTGCACATTGAGCCTCGCTCGAACACTGTGTTCTGATATTGGCAATGTGTGATACATTTCAACTAATAGTCTCAGACAGTGATTATCTGGGATGCACTGGAGATTTGTCTATAAACAGACAGTACACGGTATATGATGGTACACTGATTACTCAAAATACCAGACTAGCGTCATGCAGACCATTATACACAATGATAAAACTATATTTTTAGAGATGCATGTCAAAAAGATAAATGTTAATAACACTATTTTCAAACTGGGTTTGGTTTAGAAAGCTTTATGCCAGCCCGAAAACATTTACAAATGCAATGTTCCCTTTCCATTACAGCCTTACATTAGCTACTTCATTGAAATCAATAGTAAAATTAACACTAGAATGATGCCAATGTTCTTACAATAACAGTGCAAGTAGGCTATGCATTTAACATTCACTTCAACACCAGAAGGAGAAAATGAGGACAACCGAATTAGGGTCAAGAAACAGAGCTGAGAGGCTTCCTATAGATCATTTCCCATACATTATGGGTGTATCATATAGCTGGTCTTTATCGATCAGTCTGACTCCCTCCGTTTGTGTGTGCACGTGTGCATGCGTGATTGGACCATGCGCGCGCCAGAGTGCAGCAGGCATAAATCCAAGTTCGGGCCTGTGTGCAGCACATAGTACCACAAGCATAAAACACTTAAAGGAAAAGGGCAGCATGACCGCTGTACATGTGCACCCGGCAGTGTTGCCTTGTAATTGACAACTAAGCAGAAGGAAACGTCAACAATAGTTGCGGAATGGCTGCAGACCAACAATTAGACCCAGCCTACTGTACTGGACACCGTGTGTACCTTGGCTGCTGTCAAACCAGCCCCGGCTACTGATGCTAGCGACGCCAAACAACTGCAAACACCACGCTGTGGACATCGGGAGGGTTAAAGCCTCATAGCGACACTTACCTTCGGTTACCCCCACGCGGTCTGGACACCAGTTCGGGTTGGATATTGGGGCATTAGGCGGAAATGAAGCGGGAGAAAGTCAGAGGGGCTCCTCCGGTTTGTGCATACAAGTGTAGCGGCAGCGCTGAGCGGCTACACGTCTCCCCTCACTCCGAAGCCCGGTCCTCAGCTAAGCTGCTACGCCTCGTAGTGCCAGAAGTATCCCCCTCCTCACACAGCTCACAGCTCCGTGTCCTCCTTTCCTACAAAGCTTTTGCATGAAAATTAGTAGTTTGTTCCCCCTTTTTCTGGTGCCTTTCAGTAGCGTTTGGATGGGCTGCAGCGACAAGAGGGAAAGAAGCAAAAAAAAAAAGAAATACTACACGGTCGCTCCTCCCTCTGCTTATGTACTGTACAGTAAGGGGAGCTCTGCTGGGTTACCGCTTATTAAAACTATCTACCGCTCTCTACAGGACCACCACTGTAAAACACAAACTGTAGCCTGCACACAAACACATGTCGGGACGGTGAGATGAGAAATGCTGAACATCTCCCTGCCTTGGGTCGCCTTTGCTTTCCTTATTTATTGACTCCATCATGAACGAGCCGAAGCCCCCTCCCTCCTCCTTCTCCCTGTAAGAAGGTGAGATCAGTCCATCTTGGAGGTAGACATTATAGCTCTGATGAAGGGACACGACTGGGCTGTTAAATCAATACAAAGGCGTTTATCAGAGAATTATCTAAATCATCTAAATAACTCAATTATCATTATAGACAATTTATCATGAAAATGATCAACAATTTGGATTATTGATTCATCATGCAAGTCATGTATCAAGCAAACACGCCATTCTCAGGATTCAGGTCAAATGTAAAACATTCCCTGTTTTACATAAATGCTATTTGTGAAAAAAACTGAGTTTTGAACTAATGGTCGGCCATAGGAAATATGATTGAACTTGTGATTGTATTCAATACCAAATTACTTTCTATTCATTAAATGTTTGTCTTTAAAATGTCCACATGACGTTTTCGGATTCTTTATTTATTTATTTCAGTTAACGGTTCAAAAAGCAAAAATCATTTCCAAAGAAAAATAGAAGCTAAAAAATGCCTCAAATGAAAATGTTGACACCGTTTGGATAGTTGACCAATCGTTACAGCAGTTGTTTTTTTGAAGACATGAAAAGACTGCAGACAAAACAATTAGTTACAAAAAATGTCAATCACTCAGTGAAAATAATCAATACTATTGA
This sequence comes from Gobionotothen gibberifrons, assembly GCA_943591055.1. Taxonomy (NCBI): domain Eukaryota; kingdom Metazoa; phylum Chordata; class Actinopteri; order Perciformes; family Nototheniidae; genus Gobionotothen; species Gobionotothen gibberifrons. The sequence goes on along the minus strand of CALSBZ010046728.1, from coordinate 1,603,073 downwards.
CCTTGTAAGCAATATTTGCAATGCAGTGATTGTTATCACAAACAACAAGCAGAGGGGATCAGGGCTAAATTAGCTTTTTTGCAATAATCCCTGGATTGCTTTTCATGATTGCAATTATTTAATTGCTACCAACAAATCTATGGCTGTACAGTCCGATAGACAGATAGGAAAGAGTGAAGGAAAGACAGAATATAATGCACTCCATTTATTTTGATTAAAATAACAGCTGGACAAACAGAACCTATAAAATTACCATAACTACTTCATATAGGCCGTAGGCTGACAAAGGCATCCTGGGAGCCTGAAGTATCCTGATGTCAATGCAGCCAAAGAGTCTCTTAACATATGGTAGTGTGGATCGTTTTTTTTATATACCATTTCGAGAAAAGTCCAATTGTCGATAAAACGTAGTGCAGGCAGGGCTCATGAACAAACTCTTTAGACTTGGAAGAAGTTCGGTGTGCTGAGGAAATGTATTGTGACTGAAGCTTCAAAACTGATATTTCTGTCGGAAAAATGTAGCAGACAAATATTCAGCAAATCACAAGCTGTGGAAGTGGCACAATGTTCAAGCACTGCATTGCCAGAACTGAGAAATGAATCTTTGATTGTTTTCAATAGCAGGGGAGAAGAATCGTAGAGAATGAAAGGTCTACTGCAACAGACACCAAAGTGCACACTGCTTTATCTCTGAAACCATCATTTCACTGACCATCTCCATTTCTCACTTTAACATTTCACTATGTGGGAATGTACACAAGTAGTGATACAGGAAGTTGCTATTGATTAAATGCTGGTGTCGGTTATATGCACTTGATTTCCAGAAAAAGTCTGTTCTATAGAACAAAGCAGATCCAGTGAGCTAGCTCTATCCACAGCCTAATCGTCGTCCTCAGAAAAGGACATGTTGAGAACTGTGTTAATGACTCAAGTCTGCATTTGATCATGTTGGTTTCGTCCCTTTAAAAGTGGCCATTGCATGCGTGTCTGACGTACAGGGCTTTGAGTGCAAATGTTATGTTTCAGTTGCTGTGACAATTCTGAAGGACACCCATTACTGAGGGACACAATTAGAAGATTCATTACAGATCTTCCGAGATGTTCAGCTCAGACAGGCAGGTGGGATATAATCTCAGCTCGAGCGATAAAGAGTTGGATTGTTACTGCTAAATGTATGGTCATTTTCACAACAATATATGCACAAGGTAACTATAGTATGGTTAAGGTTACATTAAGGTGAATCAAGTGATTACGCACTTGTATTCTTTCAAGGATGTGTAAATGTTATACTTACATGTCATTGGAAGAGTTTCTGCTCGCAGTGATCTCTGTCAAAGCTGGCCATTAAACTTTCTCTTTCCAGATCACAACAGAATCCAGAGTCCTGTGAAAGAAATGTTTTTTTTAATACATCTGTGGTTTATATGAGGCTTCACCTAAATGAGTTAAGAATTCACAGGGCAGCTTTTCTAAGTTAATCTTTTTAGTACAACATTCCTTTCTTGTGTTTCCACAGAGTTTTTTTCTCTTTCTAAGCCTTTGTGTGGCTGCTATATGTCCTCATACAGTAGTCACATGTAGGGCAACCGTCACAATAAAAATGTGCATGATTGCAGAGAAAAAGAAACCCTCTTGATGTGGCAAACTTTAACAGTGCAGTCACACTAGGAAGTGATTACCCCTCCAGTTATTTTGGACTGAGGTTCTAGTCTGAAGTCACACCAGAGACTCATTGAGTCTATACTTAGACACAGCAGGCTTTGAGCTAAATGCTAACCTTAGCATGCTAACATATCTACACTAATCATTTTACCAGGAGCAAGTTTATTTTACCAGATTATCATGCAAACACTTCAGCAATAAAGACGAAGTACAACTGAGGCCGATGGGTCACTGGGTTTGCAGGGTTTTGGTCCTGAACTGAAGAAAACTCAACTCTAGATGAAAGGCCATGGTATCAATGACCTTATTACAATTCATTCTTTAGGATCTAATATTAATATGAATGTGTATTCAACATTTCCAAAAATGTCAAACTAATAGTGATGCAAAAGGAACAGTCAAGGGATGATCTAAGTCTCCAGAAAAGAGTTTCTTTAACCCTCCTATTGTCTTCGTTTTCCCCCCCTTACGTTGGTGTTCGCGGTCAAATTTGACCGGTCCTGTTTTAACTGCTGTTACATTAACACAAAAAACATTAATCATCACCACATTTCATTTAACACCCTTTCAAACTGTAAATATTGTATCAGACTGCTGGTATACATGAACAACTGCAGTAAATACAAAGAATAGACACTGAACATGTATTGCGTGTGCGAGGTGTGATCTTTATATATACAGTCTATGGGTGTGATCCATGTGGGGGGATGGGCAAATAAGAGCGGGAAATACAGTATATGTGTGTGCGTGTGCGTGCGTGCATTATCTGATCCGGATGGTTACTAATTCCTTTTCTTTATGGCGGTCATTTTTGACCGGGAACACCATGGGTGTTACAAAGTTGACTAAATCATCCAAAATTCACTGAAAGTGGTGATCAGCAATTTTTCATGTTCACATGTCTACTGTGAAGGATATCATAAAGCCTTAATGCAATCGAATGTAAAACAAAAAAATTATGATTGATGAAAGTAGTAAATCGGTCAGATTTGACCCAAAGACAACAGGAGGTTTAAACCATTTATTTCCAACTAACATTGCCACACTGGAAACAAGAATCTGAATCTATACTTCGAAGTAAGTTAACTAAAACTTGTCTTAACCAACTATATCGTCAATGTGGTAACAATTTTAAGTAGATAACACTCGGACAGCCCAGTCCTCCACCGGGCCAATGGTGCATTCACATGCACTTCGGATTGGCCATTATATAGATAGGAGGTTGTTTGTGCAACATTGGTGTGTCCATCGGGTTTAAGGGAATCAACTTGGATGTAGACGGAAGATGTGTGACATTGTATTGTTCAGAGCATTTAAGAACAGGTCGATGGCCATTTCTGAGTTCTTGTGTCGACTTGAGGAAGAGTTCAACTTATTTTTCCCGTTCAGGATTTCTTTTTACAAAACCACAAATCTGCCGCATTATTCGGCTGTCCTCCACATTTGTATTGGGTCTTCTTTGGGTCATGCCCCAGCCTTCCATTAAATTATTTAAAAATAGGACCAGTATTTATTCCATAATCGCGCTGACAGACAATTAAATTGAGCATAACTTTCTTGGCGAGGTACGAAAAACAACATGCCAACTCTGGTGCTACAAACCTCGGCCTCAATCAAGCGTATTAATGACATTACCAGTCCAACCCTATTTTTGGCTGCATTTTATAAACGTCACTCAGCTACCCCCATTGGCCATGAGCGTTGGCACTTTGACGCGGGTCGTAAACTGCAGAACCGTCCACGTGAACATCATTCCCACAAGATTGGGCAGTAGAGTAGATAGATATGTTAATGACTGCATAATGCACAGATGGATAATAGCCCTTCTATATTAATCAATTCCCACCACAGGCTGCACACAAATATGCACGTAGCAGCTGGGCCCTTTGAGGCTTTGATTTGGGTTTACCAGTCACCGCCATTACTGAAGCCACACAATTTAAATGTAGTCAAAGGGACTGTTAGATAAGTCAAATCTATTTCCAATGTTTTCTGCAAAGTCCCTGTGAGTATTGTGTTTTCTTGATTTCGTGTTGTTTATTTAAGATGGATTTACTGTATACATTTGATGCAAAAGTGCTAAAACACCTGCTTAAAAGAGAAATTAATATTTAGCAATCCTGTAAACAGACTACAAAGATTCATTCTCTCTCCTGCGCTTTTAATTAGCCATGTGTCATTGTGGTTGAGCGTTTCATTTGCATGTGATCGTTATCAGTTAATTGCTTGTTAGTGCTGCATGCATGCAAGTGTACATACTGTTAATAGTCTTTGCTTTTCTGTAAAGTACAGTCCTTGGAATGAAATCTGTTGTATAAATAAACTGTCTATTGGCAGGGTTGTTAATCATTGTCAGGGTGTAAAAAACATTTACGAACATTATCCTCAGGCCAAACATTGACAAATGACACACACACGCATTGTTATAAACTAGTAAAAAGGTAATGGTATTATTAACTTTAAGTTATCAAAATTCCACAAAAACAGCCTTTGCATTTGCTTAAGTGCATATTAGGATACACTTGGCATTCCCAACGTCATTGTACTTCAATAGTTGAACCTGATACTTCTCATTTTATAAGATTTAAAAATGAGTGAATACACAATGTGTGTGTGATGAACTGGATTAACCCTTATATTTTCTTTCAGCTTTTATCCCTGTGTTTGGTCTGTTAGCTCAATATCAAGGATTTCATTCCAGCATAGCCTTTTTTGCATTCATCCAAAATGGTGTGCGTGCTTAGTTTAGATTATACTCAAATTATGAATGTTTTATTACTGCATGAGCGTTGTGTTATGTGCACAGTTAAGCATGTAAAGCACATTGATGGACCAAAGCAACGTGCAGGACCACTCTTTCTTATTGTTATTTGTGATTTAAAGAACGTCATCAAAGAACTCTGATTAGACCTATGCCTGGAAAATAAATGTTTACTTCTTAGTCATAACAAAACGTATTATGTCATTGTCCAAGGTCTAGTTGAGATCGTGCTGAAGCATACTGCTTGTCTGTCTAATAAGAGGCTGACTATTTGGATGGTTCTATATTAAACTGTCATTGAGGAGTGTAGTGGAGGAAAATGTGATGATAATTTCTATTCAACTCGCAGGTCTGAAATTCAGCTTAACAAATTAGAAATAGATATACTTCAGTACTAGAGCACGTCATACTTGAGACAAAACGAGTGGTTTAGAGCGTTTAGAGTGCTCATTCCTGACACTTGTCTTTTTCCCTCAATTTACTTTCATTTCCTGCACCTGTTCCATTGTCTTCTTGACCCTTTCACTGATTGTTTTCTCCCTAGTTGATATAACAAACTCCTTTGTCTAAATCAGGGGTCAGCAATCTTTTTGATATGAATAAAGGTGTGCCTTTACCTCACTGTCTGTAAGGAGAGAGCTCTCTTCCACCTGGTTGTAGAAAAAGCTCGTTATATACGTTAGCATAGCTAGCTAGCTAGCCAGATGCAATATGTCTGTCTGTCTGTCTGTCTGTCTGTCTGTCTGTCTGTCTGTCTGTCTGTCTGTCTGTCTGTCTGTCTGTCTGTCT
>CALSBZ010046728.1:1581975-1597851 GCA_943591055.1 Gobionotothen gibberifrons | reverse complement strand
TCTGTCTGTCTGTCTGTCTGTCTGTCTGTCTGTCTGTCTGTCTGTCTATATTGTACCTTGGCAATTTAATAATTGCTGAAAAGAAAACACCAAAACAAACTCAAAGCACTTTTTTAGTTAATGTAGGCCTTGTAACTAATCCACCAGCACTTACTATGGAATGATCTTGCTTGAAGTGAATATATCTGCACTTTCCTTGTTGTTCGCTTTGGACAAAAGCGTCAGCTAACTGGTATGTAATGTAATTTAAATACAAGAGGAACATCAGACCTTAATGGCAGGCTGTAACTTTGACATTTTCCGGCAGATCCTTTTAATGAAAAAACTATGACTACAAAATAGTATTTGAACCCTTTTGAATATGAACCTAGAACCAGCAGCATCCACCAGATAACTTAATCTTTAAAAGAGCTTTACGTGGATTCTCTCAACATTTTACATGTTCCAATTAGCCAATACAGTATGTCTTTCAGCATGAAACCCCCTTTGTCCAAATGCAAACAAGTGAGAGTTAATCAAACAAATGGCTGTCAAAGCCTGATACTGGAGAGGCTCTGCTCTGAATAATGGATCCCTCCATCTGCAGCTTGTACTCTGCCATTATGGCACCAGGAGCTAATCCGGCCCATGATAAAGTTCTCAGTTGATTGAAGTTAACATGTTATTCCCTTGTTTATACAGACCCCCTGTATTAAAGGTTGTGTGGCAATATATTATTCATTGACTGCAAAGCTTTGATTTTGTTTAATTAGCTTTTTTCAAGATATAAAGTATTCAAGTCAAGTCATCTTATTTTGGCAAAACATTAATTCTATATAATTAAAAAGTTATGCACTTAAACTTTAGAAAACATGCAAATAGACAAAATACAGGCTCATTAAAAAAAAAACTATTAAAACAATTAGGCAGAAGATAGAGAGAAAAACAATCAAATACAGAAATGCTGCAAGAAGAAGAAACAGTTTGCAGCGGATATTAAAAAGTGAAGCACACGGCGGGACACGCTTGCTGTCACCATGTTTTGTGACCCATGTTTTCAATGTCTGATTGTTAATGAGTACCAACCATGCAGCCACGTACAGTCTTACTGTTCTTTGGCACTGTGTTCCAGAGACATGTTTGTTTGTGCCTTGGCATTTTCATCTCACTGATAAAGATCTGTTATTGTTTCTGTGCCCTTCCTTTAGAGTTGATGTGTTTTGGGGGCTTGAGGGAGGAACAATCTGAACATTCTTTCCCTCACCTGGCCCTAAACAACAGACAGAGCTGTCAGCGAAAATAATAAAACTGAGACCGGTTGTGTAAAAGAGGCCAAATGATTTAACCCCGGCCAAGTCTCCAGACTCACCTCCAGGCAGCGTTGCCTCATACTGAATGATACTCTCACTCTAAATGTAGTTTTTACACTACAAACTGCTCGCCTTGGTCCAGACCTCTGAATCCACCCACTACACCCATTTGATCGCTTTGTATGGCATCAGAAGCTACAGTTTCTTGGTGGGCTTACCATCAGCCAATCAGCGCTCTAATGATTAACAATTATAGACATGATAGACACTGTTTTAAATCATACCATCGTCCAATATTTTAAAGATAGATTGTGACAACATTTGGTGCAGAAATTCATTGTCTCCAGATAATGAATCCTACAACTTTTCATCTAGCACCATCATCAAAAGTATTGACATTCCCATTAGCCTTTATTTTACTTTTTGTTTAGCACTAATGACAAATGTTATTCATGATAACATTCGGAGACTCTAAGTCTTGATTGTTGACAACAGAAATGTACAAATATCACATTTAATGACATTTTTGGCCAATAATGATAGAGTTACTTCAAAATGAGTCAATTTCCAATCATACTAAAGGTTCTGCAACACCTGTATCTTGTATGTAGATCATTATGACCCAGAAAAGATAACATTGATTATTAAGAAGATGCTAATTATATTTACACGACTCAAGTTAAACAGCCTTGCATAGTCATCACTAGTCAGATGAGAAATTATTATTGATTATTAATGATTATTTTTACATTACATTGCAATATTGTCAACATGTCAATATTCTGCTTGTATAAAAATGATTACTTTATGTGAATAAACATTTAATATGTCGCAGATCAGGCAGCAACCACTGTAATATTGATCACAACATGCCCTTTGGCTAAGCATCCCCATTGACTCTGTTCATTTGCCAGCTACACTTCCAGTACAAAAGCCCTTGTAATGCCCCCGATAAAAGACGTGCTTGTAATAACAGGTAAAGCAGTTAAGCTACATTCAAACTGTTACTATGACATGTCCCATTAGTCACAAAAACAGGCACAATCGTATATACAGTATGTCAGGTAATGAAATGTAAGCGTGTGGGAAGGCAAATTGAAAACTCTCTTAAATGGAAATGGAGGATAGGAAGCTTTGTTGTAGGGGCAGTGGGTTTTAACTCCGGTTCCCAAGCCAAGTTCCTACGGACTGAGCTAAAGCCACCAAAACTAAATAACAAACTATGGTTAAATTGACATAAAATAAATATGACTTTGCACACTGAGATACATTTATACTTACTGTATAGTACTACGTTAGTGCAGGAAACCCCTGGTGGTTTGTTTACATCCATATTTTCCTCTGGTTGGCTCATGCTTAATATTGATGTGTCTGTGCCATATTCATTTCAGTGGAAAAGTGTTAGAGCACAGATTATTTGTATTCTAATATGCTATTTCTGTTTACCAAGGCAGCAGAGTGCTCATGAGGTTGAGAAGCCGAGGTTGACCACAAGTTCTGTTGACCATCCCTCTTATCCTACTCGCGGAGAAGGTGAGGCCACTCCTCCTCATGACACTGCTTGTGATACCATTGTCCTTGTCTTATAGATTCATCATTTTAATGTATGTGGTTTTATGCCTTTTTTCATTCTTATCTTGTTCTTCAACAAGTTAATAGTACCTGTTGGTGTCATTTTGTTTAGACTGGAACCCCCACAGCCTTTCATCACAACATGATTTACTTCTGGATTTAGACACAAACAGCTCATATTTGAAACATATTCACTAACTCACTTTCCAAACTTCTCAGCTGTCCAATCTCGCCTCAACCCTTTGTGCCGTGCTCCCGGGGAAGCTGACTCATGATCATCATCACAGTGGGACATTTGCATTTCAGGCCTATTTTTCATCCGATCTCTTTTTCCTCCTCAAAGGAGAGGCACTTTGATGTCCTTCAAATCTCATTATGGCTGGGGCTCAGCACCGGCAAAGACTGATTTCCTCTGGTTTTGCAGTGGTGGGGATGAACTGAGGGAGGCAAAATCCCTGTGGAGCCAAATCCGAATGGATATGGCTGGTCGTGCGGGGAACTCTTTGAAAGGCACAGCATCAAGAGCCTCATTCCATCATTGAAAAGTACCTTGTTTACCAATGATTAGCAAGACCCAGTGTGACAGAGAGGCATAGAAGGTATTCAAAATCAGTTACACTTCACATGCAAATACAGACAGATACACTGAGAAGCATTATCTCCATATAGTGACCCTGTTTTTTATCCAATGACTGCAGTTTCAGATACTGTAAATAGATTCCAAACGCAAAAGACAGCCATTTCTGTGAAAAAGCTCGACAAATTCCACGCATTATGCCTGCAACAGCATAGATCCGAAGTTAAAGCTCCCATGTCATGGCCATTTCCACTGATCATAATTCCATTGTTGAGGTATACTAAAATAGATTTATACTGTGCAATTTTCCAAACTCACATTGGTTTCGCATACAGCATCTCTGTAAAGTATGTGTATTCAGCAGTATTCACTCTCTCCACTAAACGGCTCGTTGCAGCTCTTGCCCCCCCCCCCTCCCTGTGAGCCCAGTGTGCTCCGATTGGTCGGGACGTTGTGAATCGCGCTGAGCTCCGTGGAGGTGTGATTTCCTTGTTTAGCGATACACAGCTAAATACAGCCAAACTCAACCTGAACACACACAAAGTCACAGCCGAAGTAAAAACAATAAGTGTGGCTTGATATTGAGTAAGAAAAAGGTTTAGAGGTTGATAAACGCTGTGAGAATGGGTCTGCAGAGAGAATTTTGCAGTCCGTGGATTGGTCAATTTGGACCAATCAGCGGGGGCTTAACGTAACGGCTCCGCGGACGTAACGTAACGGCTCCACGGATTGGCCCATTTGGTTCCGGGTACCGCATGACCGTATCGCGTCATAGTTCTGGGCGTGGCTACTGGGTATTCCTACGACACAGTACCCAGGAAGTAAACAATGGACAATGACGTATCTCCAACGAGGCGTTTTGGGGAGGTATTTTCTGTGTTAGAGTTGTACTCACTACAGGGTGTACTTTGAGGGTTTTGACTCTGCAGACCGTTTACATAAAAACCTTCATAACACACCCCTTGTGACGGGTAATAACCGGAAAAGCATGACATGGGCCCTTTAAGTTAAAGGTGGGGTAGGTAATTTTGGAGAAACCAGCGCTATTTGAAATTTGAAAATACACAACCGGAAAGAATCTGCCACTTCCTTACAGAGCCCCTCCTCCAACACACACGAACGCGCACATGACCAATGAGGGCACGAGATAAATTTGTGCACAGATGGAAGGCTGACAGGCAGGTAGGCCATCCAGTTACTTTAGCCGGCCGGCTGCTTTTTACAGTACTACGGCTTCCACAGATGAAATGTCTATGTATTTTTTGTCAAAGCACTTAAGATATTCATTGCTATCGGGATGTTAAGAGCATTCCATGGAATATAACAAAAAGTGTATATCGAGCCGGTTTCTCAAACTTACCTACCCCACCTTTAAAGAGTGAGATATTTTTCTTAGGAGCTGCCGAAGTCCTAAACAGAGCTGTAAATATTGAACTTAGTTTGTCAGGTGGAATGAAACACAAGTCCAAAGGAATACTTACATCGCTCCTAATCTGCTCAATTGCACAAATAAACAGTTTGCTCAAAGCTCACCATAACCAATGTATGAGGTCAGTGTATGTTGTGTTTACAGCTTGTTCCACTACCTCAAAATGCCATGAAAAGAAAATCAGGTTTAATGGGGCTAAAAAGAAGCTCTGAATAGGAAGAGCTTGTCAATTCTAACTTTAAGAATCAAAATTAAACTTTGTAAGAACAGTAAAACTACTATGTGTTGTTTGATGGTTCTTCATCAGGTTTTTACAGTCTTATAAAATATTGTCCGTTTTCATTCATGGTTTTATTGTATGGCCATTTATTTCTATATTTTAGTAATCAGCAATAGGTGTTTAGGATGGAACAACTGGCAATAATGCAACTTTTGTTAGATTAATAAATGAAGGAAAAATACATCAGAGTATTTTAGTGATCTAACAACATTCTTTGCCTGTGGTATGTTAGATAGCAGAAGATCGTAGAATCACACGGCTGCTGCAGGTTCTGAGCTTCACCAGGTTTGTTTTGGAAAAACATAAATAAAACAAACAATAACACTATTTGAATGCAAGTACCGATTAACTTGAGAGTGTATTTTAATTGCAAGGGAGTTCATCAGTATCAAATTGGCTCACAAACTAATCGAAACAATAACCCGCTTCTGGGCAACTAAAAAAGATGCATGTTGTTCTCATGTTGGCCATTAGCCTGACGAAGATAAGGGTTCCAATACTGCCTTTCCAAGTCTATTCCTAAATTAAAGTTGCAAGTTTTGTGGATCATAAGAGGAAAGACTGAGCTTGGGATTTGGTGGTATTTAGGAGGACTCCCAGCAGGGGTAAGATAAGACACTTTGAGAATATGGCCCCCCAGGCCTGAGGTGTGAACCCTCACCAGAGAGAAATCATTACTGTAGCGACAGAAGCCTGTAGGAAGTCTACACCCGCTGGAACGTCAATGATGGAACGTACAATGTAGATAAAGCATCAATAATTAACCAGAGAATCTCTTCCACTTAAATCCGATCCTAATGAGCGGACTAATCTTAAATGATATGTACATGTTTATACATCAAGTGTCATTACATTCATTTTCCATTCATCAGCCCATTATTCACAACAATCAACTTTGATCTGACAGCAGCAGCAGTTGCACAGCGTGTCAAATGGACAAGTGATTGCGGAGATGAACTCTGTGATCGGATTTTGGTGTGAAATTCTATTTGTGTTCAAACATTTGAAGCTGTTCTCTGTTTTTGTGTCCAGCCAGCTGCCAAACCACAACATATGGAAGCTGGAGAGGTTGAGTGTGGGTGGGATGCAGTCAAACTGCTTCTCTAGGAGCTTTTGCTCCAGGTTTGTCCAGGGACTAACGGTAAGGAGGACAAACATTTATTCAGCGCTGCTATTTTAATGGTGAGAGCCGAATACAAGTCAGGGTTGATGGTAGAGCCCTGTTTATCCACACGTCTCAGAGATAGCCGAGCTCTGTTGGTGGCAAAATAATGTGCCTCTTACACACTTATCCCCCCTCATCTCTGAATCCTCTGCTGCCAGAACATCCATGTATATGTACTTTCTTTCTCCATTTCAGGCAAACACAGAGGTAGTGGGTGTGTGTGCACCATATGTTTCTTCTCCCGTCTATTGTGTAGCACCCCATAGAAGATGTACAAAAGGTTACATTCGATGGACTCTTGTCTGGACACAATCCCAGTGTCGATCGACCTTGGCTGTTCTAACTGACAGGATGATTTGCACCGAGGCTTTGTGGTGGGTTTTTAGTAAGCAACGTCAACATGTGTGCCAAGATCACATGGCCGTTGCACTCGCATTACGACAACACACATGCAAGCAACTCAGGGACCACAGACACAAATGAGAAGTGATAGGAGACACATGGAAACAAAAAGGAAAAAGACGAGTTGAAAATACTAAACTGTGTGAAGAATTGTTATGGGAAAATACGAACAAAATAATAAAAAGACTTGTGGCTGGGTATCAAGTAAAAGCACACATAAGAAGCTCTTCAACAGTGTAATGTTTCAAAAGGAATGCTTCATTTCTAAGTGCTGTTGGCAACAGAAGTCTGCGTCTGTGCCAGGGGCGGGGCTTCAGGGGGGGCTGTAGGGGCAGGGCTCCCCGGGCCAGGGACGGTCGGGACCCAATGGGGGCCCGTCGCCGAGGCAGCAGGCTCCGCCCCCGAGATATTCGCCGGCGGGCCCTGCTGCCTCGCGCCACTGAGTGCACTGACGTTCGTGGTCATATTAGGTATAAAGCATTGTAGCCTATAATATGAGTTGAACTTGTGCTGCTATTTTCACACTCACATTTAACATTAAAACATGAAAAATTGCAAGTGAATCCCTTCTATTGTCTCCAAATGTATTTTGGGTAAAATCGTCATCAACAGCCGTCCATCAACATCATACGTAAATGAACGTCAACGTCATCATCAATCACTTGTCATTCAACAGAGCACTGCCTAAGCATGAGCAGTTATAAACACAAAAGTGGAGCTACAAAACGCAAAGAAAAAGATAAAAAGGACCAAGGAAAAGCCAAATTGTCCAAGCTAGATGGATATTTTTTTCGCCCTACTCCTCCTCCTGCGGGAGATGAACCTGAAGTTGTTGCCACTGCCAGCCGTGTTTCATCCCCGAGCCCCAGCCCGCCAACAAGGCTACAATCACGGACTCCGTTTCCCCGCAGCGTTTATAGTTTCAGTTGTTCCACTCCTTCCTCGGCCGTGCTTTATTTCAGTATTATCACCCTTTTCCCCCGTTTCTTTATCCACTTTTTCCTCCGCTGTTCCTCCACTTTCAGCATCCACTTCCTCATCAGGCTGCTGCATTCCTGAATACACGTTCGTAATCCTACGTCACTCCAGTCAATACACACGGTCAGGGGGGGACAGACGGCAGAGCTGTTTGGGGGGGGGGGATCGTCCACAAAAACTATCAATTGAATGTATGGGCCGCCGTGCCAATTTTACACTGCTCTGCTCTCATGGTGGCTGCTGGCTGTCCATGGTGAATGGTGTGAAATGTAGTCATTTTATTAGGCTATGTTTTTGTTGTCCTTGTGGTTTGTTGGACTTTATGTCATGTTATATCATTATTATCTCTGATATATATTTAGTTTCTATACCCTTTGTAGAAACGAAATCTTAAATATTACACCTTTTCTTTAGTTACTTTTCTTTCAAACATTGTTTTAAATTGTAATCTTACTGACTGAGCGACTTTTTACGCACGAGTGTCAGATTACCACCCCGGACTCCCGATATTTTTGTCAAGCTTTATTGGGTTTAAAGGGCCCGGTCATGTGGCCCCGCCCCCCGGCCCGGGTCTGATATGTGCCGCCAGTGGTCTGTGCATTTAGTTGATATTCCTAAAGCGTGATGAGCTTTGCTTTTTTGTTCTACCATAAAGAGAGCCTTCAGGCATCACATAAATATGTAAGGGCATTCTTTTTATTGAAGTCTGCTCCAATAAATAGAGAAAGAATATCTGGAAAACAGTTACTGTTATTCAGTACAGTTTTGATAATTTGGGATGTTAGCATCATTTGCACAGTTGACAGGGGACTGGATGTCTATCACTGACCCACTCCTTTGGTAAAACATTTACTTGTGAGTGTAAATTGGCTTTAAGGTGAGAATTAAATGCGTGTCAAATTCTTCCTGACCTGAAGGCTGAAAGATCTTTTGACCCTTTTCTTCAGCTTTCTCCCTGTTAATACGCAATGACTCCTTTCTCTAGGTGGATGTTAAAAGTTTCAATAGGAGTCACTGTGTAATAAAACCGTTTTTGTGGGTAGTGGTTACTATACTCTGCAGTGTTTTATGAAGAAGATCAATACCACTTTCATATCAAGTGATTAAGATGGGTCTGGAGCTAGAAGGTAGATAGCCTAGCTTAGCATACTGGACTGGAAAAAGAGGGAAGCTAATAGCTTGGTTATTTTAAATAATCTAACAAATAAAAAAGATACACATCAGCTATTAATCACACTGGGAAGACAACTGGAAGGACTGGAAGATCACTGACCACTGCTGGTATTGTCCATTTTAGTACAAAGCTAAGCTAAGATCAGGTTTCATTTGAATCACACAAAGACATGAGTGGTAAGGACTTCCTCATACGACTTTAGGCAAGTAAACAAACAAGTTAGATCTCTTGCTTTCATCGACTGTTTTTTTGCTGCCTATTCATTTTAAGCAGTGCTAGCAACATGGATATAGGGATTGCAATGTCATTCTACCCACCCCTTTGGTCCAATGTAATAACTCTGCCCTAAAGTGGCAGACATAACATTGTGTCCCCAAATGCTTGAAAAAGGTTCAACCAAGGCGTGCATGTTTCATCACAAAGTTGTCATCGCTGCAGAAGATTTTAAAATAGAAATGTCAGAACACAGAGTCTAGATGCTAGTTATCCCATATACGAGTTTACAGAAGGAGAAAAGACTGCTTCAGGTTTCTTTGAACAAGGTTCTATAACCTCCAGAGTAATAGCAGTAATTCAGGTGTTGACACAAAGCTGCCAATGGAACCATGGTTGAAAAGTATAGGAGAATTGCACCTCTGAAGATAATATTTCACTCAGTATCTGTCTATATTTAAGACGCCTGCGTGAGAGAAAAAAATGATGCCTTGATATAACAGCAGGAACACACATTTCAAAGACTGAATTCGGCTGCATTGTTTGCTCCCACCATTTAGTGATGCAGCTATGTGAAGCTATGCATACAAATAACAATTGTAATAGCAAGACAATCATTTATCTTTGCCTGAATGAGGCGCATGTCAGAATCCAAAAACAGCATTTGAGAGGGAGAATAATTATTTGGAGAACCGTCAGCAGATAATAGCTCTGCATCAGGTGCAAACATGTCTTGTGCCATTGTTGGATGAAGTTACGGTACACACTGCAGAACAAGAGGGAGGTATTTTCTTCTAAGCAGTGATGTGGGTTAACATTTGTATTGAGAAAGTTACAGAGAAACAACACAATACATAAAATGACAAGGTCTGTAGAAGGTCCTCAGGAAAACAATGGATAAAATAACAATTTTGTACCACGAGATAACAAAATATAATTAAAGATACCAAGTTTCTGCAGAGCGGAGGGAGCAGTTATGTGTAAGAATATCTATTTGAGAGTTGATGAATGAGTTTGAGGCGACAGTGACAGCCGAGTTATTTTGATATATTGTCAATCTGTTGGAATCTACATGACTGTTGAGCACGACGTCTCATGTGGAAACATATTTGAAGAAGAATAAAGTCTGAAGGTGCTTTGTGATATATTTTCCAACCAGGAGCACTTTGGGGCTGTAGATGGACATCGCTTCTGCGTAAAGACCAGTAACATTTAAAATCTTACAAGCCATGAAAATGAAATGTTCCGATATTTCAATTGTGGAAATGCTTTTCCAGCTAGTCTTACATTCTTGTCATCCTGCAACACTTTCCTTCCAGGCAGAGCTTTTCATCGTCAGAACAAATGACCTGACGGTTATGGCTCAGTGTGATGCCATGTGCTGCACATTTGAGCCGGCTGCAATCACACACTCTGTAGGCAACCGAGAGTAATGTACTGTGAGGGGGCATCCATAGTGTCTGTTTGTGCACAATGTGCTCATGTGTCCATGGCTACAGAGTTAATGGCAAACAGAGCGAGGAACAATCACAAACCCTTCAGACTGTGTTTTTGTGTCGAGGGTCAGAGGACAGAAAAGTGTGAAAGCTGCACTGAAATCAAATGGACCCATTGTTTGTCCGAGATGTGAGGCGTCAATGGTTCGCCTGTTCACTGTGATTCACTACAGCAATGCATGTTCGCTTTTTCTTTCTACTGTTCTGTGATTGTAATGTGGTTCAAAATGTGATTTCATGTGTTGAATTCACCTGGCTGCTGTACACACCACTGCGGCTGTGTAGAAACATATAAGAAAATGATGCAGTTACAGTTGGTTACTCTGCATGTAGGTGACAATAAAATGCATCTATCCCTTACAAAAAATATTACCATGTGAGTCCATTCAAACTGACTATAGTAACTTTTATCTGCGCAAGGTTCGTCACCAGAGTGCTGTATTCCTTATATCTCTACTGGAGGGCATCGCCTGAGTAAAAAGTGTGGCTGAATCTCTCATTGCCCTGATTGAGGAAACACAACTAGACAGACTATTGCTGCAAATTGCTAAGCAGGTGCAGGTGTTTTTTCTTGGTCAACCTAGCGTGTGTAGCATTGGTCGGGGCATGCCCATATCTAGAATTATCAATGAGAGAGAAAGAGTAGATGTGCTTTCAACTCCTTTCCAGAATCATAGTGTTGTTACATATTTTAAGATGTAACATGTCAATGAACTGAACAGCCTTTCATGCCCAAATGAAAATTAAGGTTGTATCCCATCATACCTCTAAGTGTCCCTCATCTCTTTTCCAGTGTCTAGATGGCCTGTGTTTTGGCTCCTGGGATCCTCTGCATACTAATGCTGTTGTTTGACGGAACATACAGCCTCCAGATTCCCTCTGCTATCACTTTTCCTCTTCTGCCAAGCAGGACGCCATCTAATACATGGGCTGAGTGTGTGATTGACAGGTGGAGGGAGAGCATGATAACAGACAATCATGAGTGTGTGTGTGTGTGTAATTTGTGTGTCTACAATATGTGTGTGCGTGTGCCAGGACAGAGGCATGTTCAAAGCTGGTTTCTCTCTGCAATGCGTCACGATCCCACATGCAAACCCAGCGCCTGGCAGCACATGACAGGCCTGCATATTCTGCACAAACGTGCCTCAAACACATGCCAGCCATTCTGCCTGGGAGCTGGCATGGGTGTGAAGACAATTCTGAATAATGTTGGTCCATGCAAGTGTTTGGAAGTGTGTTTTAGTATGAGAGAGAGAGAGAGAGAGAGAGAGAGAGAGAGAGAGAGAGAGAGAGAGACAAAGAGTGTTGGCAGAATAGTGGAGTGCTAAAGGGAGACCACTTCACTCTCTAGCTGTGCTATGCCCACAAGGAGTACACATATTCCCATACAGACACACACACACTGAAACACACAGTATTGTTCTCCATTGCAAGCTGATTCAAAGGGGGAATTAGAAGAATTCACACTTTGATAATTAATCTCATTGTTAGCAATTTGCTATTGTGCCTCCATCTGGAAAGGAAAAAATATAATTGTTCTGTGCAATTAATTGTATATAAATAATTACCAAAACAGGGATAATTAATAACAAGAAAACGTGAATTGTTTGAATTATTTTGTGCAAATGAATAAGAAAGAGTTTACAGCCATGCTAACAGCTTTGTGAGGCTGTACATTGGCACAGTGGAGTTTTGCCACCACACAACATGCTATGATGTTGATATGAGGAGCTCTTTTCCAAAACGCTATATATCCATTTTAATAGTTTTCAGGAAAATGACATTTTTTACCTAGACCCACACATTTTGTTAATATTACATTTATATATATATATATAGGATATTTAGCGATTTGGCATGAAACGTTGATAGAGCAGTGAATAGGTTCAGTACACAGCAAAATGGCACAACAAACTCAATTTTCAATTTGGCTTTTATAGCGTTTTGGAAAAGAACTCCTCATATGTCAGTGATAACGTGCAGCGGGGCAGTCATCAATGAAAAAAGGACACCGACACGGTGATCAGGATCCCAACATGATTACAATTAATCAATATTCTCCCGTTAAATTTACCGGACTTATTTCTGCAGATTGACATGACTTCACATCCCTTTATCCTCCTTAGCAACGGTCTGCTGTTTAGCAACATTCTGTTAGCAAGAATTAACATACTCTAAAATGTCCAAATTGACCAATCAGAATAGAGTAATCAACTCAGCCGTGTAATACGTATATATAAATGCAACAGGCAACATATGGCCTGAAAATGAAAGACACCGCCCACGTGCTTGTATCCTGAATTCTTTCTAATGCCAGCAAGGGGAGACTCCACTAAAGAAAACACAAAAGAAGCGTAATGAAAAAAATGACCTTATACTTCTCACCTGATTTGTTAATGCAGTAAGCAAACATTGCCATGAGAAAGTTTATCTTTAAGCACAGCTAAGAAGAGACAAAAGACACACTCTTCCATCACACTTAAAGTGAAGACACGAGCAGGATTACTTCAGTTTCGATTGACGTATTTGTTCAATAAGCATCTTCTGTACAAATCTATCCATATTATAACATTTGGCTGTTTGAAACCTTGCTAATATAAAAGCACTTCTTTGTTGTGTTCATGAAAGTTATTCAAGTTCCCCTGTGCAACGGCTCAGATGTTTCCCAGGGGCTCCAACCCACTCACAAAAGAACAGGATTCCTAATCTAAGTCCTTTATCAATTGAATATTATGGGATTTTGGTCCATGCTAATTTCAAGATGTTACCGTAGGCTCTGAAAATGAGTACTTTTCATGGTTCTGACATAAATTAGATTACACCATCAATAAATCAATATCATGTACAGGTTATGTATTAGAATAATTGTAAGGGTGCCTTTGAACTTAACACACCTGCTAATGATTTCATAAAACACACACATACACATCCAACTACCATGCATGAAGTTGTAGAAACAGCCGGCATGCTATAATACATGTTTAAGCCTGCAGCTCTAGTTGGGAAGTGTTTACTGTTTAAATATTCATGGCACAAACAGTCCACAGACACAATAATGCGCCCTCACAAACACAGCATATGCAGTAAATGTAATTCCCTCATCATATTCACAGCAACACTACTGAAAACAAGGTTGCTGGCTGCGCTGATTTGATGGCACAGAGGATCAAAGTGCTGCTTCATCAGAGTCTCTTGGAGACTGGCGCTGCAGGTGCAGAGGATTTACCACAGCGAGGAGGCTGATAAGTCCTGCTCAATATTCATGGCGAAGGAGAGCAAAATGAGTATATGTCCTCCAAAAAATACTTCCTGCCTCCATGTTCAGAGAAGACGTAAAAATCCTCCCATGTTGGTCCTTAGCCGCCCTGGTGCTATTGTTTATGCACTGCAGGCTAATGGGATCGCTCCAGTGGGGAATCCTTAAAGAAGTTTGTCCTCATGGCAAGTTTTTACATTTTCCATTAGGCAACGTTTTTGAGGATGACGAGGTACATGTTCATGGTTCAGCTTAAAATGTGAGTTGATTTGTACATTAGCAGGAATGTAGAACAGCATAGAAATCAAACCAGTGTTGTCTTAATGTATATGTTAAAGGTGGGGTGGGTAAGAATGGAGAAACCAGCTTGAGTGTGCTAGAATTTGAAAGTACGAAGCCGAAAAAAATCTGCCCCTTCCTTCAGACTTCCTTACAGAGCCCCTCCTCCAACACACACGAACGCGCACATGACCAATGAGGGCACGAGATAAGTTTGTGCACAGATGGAAGGCTGACAGGCAGGTAGGCCATCCAGTTATTTTCGCCGGGCCGGCTCAGATGATTGGTCGTGCTTTTTACAGCGCCACGGCTTCCACAGACATTTTTTAATGTATTTATTGTCAAAGCATTTAATGTGTTCATTGCTATCGGGACGTTAAGCGCATTCCATTGAATATAACAAAAAGTGTTTCTGAAGTGAATTACCTAACCCACCTTTAAAGTGCAAAACATTCTGAAATAAATATTTTGTCACCAAAATCAATACATTTAAAATAATAATTGTGATGTCAATAACCATCCAAATAATTGTGATGATCAGTTCAGCCAACATGTTGGAGCCCTAGTCATTACAATGTGAAACCAAAGGTCACTGTCTTTGTGTTGGTTATGGTGTGTTATTATTAAAGACACAATGCTAAAGATCAGGAAGAACAATGGCTGCACGAGTAGGTTACATTTATCTGGCCTATATAAACATGCCTTCTGAGACATTCGAGGTTCAGTGTTAGACCAGCCAAACAACCGACCTACAGCCATCCCAACTAATATGCTTGTCCTCCCTTCTCGCCTTTATCTATCTCACGAGGTAGAAGCACTTAAAATCTAGCAAAAACACTTGCTGTGAGCTCAGAACATCACTTTGCTTTGTTTTTAATCAGTCTCTACACAAACAGCACAGCGCTACAACACTATCGCCTTGTTTCTTAGAGATATTGATGAAGCTGATGTGTTACACGGTGGCTGCCACTCTCTCACTCACTGAGACCTCGACAGGCCTTTGTGTTGGGGTTAATGGAAGATGTGCTGGCTTTGTGATTGCTGAGGACCTGTGAGTTGGACATAAAAGAGTCTTAGGAGAAATTGGTTACCGCAGTGGCCTTGATTGAAAAGTGTTTTTCTGCAGCAGGGCATTATTCCTTGTTCGGTCTAAAGTGTAATGCATCTATCAATGTTGACAGTCAACAAGGCAGTCAAGTAATTACGCTGCTGGTTGCACCAGCCTGCACCCAGACAAGTTAGACTTTCTCAAAAGTAAAGACAAGAAATGTGTGCACCCTGCTCTACCTATTCTTTATGTTATGTGACCTGACATTGTTTCAACCGCAGATCAGTTCATCCTCAGGTAAAGGTGCAGATAAGCATCATAACATGAATTCATTCATTCAGTCAGAGCAAATGCTAAAGGTATAGAGTTTCATTTAGGTTAAGTTGGACAGATACTTTTGCATCATTGAACAATAGCAAATGATCAGTTCTGATCTTTGAGGAAAAAAGAACTTGAGATTCCAAAATGAAGATATGATGATGTTGGCAGTACAAAACCATCCACTTATTTACAAAAGAGGCATCAGAATCAAAGTTACCTCTATTGACAAAGTATTTGTACACTTACAAGGAATTTGACTCAAAGCTGTATAAAGGTCCATCATAAAGAATACTAGTATGGGTCTGTGACGGAGCGGATCACAGAGTGACTGACTCCGCCACTGACAGCCGACACACACACACACACACACACACACACACACACACACACACACACA
>CALSBZ010046728.1:1543746-1557162 GCA_943591055.1 Gobionotothen gibberifrons | reverse complement strand
CTCTCTCTCTCTCTCTCTCACACTCAGTAGGGTTTAGGTTGAGTCTGTGTCTCGTGTTGTGCAACAGGCTGCTGTTGGCCTGTTAGTCAGTGTGAAAGAATGGTGTCATTACTACCCAGGGTTCATACACTTTTTCACCAATGATTTTCAATGACTTCTCCACGACCTTTACCTAATTTTCCATGACCAAAAAAATTACCCTTTCTCAGCGGTACCACTGAAAATGGTTTATTTTAACATGGAACAGGAAGATAAGGTCTGCATATGAAACATGTTGTGCCTATCTAAAACAAATCCAATAGTAGGCTTACTAGCTTCTACACGCTAAAGCAACCTCGTCAGTTAAATGCCATTTTACGGTTTATTACTATACGATACAGTATTTATTATCATTATAGTATTACCATTTCGGCGATTAGATAAAATATAAATTATATTTGATGCAACTTTAGTTACATTTCCATGACTTTTCCAAAACTTTGGGAAAAATATTGTTTCCATAACTTTTCCAGGGCCTGGAATTAGCATTTTGAATTCCCATGACTTTTCCAGGTTTTTAATGACCGTAAGAACCCTGACTACCATTACAACTTGACGAAAGTACAGCTACAAGAGATACAGTTTTAAATGACCTTTTTTGCAAAGTACATATTTCTTTCAAAGAACACGGGACATTATAAAAGTCGAACCTGCCGCAGCGCAACTGTTACGGTCAAAAATATTAAATCAAGGTCCAACTGGGAAGCAGAGGCTACATCAGCTGCCTGCATACAAATCATGTGCACTTCTGAAAACCTTCATTATCAATTTAAGTATTATTCAAGGTTGAACGTAAAAAAAAAGTAGCCATTAGTTGCTGAGCAATGAACAGACTAATTGGCTGCCTAGCATGGGCTGACCTAGCCTCTCCTAAATTACTTCAGTCAGGAACATTTGCTGTGAAGTCAAAGCCATTAATATCTGAACAGTAGCAGTGGAGTTCAGTTCAGTGGCACAGTGGCTCTGCTGTCTACAGTATGGTGCAGTGAGCTGTATAAGCAGCACACTGAAAATTCAGCAGGGAGGAGAACAAAGCCAGCTAAAGTCACAGAAAACATACAGAATATAAACCCAGGAGCCTACTGAACTCATCACAGGTACAGTATAATAAGTAGTAGGGAGCCAGAAAGAGGGAAGTTGGCCGGGAAACAAACAGCTCATTAACATCAGTAGTGTCACAGGGACATACAGTACTATACAAGGAAACTCCTGTATGTTCTCTGTAATCATCAACTCATTAGCAAAAAGATGAAATGGAAAGTCGATAATTCATTTTTTAGGCACTTTTCCTTTGAACTGATAAGACTTTAAATCGAATACATCAGATTGGATTCATAGGAACAAGTCATGGTCATTTTGTGTAACCTGTATTGGACATAGTAGACCAAATACATGGATTAATGAAAATAATTGTAGGATGTTGCTCTTGTTGTCAATGTTATGCAGACACAAGGAATTCAGAACTTTTTGTAATGCATATAAAAGATTAACTTTAATAAAAATGTGTTCTGTCTGTTTCAATTCACTGTCATATTTTGATATTAAATAATGAAGGAAAGGACAGTTGTAGTGTTTCCTGTCTTTTCCGTCGTGGTTCTGAATCCTATGACAATATAACAAGCAACAACTTCATGGTAATCTCATTTCATTTGGCATGTATGATAAGTGACATTTGTTTTTGTTACGGTACCCAAAAATGTCACAAACAGTCATATGAATTGATGCTTTGTGAACACCGGTGACACGCTGTACAGGACACAAACATAATGAATTTCTTAGTTTTGCCTGCTGTAAGTGGATCAATGCACAGTCTGTATATACGTTTCCAACACAGACTTAGATTCAAGCATTCCCTGCTCATACCCGCACAGAAAATTCAATACATGTACACCTGACTACACATTTACCTCAGCCACACACGCTGCCTGTCTGACAGGACTTATATTAAAAGCTTACACATACACACTAAATCACACTTTCATTTCACACAAGGTCAGGCATTCAGAGCACGTAACACACAGACGGAGCTTAGAGCATGCTTAAAGGTATACAGTACTGTATATGTGGGCTGCGGCTGGGAGTCAGAGCTCGGGGTTAAAAGCCTTTAATATGAAAGATGGAGACTACAGGATGCATGAAGAAACAACATGACACATCTGAGAGGACAGAATGATGGGACATGTTGGAGGAAAGGATGGAGTAGACTATAAAGCCCTATGGTACTAACCATCAGTGTAGTTGTGCAGCAAGTAATGATTATTTTAATTATTCATGTTGATTAGACCACTGATTATTATCATTTGATTAAAATGGTGCTACAGCCACTCTTCTGTCAAATCAGATATCAAAAGATAAATGGTCAAAATCACTTTTAGAATCCTACAGTATAATG
The DNA here is from genome assembly GCA_943591055.1 of Gobionotothen gibberifrons. Taxonomy (NCBI): domain Eukaryota; kingdom Metazoa; phylum Chordata; class Actinopteri; order Perciformes; family Nototheniidae; genus Gobionotothen; species Gobionotothen gibberifrons. The sequence goes on along the minus strand of CALSBZ010046728.1, from coordinate 1,554,731 downwards.
TGCTCCCACATTTCAAATGATGCAAATAACACTTTTTTCTTATTGACCAAGCTACTTCAAAGCCAAAAAGGCTTATAGATTAAATAAATAAAACTGCAGTCAAATTGTGAAAAAGAAAATCAGGGTTTATTTTCTCTCTCAAGATTGGTTTGCTTCTTATTAAACAATGGCTGAAGAAAACATTTGTTTCTCTCAACATGTATATATAGTGTCTCTCACTCTACAAAAAAGCAAGTATTAAATAAGAAAGCGTGCATCATCCTCGAGCAATACATTGACCTCCCCCTGCTGTTACAGGTCCACTCAATGGATGGACGATCAGGATTACCCAGGGTGGTTTGGCATTTACACACCTGAGAGAAAAGCAAGGCTGGATAGTATAGAGAAACAGAGGGCGTAAAAAACCTTTAGATGCCTATAAATATTGCACCTATGGTCGGGGGAGAAAGGGAGAGGACGCTTCAACACTTTCCTCGTTTTATCCCTGTCCATAAAACTAAGAGAGCTCTAAAAAGGGTTAAGAGACATGTAAATACTCCTAGTTTCCAGATGTGTCGTTTGCGTTGGCATGACAGAAAATCCATACCGACTGTAAGAATATTTATCTTTAGCCTTATCCATGTACATGTGTGCAAATAGCAGAAGTCCAATCTTTGCACTTTATTGCTTTTAAATCAGTTTTCTTGGATTGTTGGCAGCTGGTATGAGATAGAACTTACATTTGGAACCACACTTCTTGGATTTAGGCACATAAAACACAGCAAGATGATATTTATGATACTGTATGCAACATTGGCCTAGTCGTGAGTAGATTCATGTTTTCTTTTGTTTTGCCTCCAGCTTAAAATGTTGACGTAGGCATGTAAAGGGTCTATAGATCTCCGGGCATGTCTGTCTGCTGGCCCTTTTTTCTTTCACTTATGCTGCTTCCTCATTTTTTATATTGACATTTTATTTATCCACAGAGCTAGTTTAGTACTTAAATGAATGCGTCATTGACCTGAAACTATCACAGAGCGCAGTATCAGTACATTGAGTGTTTGCCTTGACAGGAAATAGCAACATAACACAATACTATTTCATAGTATTTTCCCAAATGAAGCCAACAAAGGATTTCAGATCTCCCTGTCTCGAGCTATATAGCCAGTGAAACACTTAAAGGTGAGGTGTCATGCTATTCCGGTTATTACCCATCCCCTTGTGTGTTATGAAGGTTTGTCTGCATGTAAACGGTGTGCAGAGTCAAAACCCTCAAAGTACACCCTGTAGTGAGTACAACTCTAAAACAGCAAATCCCTCCCCTCAACGGCTTGTTGGAGATACGTCATGTCCATTTTTTACTTCCTGGGTGCTCCTACGACACAGCACCCAGTAGCCACGCCCAGAGCTACGCACAAATCTACGCCCAGAAGTACGCCCTAAGCTGCGCACAGAGCTACGCCCAAAGTTACGCCCAAACCTATGGCCGCACCCTCTGCCAGCCTATATACTGTTGGAATCTCAGGTTCAGTTCAAAACTGTATCCAGTCATGCCAACGAGGGTCTGTTTCCTGTCTTGTGAGGGGAAATGTTCAATGCATGCCTTACCGAGGGCAGGACGAAGTCAGTGGTTGACATTCCTTTTTAACACTGTTCCTTCAGATGTTGGAGCCGGTATTTTACTGTGTGTGCGGCATTTCACGGCTTCACAAAACATGGAGGATTCATACCGGATATATACAGCGTAGGACACTGAAGGACGATGCTGTTCCTACTTTGTTTGGACCAGCGGGAGATTCGGGTACCCAACCTGTAAGTATTCATTGTTGTTTGTGTATTCATGATGTTTAAAACAAGCAAGCTATATCTACCACAACTGTGAAAATGGGTAAACGTTTTTTGGGGTGCTGAGCCATTGACACAGTGCTAACTGGGCTAACTTAGTTGCTAACGTTTACATATATAAACTACAATGTCAGCAGATGGCTTTACATGTTTGTCATGGCAGGATAATGTCTGCATTCACACACGGAATACTCATACAGTATACTCCGGGTGATTTCCCTTACGGCCAGTACATTATATGTAGTTTTCCTCCGAGCTGCGACGCAGCTCTGTGCATGCTAACGAGGCTAGCTATACATGCTCGGCGAAAACATTGTTTTCATGCCAGCTACAACGAATGACCGAACGTAGCAGACTACTGTATAAGATTGCAATTGTAAACACGTTATTGCTAGCCTAATATGAACCACTAGCTTTTGTTCATAGTGGTTTTATTACACTACATTAGTTGCCTTTTCTCAGAGCTAAACCAGAAAGCTAGGTTAGCATATTAGCTGGCAAGCTAACGGTGTTGAGATACACACTGCTACCACAAGTCCACAACTACTACTAACGAATCTAAAACAACTGCGTTTCTATTATATAATATTTTGTGATTTGCATTTGATTTCATCCAGCCAGATCAGGAATCTCCTGGCGTATCTGGCGGACAATACATGATCCAGCCGGGGTGACCACTCTGATGCCTCAGCCGGCTGTAGCTTGCAAGACGGCGGGGAGCAATGGATGATATACCGTGTATATATGTATATTTATGTTCATTTTGTACATTTCTAAAATAAAGTTTGATAGAAAATACTTGGTAGCCTTTCTTCCCTGAAGTATTTGCTCCTATAACATATCATTCATATATAGCAAACCATGATTTGATTTTTCATCAAACAAAGTAGTAGTTTATTACGGGTAAAAATAACGTACTCTTCTTCCGTTCTACGCCTCAAATGTCTATACTCGAATCTGTACATGTTATGGAGGTCCTGCGGGGTGTGTAAGGTGTATATATTGGCATATATCATGGTGTGTGCTACCGTTGGTGTTTTCAGCTAGCTAGCAGCTAACTGAAGCCACTTTTCGGAGCGGAGCCTCTCTGGTGGTTGACTAATCAGAACAGAGGGGCCGAGCTGACCAATCGGAGCACACTGGGCTCACAGGGAGGGGGGGGGAGAGCTGCAGCGAGCCGTTTAGTGGAGAAAGTGAATACACACACTTTACAGAGATGCTGTCTGCGAAACCAATGTGAGTTTGGAAAATTGCACAGTATTTTTCTATTTTAGTATACCTCAACAATGGAATTATGATCAGTGGAAATGGCCATGACACCTCACCTTTAATAGTGTGTTATAGATAATAACACTTGGCAAAGCAGCACCTTCTTGCCAGTCCACACTGTAATAAATCAGTTTACATCCCTCCATTTCTGCTCTGATGCACATTAATGATAGAGAAACTGGCTCTGAATCAAACCTACAAGTGTTTAAGCTACTGTATACTTCTCACTGTACCGTTTATTAAATATAGCTTTTTGTATTTATACAGTAAATGTTCGTGCTGGTACATTAAGGAGACATCCCAAGCCAAACGGGTTTTCATGCTTGTCAATTTTGAGGGCCAGGGTTTCCCAACCATAGACTTTACTTGGGCCCAGGTATATTAACGTCCGCCAAATTATATTTCGCGACCCATTTTGGTTGAATTTGTTTTTATCCGTCCGCGAGCACGACGCCATCTTCAATCGATTAACTATCCCTCCTGTACCTGTTCGCTCTGCTATCGCGTGAAGGGTCTGCTTTATGCGCTCCGCAGTAACTCCGCTGCGAGGCTCCGGCGAACAGTTCATGAGCGTGCTCCCCAAGCCTTTTTTTCAAAATTAGCTTATTAATCTCCACTTCAGTAGAACACCGAATTTTGAGTTTCATTCCTATCTTTGTTTTTACAAAGGGTTTTTAATATATCATGATAGAAGATGAATAACATGGGAAACATTGTTTTATTATGGCTGTTGACATTATGTTTTAGTGATACAGAGACCTTGAAGATATAGCAATTCCCTCTGCTAAAATGCTCTACTCTCATACGTCAACAAAATGAAACAGTGATATGGAAGATTCAGTGATATCTAGAAGGTAAATCTTTCATCGTATCCACCAGCAGTGTCTCCTTGTACAATAACAAGTCTTGGGAGTAATGCCTGCATTCTGTCAACAGGGAACAGTGCTGTGAAGCTGCAGTGTCAAACCTCGGTTACAACAAACTGTCACCTCGGTCACAATGTGGAGCTGCGGATGTTCTTTAGGGAAGCCACACATTATACAAAGTCTACAGAAAATGACTGAAGGCAAAGGTTAATGTGAAGCGAAGCGTTCAAAAGAGGACACGTGTTGAGACGTGCTACCCTGGTGCAGATGACTGAACATTGCCTGCCAGCCTCACCATGACCTAAACTACGTTTGCTCTGGGAGTCTGGGAGCAGAATGAAGATAAATGGTTGAAAGCCACTGTTAGAGCATTTTATTTAGGCTAAGTTATTGTGCGGCTGCTCTTGTAAACACAACATTTAAAGGTCCCATGTCATGGCCATTTCTACTTATCATAATTCCATTGTTGAGGTCTACTAGAATAGATTTATATTGTGCAATATTCCAAACTCACATTGGTTTCTCATACAGCATCTCTGTATAGTATCTGTATTCACTCTCTGTCCTACACGGCTTGTTGGAGCTCCTGCCCCCCCCTCCCTGTGAGCCCAGAGGCCGTCAGCGAGACACAGCGAAACCCAGCCCGAAACCAGCCCGAACACACACACACACACACACACACACACACACCCGCAGCCTGGCTGGGAGTTTGTGTGTGTGCTCACACACCGACTCACAGCCTCGCCGCGTCCCGCCGTCTCAGGGAGGAGACGTAACGGCTCCGCGGACGCAACGTAACGGCTCCACGGATTGGTCCATTTGGACCAATGGGTCCATTTGGGTATGGGCATGTCACTGTACCCAGGAAGAAAAAGAGAAATGTCCAACGAGGCGTTCTGGGGCAGCATAGACAGGTATTTTCTGTGTTAGAGTTTTACTCGCTACAGGGTGTACTTTGAGGGTTTGTGACTCTGCAGACCGTTGACATGCAGAAAAACCTTCATAACACACAAGGGGACGGAAAATAACCGGAAAAGCATGACATGGGACCATTAAGAACTTGTTTGCATTTATTAGAGTCAAATCTCAGCACCAAAACAAAGGTTTCGTAGTAGCGCACATATTCAATACTTTTAAAAAGATACCAAACCCATACTGAAGTGAGCCTTTCTTTAGTTTCCATTGGTGTTGCTTGTCTCATAAAGGACAGCTTTCAAGTATGCATATATCTCCTCTCACTCTCCTCCAGAGAGTTGCCTTTTCAAACAAACAGCTAATCTCTGAGGAAATGTGCAAATGGCACAAAGTGAGACTGAGCAGATTGTGATAGTGGTGCAGTCTGCAGCTGTTCATTTGGAATTTGAATAGGCGGCACACAATTCTGTACGCACACACACACACGCACACATATCTTGGGAGAAAATAAATGTCTCCACCCCGACTGAAATGAATTCACTCTCCCATATCAGAAGAAAATGTCAGCTCCTGTGAAGCAAAACTGTTTTAGAAAAGAATAAATGATGTACCTGTCTTTTTGACAGACACTAAACCCTCTGATCCCTCGTTATACGTTTAATTTCTTTCTTTTTTGACACCATGATAACCGATTGAACAGCAGGAATACCCAGGTCGGTCTCAAAGTTCATTCCCATGCAAAGAAAACACAGGTAGACAGCACACTTAACGAGCACTGAGATATTATGCCCCCCATGCGATCAATAAACAACTTGTGGAAGTGACTCATCTCCAGTGTGCTCGCCCTCATCACCCCTCAGGCAAAGTGCTGAGGCAAGGCTCTCCCTGCGTCCGCTGGGCCGGCCCCACTCAGACACGAGTGGCCTGCTGGCAGCGAGTCCATCTCCATTCATTGATCTGCTCAGCCTGGATCTAAGAAATATGACTTAGGCCTGATTCCCTAATGGGACCGCAAATGCAAGCAGTATGGCCGGGCTGCCTGCATGATGTATGCCAGGCGTGCGGACGGGCCTCTCGTCTTCTCATTGTCAGCTAATCACCTCTCTGTCTTTCCTCGTGTCTTGGTCGGGTTATAGATAATAGCCGTGTCTTCCACTCTAACACCCAACCCCCATCCGGCTTCAGATCAATGTCATAAATACATACATATCCCCCCCCCCCCTCACCCTACTCGGCGAGTGCTGTGGTTATGGCTAAGTGTTGCAGTTATGGTTATGCACATACATTTATAATCAAACATATGGCCCCTCTAAAAAGGCACGAGCATCTTTGGTGCAGCGCCACGATTCATATACAGGCTCACTGCCCACAACTGTAGATTATCGACATTTGGATAGGCTCTTAAAATGTATTGACTTTAAAAGTCTTAGCAATATTCTACTCAGTTGAAGTAATGTGTAAAAAGTAGCCAAAGAGAAAAGCCCTGCTTAGTGAGTCTACTGATGATATCTTTCCACAATATTGGAAAGGTGGCAGATAAGATCAGCCCAATCGATCATGTAGAAGGGTAATATTTTCTTTCCAGTACACAAATGCAACATCAGTTAATCTTGGGGTTTAATCAGAGAAGCTATTAAAAGTCAACTATAAGGGGCTTTAACTAACTGCGAATTGAAAACTATGAACTAGCTCCAACTTCTTTAGCGTGCAGGTAACCAGAAATAAGTTTTGCAACCCAAAATATGTTTGTGTAGTGATTTTAAAATGACCAAATTCAGTCAAATGTTCCACTTTTAAACTCAGTTAAACTTCAATGTAGAGCAATATCATGCAAGTTTGCATTACTATGAATATGGTATTAAAATGATAGTACACAGGTTTTTTTCTCAGCGCACTGGTTTGCAGGTGTTCCCAACCAAATGGGTTTGTGAAAACTTAAAAGAAAATGTCTACTTGTGATTAATCTTCAACAGTTAGATAAGTCGACCAACTTTGACCATTTTGCCCACATTTGCATCACTTTGTAAAAGTGATGCAAATAAAATGTGCAGCATTCGAGGGAGGGTCTCACGCAAAGCGCCTACATGAACTGTAGCTTCATGCCTCTGGCGCTCAGGGTGGCTAGAGTCGCAGAGGTGGAGCGTCTGGCAGCAGCCAATGGACACCTCTCCTCGTCACAACTTCCTCCAGCTCAGTCAGTAGGGTCGAAATAGAACGGTAGTTACGGCTGTAACTACGGTTCTATGAGTCCCGGATGACCGCCAGAGTATCCTGTCACTCAGAATTCTTGTGTGCTCGCGAGAAGATTCTGGGAACAGATCCTCTGACGACACCGGCATATATAGCCGTTGTCACGTGGGTCACAGGTGACTTTGTTGTTATTTGGTACTCGAGCTGCGCATGCGCGCGATGGACATCCGGCGGTCATCCGGGAGTCGGACTCATAGAACCGTAGTTAAAGACTACAAGACTTTTGGCACAATTTTCTTTGATCCAAGACTTAAACCCTCCAATTTGCACAGAATCCCGCCGGGGCCGAGGAGGGAGAGAGGCGTTGGACAGAAAAACCTGATTTACATAATTAAAATGTCATAGGAGTCATGATGCGAGGTCCACTTGGAATGAAAAGGAAACAGAGTTACATAATATGAGTCATCAAATACATACAAATGACTCACACCCATCCCGGCAGCTGGAGAGACAAAGTGATGGGGCAGAGCAGGAGGTCAAGCCGGAGGTGAGATATACACTGTCAGTATTCACTGACGTAAATGCAGTTGCAACCAAAGTGAGATTACATTTATATGAACTTGAAATGTATACTACTGATTTAGCAACTGGCGGATTAGAACTCATCGCACGGACTCTGGAAATCAGAAGCAACTTTTAATTCACTTGAGACAGTATGACTCAGTATAATCTATTCAGATGAGTGCTTGCTCATGATACAGTCTTTTTTAAATGGGTTTTAGGGCACTTTTTGGTTTGTTTTCTATTATTTATTTATTTTACAGTGCAGATAAAAAAGTGGATAAAATATTTTTTAATATTTGATAAAGGGCCATTTATGAAGGAGCAAGATGTTCCTCCTGAAGTATTACTTATTGGCCAGACATTTCAGAAACTCAGGGAGACAACAACAGAGCAGATACATTTGGCTTTCATTTAGCATATTATGCATGTTCTCTTCAGCCCAAATATTAAAAAAACTTCTGCAATCGAACTTCGAAAAAGGCCAAGCTCATTTAACCAGAATGCAATTATTGCGCCTGCAAGACTCCAATTAAACCGCACCACAGTTTGATAAAAACCGTCTCAACGTTTTTTCAAAAGTATGCTACATTGTACAGTATGTTGTAGGTATTTGCAGGCCTACAATGCTACTACTCTTTTTTTGCAAATACTCAAAGCATTGATAAATCCTCACACCTATACTATAAAGATTATATGCCACCTCTTGACTTAGGCTCCAGCCACACAAGGACGATAACGGTCATATCCGCTACAGTTCTCTATCATAAGACGGTTCGGCCACACGAGGCCGACATGGAAACGCATAAAACGATAACGATAACGGGTCCCTAGGTGGGTAGATCTGCCAACGAAACGCTCTGGGGAGGCAAACGGCTCTGTGTTTACGCCTATACGATCATTTCCTGATAACGTTGAAGCAATAGCCCCGCCTCTCCCACCTCTCCTGCTCAGAGATCAGCTGCTGGGCTGTCAGAAGAGGGGGAGGAAAAGAGAGGATCCGTTTTTCATTATTATATTATTATATAGAGAGTCGTTATCAATTTGTTTTAAAGCTCAATAAAATACAGCCACACATGATACAAAGTGTGTTTCCTGTGTTGCAGCGTGCTTCCTCGAGGCCATGTAGACAGGCAATTTTCCTGCATAAATGTATGTAGGAGGTAATGGGGAGATGTACTAGCAGCAGCAGCAGCAGCCACTGTGGCTGACCTTGGTGCTCCTCTTGAATCAGCCGAGCACTCAGCTCAAACCAAGGGAGGGGGGGAAAAAAGAAAAGAAAAAAAATCACTGTGAATAATTTCTTAATGCTTTCACAGAGGAACAAGGAGGTGGTAGGGGAAGGCTCTGGGAGAGGGAGGGGAGCTAGGAGAACAGAGACAGTGAGAAGCTGAAATGGATGATAGTGAGACAGAGAGCAAATAAGAACTGAGACAAAGAGAAAGAGGAGAGGGGGAGAAACGTGATGATACATAAAGTCACAGTAAAAAGGAGGCATGGATGAAAGAAAGGCTGACCATGAAAGGAGGGGGGGGGGGGCTGTGTCCAGTGCCCTGGGATCCTGCTGCAGTCTACATTATTCATCGCAGCACCAAATTCATCCAGGGTGACTTACAGCGCTCATCATTTAAATGCCATCACCTATGAATTATTAAAATAATGATTCTGATGATTATCCATAAAGTATGGTCCCATCTTTCTGAAGGGAAACATTGGCCTAGAGGTCAATAATGAGCAGCAAGGGCTAAATTAGACCCTGAAAAAAGTAAACATACTGTAGTGGTACATGGTGGTCAATGTTCCACAGCAGCAATGACATGTCTGGCCCTCTAGTCGGTATGCTGTGGTTGCCTTTTTCTTCTGTGTGTATTGGCTGATTGCACTTTATGGTGCATATCGCCATCCACCCAGTGTGTAGCTGCTACTTTGTTAAATCAATTAAATAAGGCTTTCAAATGATTGGCCAATCATTTACAGGCTATAAATTCCCATTATCAGTAGGTAATTTATCATCACGGTATACATTGCCTTTCCCTATAATACAAAAAGGTACAATACCTACTCTTCATGAGAACATTTGTAAAATGCTAGTTAGTGGAAGCTTTAGTGGACCATCAGCCAAGAAAAATAGCTACGGCGTACACAATGAGTCTCATGTTGGAGCATTGCCGCCCACAGTAAATCAGTGATACATACAACAGTTTCTTGTTTTGGCCATCAATATTGGCATCTTCTAGATATATTTAAATAAAGAGCGGAGATGTGGAAAAAGCTCTCTGTAAACACAGTGCAGCTGTCATGTCCTAACGAGAGTGTGATCAGCTTCTGTGCTGTTATCGTGTCACAGATTGTTAGATGAGAGATATTGCACACATGGCACTGATACTGTAGCTGAATGATTTATACTTTTGATAACCCAGATATTACTTGGTTGTGGATCGATGTCATTTTACGATATCACCAACTCCCTGTCCATCACACATCTCATTACACCAAAAGGCAAAGCAATACGGCAACAAATATTATGATATTTCGAACCTTGACATTTCCAGGATCTGTAAAGATCAAGGTTTGATGATTAAATAAAGAATGATGAGATCTTGAGCACATGGTATTAACAGTAAAAGATGTTTAATATGGAGCATTAATTGCGCTCTTAATTAACACGTGTGTCCTTGTTGCTTAGGGATCAAGGTGCTAACAATGACCCACAAAGACCCTGTGTTCAAGTCCTTTGTTGCACCCTTTGCTGGAGCTATCCATTAAAACCAAAACCGGCAGAAACATAATCGCCATCCATTTTGGTAATAGATTCATAATTTAAGTTTTTTTAAATGTCAGAACATGCTGTCTAAAGCCTCTTAAACATGGAGATTAGCTGCTCTTATCTGGGGTTTTTTATGATATTAAATAGAGATGTCCCGATCCGATCACGTGATTTTCAAAAGATCGGAATCGGGAGAAAAAAATCGGGGATCGGAATTATTATTATTATTTTTTTATTATTATTATTTTTTATTTATTTAATGTTACAAAACAAAAATGACCATGTTCAAGTCTTAAAGTCATCCTGAGGCCTTAGTTTTGGTTTCAAATTACACAACATCATGTATGTGTTGCTTCTTTGGGGCTTGTTTTCATAGACCTGGTTGCTTATTTCTCTCAAATCTGGCAACAGAGTGGGCGCAGTGTCTAATAGTAGCAGTAAGCTAACGAGCACTGATAAGCTTTATTTTGTTTTGATCCAATGCTGCACAACTGAACTGATCCAATGCTGCTGTGAAAAAAAGAAGCTATATCCATGTTGGATAGAATGGGTAGTTGGGTACTGTCATTTAAATAAAAAAATAACCTTAAGGG
>CALSBZ010046728.1:1514751-1543346 GCA_943591055.1 Gobionotothen gibberifrons | reverse complement strand
TCGGAATCGGATCGGGAGCAAAAAAAGGTGATCGGGACATCCCTAATATTAAACTTTATATCTTTAGGAGTTGGACTTGCAAAACCAGACATTTGAAGACATCATCTTGGACTGGGGTAGCCACTTTTGAAAAATGTTTCTGACATTATATAGACCAAACGATTCATCGAGAAGGAAAATACTAGTCAGAAGCAGCCCTACTACTATACTGAAAACGATTCCCACATGTTCAGAATAGACCCATCGTTGAGACCCATGAGTTTGAAATGACCAGAAAAAATCTATATTTCCTATCATGAACCTGTGGAATAATTAACATTAGTGTAACAATAAAAGTCTTACTTTAATGCTGCTGTCCTGACTTTGATCCAATCCACATCGTTGGCCCATAGCAGCTTCCAGACATCTGTCCATAACGGTAAATAAACAATTAGAGGAAACTTTAAAAATAACCACCATGTAACCAACAACAATGTGTAGTGGCGTTGAATAATGGATCTTACAAATGAATCAAGAATATCATGATATATAATGTGTTGTGATAATAAAGTTTAGAAATTCTTCATGTTTTATTTTATACAGGACGTTTTCTACTGCACATACTCACAGTTTTAAAGGCGTTGTGTTTCTCTGAATCAAAATAACCAAAAAAGCACTGGCACTGAATCAGTTTCCACCCGGAACGTCCCATCAGCCAGAGAAAAGCCTCAACTCTAGAGTACAAACAGTCCACATAAGGTATTGTTAGCATTGTTATGTAGCATTGTTCTATATGTATTTGCTGTTGCCGTGCAGTAAACTTATGCTGTAGGCCTTATATAGTACATTTGATTAAGATGTGGTGATACGGCGGGTCGTTATTATAAACTAGATCCAGGTGTGACAAGTTAAGAGGCTGCTGAGGCCTGGAAGTCTGGCAGAGTACAGCTAATCTTATCTCACATTATGAACTATAATATTCTGGTTCCCTATTGAGTGTTCTTGCTGTGCACAATTGCTCTGGCTGGTTTTAAAGAATGTGTATTGTTCACATTTTCCATCTGTTGCGGGTAAACATTCTTATACATTACTGTAAATGGATGTTAGTCATTCAAATCAATGCAAAAAACCACAAACAACTCTGGCTGCCTTCCAGTAAACTGCACATTGTATTTATGGAGCAGTAAACAGGACTTTAGGAGTTTATATGAAACATGTTAACGTGTGGGAGTTTCCTTGAGGTCTGAACCTTATAGAGTGTAATGATAAGCAGACACTTTCGCTGTCAACTTTGAAAATATAAAAACGTTTTAAATGTGTCCATTCACCCTTAAACAGACAGTTAACTTCTTACTATTCACCTGAAACCAAACATTAGGTTATCACTTAAGGAACATTTTAAATGTGTGTGGGTCGTTTCAGAATCTAATACATGTTATAGAGTTACTGTTTACCTTTCCAAGGCATTTCTGATATAATAAACAGAGCCTATTTATTCGGATACAAAAGAGGAACTGTCCAGTAATAATAAACATTTTTTTAAAAGACCCCTCACATCCAAACCATGGACTGTTAGCCCTCCTCCCATCAAGTAGGCGGAACAGGAACCTTAGATCCCGACCCAGCAGCTTTTTCCACAACACCATAACCATCCAGAACTCTCAAACTCAAACACTCTCCCTCTCCCGCCATTATCCTCCAACTACAGTACCAGCCCACCACCCAACCCTTTGAATGCAATGGGGCTCCAACCCACAGCACCTCACACTCAGGGACATCTTACTCCTTGTGACAGACTTATGAAGTCTGTATTTAATATTCATTACAACTGTATTTAACTTATATTAAGCCTTAACCCTGCACCTTATACAGTATGTATACACTTCTAAATCTGCACCTTATCCAGATATATGTATTCATATCTTTACATTTATGCACAATTACTACAACATTGCTTGTTATGCGAATGTATTGAAACCTAATGCACTCTACTACTTTTTGCACTTTCTGGTTGGATGTAAACTGCATTTAGTTTTATGCATTTGGAAATGTGTAGGTCTAACTCTTAGCTACCTCGAGTATTTGGAATGAAACTAATGATTTATTGGACTTGCACATTAAGAAAACTGGGATAATTAAATAAAATGGTCATGTATATTATATAACTAGGCTACTAAAACTTTGTTTAAATAGAAACAGCAATTGTTATTCAATAACAGACACGTTTTTCTGGTATTAATTGAAAAGGCATGTTGCTATCAATGTCCTAGCAGTGGAAAGCTAAACAAAAACGTCATATACTTGGTTGTTTTAGCTAGCTAGTTTGTTACCTGCAGCCGCCATATTTTCTCCTTTGCCGTCATTTCGGAGAGAAAGTCCACCATTTAAGGTCGAAAACCAAAGGTGGATAATTATCTCCATAAATGTGTCCTGAAGCATAATTTTTTATTTTAAGTGGTTAAGCTTAGTCGTGGGATGGTAAATACACGGCAGAGGTCTCAGTTACCGCAGCAGGGGGCAGCAGATTGCGACAGACCTGCACTTGCAGTGGAGCAAATTAGTGGGCGGGGCGTCGGATGAACGTGCAAATTATGAAGTATGCATTGAAGTATGCAAATTATTCTAATTACAAAGATTGTCATTGGTCAGTTTTCAACTATGTGCAGGGGCGCCTAAAATGTCAAATAAAAAATCTTGATGATTAGAATGTATGCCCAAATTAAAAAGTGCCATTTCCTTAGTCCAACATGTAAACTAGTGTGAAAAATGCAAGCAGTCTGTTCTGACTTTTTATTTTGAACTGCAGAGCCAATAAAAAACCTCAATTCACCTACTGATAAGTATTAAATGTAAGTAGTGTAAATAGTGCACATTTTGTCTTTCACTAGTTTAACAATTAAACACTTGTAGCCTCATTAGTTTTAAGTCAACAAAGTGGCATTAACATGTTAATAAGTAAATCTGTTGCCTTCAAGCTAGTCAAGTGTTTTGAACTAGTCAAAAGTCAAAAGACAATTCTACCAATTAAGTAATGCGCATTTTGGCTCGCACTTGGTCAACTGCCATCTAATATAAAGGATTTTGATTAAATACTTAAACTGCCTGCCATAATACACTATTCCATTATGGAATTAGAACCCAACATATTTTAGACCTGTTTTCACAGCAGACATTTAATTTGTCACACCAGGCGTAATAAATAATTGTTATACTATTAATGAGGGGTCAGTTTCCCAGAAATCAAGCATGCACAGGGCCAGGAAAAGGGCCAGAATAATGGATTGCAGTTCTTATCAAGGTTATGAATAACAGCAATTATTTTCCTGCTATTAGGATTAGTAGGAATGTCTGATTTAAAATGAGGTCCGACTTGTATGTAATTCTTTGTACTGCATTTTATCTTACTCTGAGGATCTTGTTAAAAAAGAACAAACTATATATATTTTAAAGTTCAGTAACCCTGAACCTCTTTAAAAAACGTTTTGAATGCAACAAAGTTCAAAGTAGAATCCCATCTAATTATTTTTTGGATCTAACTTGGCCTCAGGCAGCAGCTGTCAATGAGACTGCGTAATAAGTTAACACAGGGGAAGAAGCATTACATTTGATGTTAAAAAAATACAGAACTTGAGTGGTTTGAATAAAAAAGCCTGAAATAGATTCAAGTATTAATACTCATCATAATTACCTATTACATTGGAGAGGCTTCTTTTACCAGTGAAACTCTGAACATTCGAATGCAAAAAGGGGCTTCACTTTGCTTACCAAAGTCATTGGTTCAAGTTATAGGATTGTTAGGAATTATTTAAATTAAATGATTTACATTCCACATTGCAGTGTGTACAGTATAGATTGTCTGCGATACTTCTACTCCACGACAGAAATGTTGTATCTATTTATTTCAAAACCTTAAAATTGACAATACAGAAAGTTATCAAAGAATAAATTACATTGTTATATTAATAAGACATTCACCCCAGGGGAACATGTTCAATAAGTAATATATAAATACAGGTATTAATATTATTATCTTATATATAAATTATATATAATTATAAAACAGATACAAAAATAGCCCCACATTTAACTATTTACACAATCAATAAATATAATATTATAGTATTCTGAAACTGGCTTTTCTGCTAAATGCTTAGATTTACTTTAGCTTTTCAAAGTAATATTGTTTACTTTAATGACTTGAGTATTTCTCTGTTTTGCTACTTACCTAGGTCACTACTCCCTAGCGTTTTCCTAATGACATATTGCTCTAACCTTTAAAAATAATTGTAAACTTAATGTAAGCAAACACTAACAAAACTGTAAAAAGTGTACACTGTTTAAAAAAGGGCTATTGAAATAGGCGATGATAACATTAGTAACTAATGGATACTCAGTTTTATAATGCTACATTTTTGTGTGACCATTTTTCTATCGAGGTCCTCAGTCACAAATTCTACTTTTTTGTTGCAATCATCTAAATGAATCTATTCACACACATTTTTGCACATCAATAATAATCCACGCATTTCTTTACATAAAATGTCATCTTTGTAAAGTAAGTTGGCAATGAGTCCTCTCCTACTCATCTTCCCAACTGTCAAGCTGAGCATATGTACTCATATTTCACATGAAGGATGCAGGTCTCCAGCTCTTATAATAAAGCTACTTAATATACAGCTACATTTGACTAAAGAGACATGACATTTCAGTCCAAATAATGTCTCTGTATACATGCATATAACCAAGTAGAATTGTTGGTGCCATATTTTTTTCTATTTTACTAAACGTGCACACTTCTTCTTCAATACTGGGGTATTTTTATCAGATGTTCTCTCCTTGACCCGATCACTTAAGGAGATTAAAAAGAAACTATAAGGTCAGACTGATACAAGAGTGTCAGTAAGAGAAACATATGTAACGCCAGTGTGTCACATGTCTTTCTAACACCATGGAAATGTCTTTGTGCCTGACGAGAGGCTTTCAGTGTGAGCTTTCATCCTTCAGGCTCAAAGTGGTTTCAGAGTAATGTAATTGTGCTCCACTAAAGGAAATGACTGCATCCTTCAGGAGGTACGCGTAATGACATCACAGTGAAGAGGAACACTCAGGAGTCTGCAGACATTCAAGGGCTGGACAAAGAAATACTCATGTCATTCATCCAGATCCTTCAAAATAAATGTTTGATAAGCGACACAAAGGACAACACGTTTCTCCTATTTTAAATCTTATTTTATTTTACCTTTTTTAGCGATTGGAAGCATTAAGATTGGAAATCTCTTTTTGAATGGAGTCTTGGCCGAGAGAGGCAGCATAAAAAAATGCTCAAAAGTGTAAACAGAAACTAAACAGAAGAGCAGACAATACTAAAGACATCAAAAATATAATTTAAAGCACCCGCACCCCAGTAATTCTTTCCCCAGGTTTTTTCAAATGTATTTCAAAGCGGTAAAACATTTGAGTTTTTAGGATTCTACAAAATATTCCAGTCTTGAGGGTGCGGAAGACCTAAAAGTATTTGTTCTGCCCTCTCGAACCATACATTTTCTCAGAGTACTGTCCAAAACTCCTCGGTTAAAAAAAATATATTAAAAAATCATATATATACAGTATATATCTATATCAGTGTATGGGCCTACAGGGTGTAGGTTTGTAATTCATTTAATAAAAGTTGTCTAAATATTTGTCAATGCCTTTACTAATTACGGAAGCCCTGAAAAGGGAAGTTAGAAGAATACAAATATGGTAATTCATGTACTGATGAGATATAAATGGTTCTCTCCTGTTACTTAAAATAGGTGAAAAAAATCATTTTGTATTCCTTGTTAATAATATTAAGTTTGGGCAGCTTAACTATTTTTGTCTTTTTTGTGTGTGTTTGTTGTTTGTAATTCTCATGTTGGTTGTGCAAGTGCAATGACCTTAAGAGGCATCATTATTGTATGGAGTATTGTGCACTTGAGCCTCTTGTAGCCGTGAGTATAACAACAGCAAACACATGAGAATAAAAAGTAACCCTGGACCAAATAGTGAATATAAATGAGAAAAAACGTAATGAAAAAAATTAGAAATATAGAAAGATATTGTTCACACCTTGTTAAGATTTCAACATCCATCACCAGATTTGTATTTCTTTTTCTCACTTGGATTCCATTACTTATTGTACAGGGATACATATTGAATCCCTTTCTTTGTTTTATTTTTTTTAAAGTAATGAAATCTAAAGATATGAGGTGTAAAAAATGTATTGAAAACAGCATTAAAACCCCACATGGCTTCACTAGGAGTCAATACTACAGCCCCGATTCACATATATTTTCCTTTCTCTTCTCATCCTCTCCTGCAATTGATTTGTTTTATTTTCCTCCGCTGCACACTTACTCAAAGTGAGATATTAAAACACCACAAGCCAACACACACCCACACACTTACAGACAAGCACTACTAAAAACAATAGAGCTGGCTGTCCTTGAAAAGGACACAAAGCCAACCCAAAATGCTCAGTAAAGGCAATTCATTAGGAATATTCCGATTTGGTCTTGGCTTACTACCCAGCAGTGCATTGCTAAAGTGCTGCGCAGTGAAAGCTAATTAGGCCTGTCTGTGTTTTATTTATGACTGCATTTCTGGAGCGTCTTCTCAATTTGTGCCAGACTACCATGGTGACCGGAGAATTTTACACCACTGGTTTCAAACTCTGGATGTCACTGAGCAATCATAAATCTTATTATTGGGTGGAATGAGTATGTTAATAATGTAAAACAAGAGCAGTTTATGAATATTCATGGCTCCCATGATAGATGTGGTTAAGGCTTAATGAGTTGGCTTATGGCTCCGCCCTGAGCAGACAGCTCCTTCTTAAAGGCTATTCTTCATTTTAAGGTGTCACCCACAGACTGTCTTATCTGTGTCTGTAGGAGAACTAAATTGGTTTTCCGTTCATAACAGTTTGGGCTCTGTGAGACTTCCAAGAGTTCTACATCCAACCATGTTATCATTTTGTAACATTATTTTGAGCACACTAGAGGCAACAATTGAGATAAACTGTAGCCTGCTGGGAGCATTACATCTTTTTTAACCCTTGTGTGGTGTTCATATTTTTGTTACTCAGCCAGTGTTCGTGGGTCTGGTGGGCCCGCTGCCTTTTTGGGCTTCAATTCAACACAATCAAACTATTTTTATGTTAAAATACTCAACAGATGTTTACTTCATCTCAATTACAAGCAATATAAACAGCATACTGTATATGGTTAATATTTGCCCTTTTACATTAGTTAGATCACATTAATTAATTAAAGTGCAACTCATTTCTTTGCCCGCTGACCGGCTGGTCCTGTGGCTCATCTTTTTTTTGCAACTAGCTGATGCTCAATCTCATCCTCTTCCTCAAAGTCACTGTCAGACTCAGAATTCTCAGAAATGTGATCCTCACATTCTGAAACCTCTTCCTCTTCCTCTACATCATCATCAAATGGTTCTCTCTCTTCCAAAATAATTTGGAAGGCCCTCTGAGCAGAGAAGCAGTGGGTGGTCATTGGAAATGTGTTCTGATATGTGTTCTTCACAGAAAATGAGCCAAGGCCATTGAGTGCGGATTTGAAAAAATAATTTATCATTTTTAGCTAAATAATGAAAACGGGGTCCCACAGACCCGAAGGCCCTAAAAAAGAAGAAGAAGAAGAAGAGGGTTACCATCTTACGACAGATGGGATCCTACGTGGACTCACAGCTTTCTGCCGGAGTTTGTAAAGTATTTTGTTATTTAAATGAGATCTTATTGTATTTTGTATTTCTTATTTGCTCTTATCGATGATTTAAAGTGGGCGGGCCGCGGGGCTTTTTTTGGAAAAGGTGGTGATGCATCAATATAATATTTGCAACATTAAAACTACATCGGATGTTAGTGTGGTGGTTGCTGATATTGACAGGTCCTTGTCAATCAAATCTGATACATGACCAAAACTGAAGGTTTGTGATTTCTAAATCAATATTTGAATGCAGCTTTATTTCTTCTGACAAGTCCACAGGTTTGTAAGGAAAGGGTTGACTTCATTTATATAGTCAAGATCAGGGAGACCATTTTTATTGATCAGGTTACAGTAGGCTAGTTTGTGACATTGATACTGCACAGCACTATGCAGATTTTGAGTTAAACTCTGTTGTAACATAATGTTGCTATAAGCCTAAGGGCACAATCATTATTTCAATTTTATTGTATGTCCTTTTTGGATTAGCCTGAAAAAAACAACTAGCAGCTCATTAGACCAAAACTGACAAACTCATTAAATCCATTATCACTATATTCAAATTGATAATTTTGATCAAGAGTTCTTTTATTTATTTTTGTAGGTAGTTGACCTCATAGAATGTGATGAAAGACATTAAAAGCTTAGTTAAATAAATGTAGTCATGAATATTAACTACGTTACGTAGAAAAACACCAAGATTTGCTTTAACCCAGAGCATCTTTACATCATGTGGAACATATTAGGGTTGATGTTATGCCTATAGTTGTATAAACATCAAGATACAACAACAAGGAGCATCAGTGCATGAAGGCCCAGAGGGCAGTGGACTGTTCAACATACACACAAGGAAGGAAGAGGAGACGGATTAGGGCCTTAAGTTTGCTGTCCTTTCTATAGCGATTTCCTGTTTACATAGTTGATAGCATTTGATTGGATACTGGCAACCCAAAAGTTTCTTGGAAACCAATACTTGCATTATGTATAACAGCTCTAATTAGGTTACAATACAACTCCATTGTGTTTTATTTGTTGAAACGTTTATTTTTCTACGATTACATTTGTTTTTGATGAATGAGGATTTTTTTCCCAGATGTCCCAAACTAAAACAAAAGTCCCCACTGAGTTGTTCAATAATATTAGACACATATTTATTTCAAGCCAAACCTTGATCTTTCTCTAAACCTAACCACTTAGTTTTGTGGAGTTTTGTGGAGTTTTCATATACAGTACAACTGTTTAGAAGTGCAACCTTAATATAGGACAAAATATGTTTCACACGAACCACGCCCCCCTCTATGGTACGCATAGTGCGTACCATAGAGGGGGCGTGGTTCATAGTGATGCCATTTGGGGAAAAAATGTTTGGAGTGTTTTTTTGTCATAGAATAGACCAAATAAACATAATCTAAAGACATTTAAAATAAAGAATTATTTGGGGGAACTTTTTGGGGTGCGTTGCCTTGAGGCAACACTGTACCATAATGGTAAGTTATGAAAAAAGAGAGTTATTGTTTCAAATTTGAACAACATTTATTTAAAAACACAGGGGAAATACTAAATAGCCTCAACAGGTTGAATTGCATGCCAATTAAAATGTGAAAATCGTTATTTTTTATATTTGAACAAGATTACATGTCTGAATGTTGCCTGCAGGCAACATTGTACCATTGTGAAACAACCTTTAGGAATAAATACGCAAAGAGCCTAGGCATCTTTCATCAAACTTTATTGAGCCATTTCACAAAATAGACTCACTGCTTGTGGAAGTTCATGAAGCAGTTATTGTCAGCAGTGAAGCACAGGTATGTGACACAATTTGATCACTGCACTTTCACATGTGTTGATGGCACTGATGAGGAAGAACCTCTGTGCTTCTTCTCAGCCAGGTCTCTGTCAACATTATGAGATGGTCTCCCCCTCTTTTTCAAGACTTTCCTCTCATTGCAAAGGCAACTTGCAACTTCAGCTTTGAATTTCAGCAGGCTGTACACTTCTTTCTTGGGGATGTCGCAGTCCTTGCAGTCCTTGCGGTACAAGAGCCACGCATTCACTAGAGTGAAATCCATCATGTGCAACACGATCTTGTGATACCACTTCCTTGACCTGACCTTTGTTCTGTAGAGAGCAATCAGCGAGTCTAGAAGATCCACTCCTCCCATACTTTTATTGTATGCATGCAAGACACTTGGGCAGGTAACCCTCAATGTTTCTTTCTTTTTCTTATCCCATCTTTGCACAGAGATCGTTGGGTTGGCTTTAACATCAATGTATCTTGGTTAAATTGTAGAGATCTAAGATGACTGGTATGCTTTTGAGCAGTTTATACCTAAACACACAATACCACAATATCATGGTGAATCCATAATGGTATGGTCGTGTTGCCTCCAGGCAACATTTGCATTTTAACAAGTTTCCATTACCTAATTAGCAAATTAAGTATATTAAACTATTAGAAATTAAGGTTTACTCACCTATTATTGTGAATACATTTTTTTCCAGACAAGAAATGCGCAGGAAATTACGTTTTTAGACACATTTCTTGGAGAGAAATGGCTGAGCTGATCCTTGTGGGAAAGGCGGCAAACAGGGTCTTCAAATTGGCCGCCATGTCATGTCAATTTAAACACTACAATTGGTTCCTTATGGTCCTGCCTCTTTTTTAAAGTATTGCATCATAATTTGAGATGTATTGTGTGAATGTAAAAGGCAAAAAATGGGTATGTTGCCTGGAGGCAACATCATACCATAGACTGAGGGTTTTAACTGTGATATAATGACCATATACCACGGCCTGTCGTGAGCTATTGCTTAATTATAAAACGGATAACTCAAATCAAGCAATCTGATTGGTTCTTAGCCATGATATAATGAGCGTATATCACAGGTAGAATTGTAGTTACTTTTCACAAGTCAGTATCCCTCGGTGTCTGAGAAAAAGCTACATTACGTCCGTTACGTAACTAACTAACTAACAAAGCTTAAGATGGAAACATTTAAGGTTAACTTCGACCTCCGGGGTGGCCTTACTATGGAGGAGTGGATTGAGCAGTACCTATTTCCAGAAAAAAAAGCACCTAAACGACGACATGCAGAGCTACGTGAAGAGCAGGTAGACCAAAAAAAACAGAAACGAACAGAACACCGTGAAGTAAACAAAATGGGCAGTTAAGTGCTTTGAAGACTGGTGTCAGGATAAAGCTGTGGTCATAGACTTTCAGACGTCGACAAATCAGCAGCTCAATAACATGTTGAGAAATGTCTATACAACTGTCAAATAATAATAGCCAAATAATCGATCAACGCTGTCTGTAATATGTTCGCTAGCTGTTAGTGTTGTTGCATAGCAACCACCTCGCACTATGTGTTGTGCAGAAGGCAACGGAGGGACTATTTTATTTTGAACATCATTATTTACTAATAAAAACGATTGAAATTCGAGTGTGTATTTTTCTTTCATATTGCCATACTTGGTAACCGTTTTATAAAAGCAATAGCTCACTTCAGGCTTCGCGTCGGGCCGAACAACGCCCCTTAGCTGTGATATAATGACCATATACCACGGCCTGTCATGAGCTATTGCTTAATTACGCAAGCAAGATCAGATGGTAGCATTCCAACCATTTATACATTTTTCTCAGTAATATGTACGGTGGCCGACAGGAGCAATCGCGCTGCAACCATTTTAACTTTATTATCCCCGAACATCAAGAAGTGCTCTGGTCCCAGCTTCGAGCATCCCTTTTGAGTGTCCCTGCTTCCGTGTTTGGAGCGCCTAGCAGCATTTTGTATTTGCAGTGTTTTATATGTTGTTGCGTTTCATTAATGCAGTGCTTTTAGTAAACGTTGCGCATGTCTCGTCAAGTTGCTGGATGTTTTCGAAATGCTGGGCAAGTTGGTGAAGATGTTTCTTCATGTGTTTTGGCATATTTGTGTTTTTTTATTTTCAATTGTAGAGCGTTCCTCCTATGGTAAATGTTTTGGGTCGTTGAAGCGCATTTGCACGGGTCGACCACCATAAATATGATTATGTTTCCAATTCAATGTAGAATTTTTTTTTTGTAGAAGACATGGTTAACCTCAGAGAAATGTAAAAAGTATTTTTGTTTTTTAAATATGCCCTTTGTTTGGTTTTGTTTAGTATAAAACCAGTCCATGTCTGAAAGCAATAAAACATAATTTATTTTTATAGTTTTCCTGCTCGCACAAATACTTCAGCAGCAGAGAAAGACAAAACAAAAATGTAAATGCTCATTTTAGTGCTCCAGTTTAAGTTTGGAGTCTGGAGGGGAAAGATATACATGTATATATTGCAACCATGCTGCCATACACAAACATATAATCAACATACTGTACTGTCTGTTCTGCCTCATACCACATCTGTTTTTACTTTTAACAAGACTTTATACGGCACATGAGATCTTCCTGTGTTTGGCAGAACATCCATAAAACAGAAGACTGACCTTAAGAAAGTCCACAGTCGGCTCTCAGAGGGCCCACAATGCATTTCAGTGACACCACAGCAGCTTCTAGAAAACGCTGTCTCCTGTCATCAGTCCTGCCCTTGGCTTTGAAAACCCTGTGGGGCATCAAGAGCTCATCATTAATTGATCACATTTGTATGTGATTCTATTTATAGTCGACCGCTTCCGTACAGTAACACTTCTTCCTCTCCTTCTACATGAAACACTCAACACTCGTGAACAAGCACGTCATTATTAGGTCAGCTTTGTCAATGTCACAGCAGGTTACTGAGAAAGTTTGTTGTGTTTTCTCTCATTTCCAGAAAACATATCACGCTGCGGGAGCCTCACTACACGAGGCATGCATATTTCAAACACTCGATCTGAGTCGATGGCATTGCCACGTGGTTGCTAGGGGCTCGATGGGGGTGGGCGCTTTCTCTCCTGCTGGGGTGTCTTCCATATTGAATGATGTTGTTGGTAGTGAGGCAGCCATGTGACTTTGTTTTCCTTCAAGAGAGCCTGCTGCCTGCTCTGCACAAACTTTTAATGGATGACAGGAAATGTAAATATTGCTGCTTTGACACCCATGTCTCTAGAGCAATAACATACTTTAAATGAATTTGGTTTGTTTATAGCACTCCATAGCTTAAGATAAATGTACTCGTATATTTGTAATGCTTTATAACAATGGTCATAAAACAATATACTGTATTCTATTATGAATAACAGAGTCAAATACCATAAGACTTCATCATCCAGTGACATTTTTTGCAAGGATATATTATGTATATTCTCATAGTTGCATTATAATACAATCTGTTCGTAATGCATTTCAATCATATATTGCATGCAGAACAATTACACATAGGATTATAAGTACTTTTATAATAAAGAAGAATGTCAGTGTTAGCAGCAATTATAATCTTTTGTCAAAATATATGCGTTATAATGTATCTGTAATTAATATTGTCTTAAAGGATTATGAATGTTTACGAGTGTTCAGAACTTTAATTATAGTGCTATAAGGCGATTAAAGCATTTCAAGTCTGTTTATAAGACATTAAAGACATGAATGTCATAGAAAGTGTTACCAAAATGTGCTACTCAAATGAGGACAACTGTATGCCCAATGGAAAAAGTAATAACATCATGATCTAAGTAAAACAAATACTAAATACCAATACAACAATGTAAACTACACATGTCAAAGTACCGAAGAGTTATCGGAAACATTTAAAAAAGTATAAAAGTAAAAAAACATGTTCTGCAGAAGATATATAAAAGTACTTAACCAACATTGTAAAGATTCTTGCCTGCAACAGTTACTGTTTATAATAACATGTAAAGGACCTTGACATACATTTAAATACAAACACAACAATGATAAACATTCAAGTTATTGTAAAAATGCTTAATCTAAGTTGTTACTTCTCTAACAAGTACTATAAGGAAAATATAATACTGAAAAATGACGCGTGTGTGTGTGTAAAACTATATAATATATTAGGAGATTATAATTGCTCGTGTCTTAATGCGTATGCAGAATATTTGAGTTGGTCCAGGTGGAGCAATCAGAGGGTATGAGTGTGATTTGGAAGGCAGAGCAGTAAATAAAATATTGAATATAGAAATCATGTGGGAGCGTAGTGGTGTAATGAGCATATTATATACCTAAGGAAAAAAAAGCTATTAAATATAATACAGTATTTTTATATCGTTCTGGCACATATTACACATATTTAAATCTCAATGGATGGCAGATAGACTGTAAATGTATTTGCAGCCAATTCTCCACATACTATTGGCTCCAACAATTATCTTGCATAGTATCCTGCATAAAATGTATGTGTGCGTTACAAACGGGGATAACTAGCAATAAACATCATAACCCATAATAAAACACATTTTTAATGTTTCTTTTTTATTATTAGTCAGGTGGTGAACACGTTCTGCTTGTGCTAAAGCTTAATGTTCAAAGTCATATTACGCTCAAATCCTGGCTCATGTGTTTTGATATTTAGGAGTATTGCATTAACTCCAAGTAGACTGCTATTCTGGATATGCCTTAAAAAGCAAATGGACAAAAAGACGTGAGGAAAGACAAATAATCTTTCCCTTAAGGCGTTCCTATTTATTAATGTATGTCGTTTCAGATTAAACTCAATGGCAGACGTTTGCTGCCCTCTGCTGGAGAGAGACAGTTAGACGTAATAATACATATTTTTACAGTGTTCTGTGAACTAACTCCAAATCCTTTTATATGCATCAAGTTTAATGTGAATAATGATCAACTAACTATAGCAAAACTATAAAGCACACACAATATGTTGCACCACATGCCTCCAATCATCACATGGCATGGGATTTAATTCAGTAAATTGGACCAGGAATTCCCGTTCACAAATGCATATTCAAATTAGCCTAAGGCTTTCGGCCGTCAAAGCTCGAAGGACTAACACTATTATGAATATGAAAGATTGTGCATTGCACCGTGAGGGGAAGGGTAATCAGGCTTAAAATCTATTCAATTACAACATTTCATTAAATAAAGTTACATTAGATATGATCAGAAAGAGATCATTACACAAACATGGCTGCCCCTGTGTGTTCTCTGAATAGCCGTTATATAAATGAAAATAATGAGATAAGCAATGTTACTTTACATTTAATTCAAGGCAGAAATTAAACATTAATTCTATGTCAGACTTCAAATCACTACAGATGTTTTGGAACTGGGTTAAGAGTTAAAACATATTTAACTTCCATTAAAAGACATGTACCAGACAAATGTTACTAAAAAAATTGTTTCAAATTAACACACAATTTGGGACCAGACATCTCTGTATATTGCATATTTCGTACTGTAAGCAATTGCTCGTTCCTTGCCAATTTGATAATTTATGCACAGTTACCCCAACACATGCACATTTATTTGAATATCCACATTGTCCACATATATTATGTTTATTTTCATATTTGTGTTGTAATATTCTTTACTTGTGTTTCTTGATTTTTGCAGTACTTGCTTTTATTTGAAGTTATTCTTACTCTTGTTATGTTCATGTTAGCACAAATTCACCAAAGCTAATTCCTTGTATGGAAATCTACTAGACAAAAAAAAAACATGATCTTTTCTGTATTAACAAGGCTCTCATAACTTAATGTCCAACATGATCCTAAAAGAAAACACTAACTGCAGTGTGGAACACAACATGTCAAACAATAATTAACTTTGTATTTCAGGATGTGATGTTTCAAAACTGCAATAACAGCAAAAGATAATATTTATCCTGACTTCCAATATTTCCCATCATTAGCCTGCATATTGATGGACTCTATCTACCTTCCTAGTCTTAATTCAAGGGTTTTTCACTGGAAATATTTAAAGAAATCAAAAAGGGCAACCTTCGACAGTCCTATGACTCATGAACGCAGAGTATATGAAATAGAAAAGTGTCGTTACACTCCGACACATTTTCACTATAAAACTCAAATAAAAACACACCTCTGCACAGACGTCGGGGTTCCAGATCTATGCGTTTCACAGCGATACAACACGATACCCTGTTATATTCACTCATCATTACTTTCACTTAATCAATGTTTAACAAGCCCCCGGTGTTGTGTAACAGACAGAGGCTCAGCTTGCAATGTCCAAATAAAGACCAAGGATTACATTTTAGATGTGAAGTTGCTACCAGCTAGAATTGGCAGGGAGTACAAAGCAGCGACGTTTAAGCTATGTAGGTTTTCTAACATTTGTCATTTGTTATCCTTGTCTACTGAAGTATTGAAAGACTGTCTCATTGTGCACACTTGAAAAAATAATGCCATTTTTTGTTTTGTAAAAGCACATTTCTGTCACACGATTACTGTTTGCGAAATTGAAAAACAAGATCTTACTTTTATTAGGTAAATGACTAAAAGTCGGCCTCAATAAAAGCTTCATTCTGGGATGTAATGTTAAAAAGAGTTGAAACAAAGTAACGGTTCAACTCAATTTCCCCATGTTCTAAATAAAGCATGGGAGTTAAGATAAATTCATCTTTAAATCTATGTTTCAATTTCATGCTGAACCTTCAAGATTTGTACTAATAAAGTAAAAGGAAAAAGGCAGGAGGCTCCTACAGGTTTCAAAGTCCTCAGGCTTTCACCAACTATTAACCAACAAAGCAGAGAAGTGGATGTGTCTAACCTAGACGGGCTCTCAGCCAAGGCCGGTGCAACAGTTTTCCGCACCTGTGATTCGGATCAGCCCTTCCTTGGCCCATGCTACGCTCTTCCAACAAGAAAACAGGCCGGTTGTACTGTATCTCCCATAATCCTGCTGACAAACAATCGGAACATAAAACCAAACATTCTTGGCAGATATATTAATAAATCTTAGCGTTTCTAGTCCATTTCCTTTAAATACAACCTCAGGCACTAAAAAATACAAAAGCACCAATAAAGAATTGTAAGATGATATTTAAAAAATACTGTATTTTGGGTCAAGCACTCTTTCAGAGCATCACATTGACATTTCCTTCAAAAACACTGATACAAACCAAAGACACTGTTTCACATTCAATTTAACCTTCTTTAAAAATAAACAGTTGTCCTAAAAAAGAAAAACATGAAAAATGCATTATCACTGAAATATGAAAGCATGTCGTTAAAGCAAAGCCCTTTATGGTGAACATTTCTAGACATCATGATGCTGACAGCTGCAGCAGATCAGTATTTACAACTCCAATTCTTTGGTCCCATTTGTCATTGGTTGGATCAAAGCCTCAATTCAAAATGATGCCAATTCATTACATCAATTTGCTTAAAGAAAAAACTGAATAGAACTGTTTCTAGTTCAGCTCTAATTCATATTAAACATCATGGATCGCAATAATTGAAACTGGTATCGTCACCTCTACTATTACTTCTGCTGCCACTGTCAGTTACATCAACATGCTGCTTACTGCTCGTACTACTACTGGGAGAATGATGTGAGGCCAGCACTGTTTGTACGGTGGCCAACAGGTGCAAACGCGTTACAGTGGCCAAAAACACTTCCATTAGGTGAAACACAAAAACAAATGTGCCATAACACATGCAAACGAAGGAACATCGTCACCAACTTGACGAAACATGCGCAGCGTTTATTTCTAACTTTATGATCTCCAAATGTGCTCCGGTCCCCGCTGTGTGTATCACTTTTTAGTGTCCCAGTTTCTGACGGTTTTTAGCTTCTAGCATTTTGTATTTGCAGTGTGAAGTAGTGAAGTAGTGAAGTAGGGGAATGTTTTATAAATGCTTTTGCGTTATTGAAAATGCAGAGCGTTTCTCCCCCAATGGAGATGTTTTGGTCCGTGTAGCGCGTTTGCACTTGTCGTCCACCTTATATTAGGGCTAAAATCTGTAAACATAATTCAAAAATGAATTTTCAATTAAAAACAGAACATATTTAGCTATTTTGGAATATTCTACAAAAATCTGTTTTTCATTTGTAGGAGAGTTAACAACAGAAAGAAACATTTTCTTTATGTCTATACAGTTTTGCCTATCATTACTGAATCAAATCGTAGTTTTCGCAACAATTTAATATTATCACTTCACGTTCAATTCTAATTGACTACTTAAAGATAAGAACTGCCATGATGACATGCTTCATGGATGCTACACATGCATTACACTAGCAAATGGTACCACTTTTAAATAAAAATGTTTCCTAAACATTTGAAATTATCAGTCAAATGTTACCTTTTAGACATTCTCTCAACAACACCAACTTTGTAACATAACTCAGAATCCCTTTAGCACATACTTCAGCATAACTGAAATCTCTTTGACCCCAAAAAAAAGAGATTACATTGAGTGATTTCTTACTTATCTACTGGAGCTACTATTTTAAGGAATTTGATTGTTCGGTAGTACCTCATCAAATGGTAACCCAGTGTGTATTTTGATTCTGGATTACAAACTAAGATGCAGCCACACAGGCCCATGCTAATGTCATGGGTCCTCAGACTTTTAATTACAAGTATGAGTCCCCACATGTAACTATGTACTACTATAAGTATAATAATCCTTTAACCTAAATTGCAGGATTTAGTTGAATCAAAAGAATGCTCTTGCGCATACTTTCTGCACTCATGCCAGATGTCTCTGCAGGGGGAGGCTTACTGTGACACAAACCAGGACAAGAGAAGACCAAATATGGAAATGGTCAGATAAGAATAAGTGTTGTAATAACTGCCCATTCTTGGCCCAGAACAGCAAGGGGCTAAATATAAAACCTTGTGGTTTCCCGTGCCTCGCCTCCTTAGTGTTTCTTTAAAGTATTGCTACTCTCCTCTAAGGCCAGAAACCTCAAGAAAGAGGAAGCTTCTTGTTGGAGTGCAGTTGAATAAATACAGCAGTGTATCATTACCTACAAAATAACTTTTTGATTACAGCCTAAGTGCGCCAGTGGGTGTGAAATGGCACATCAAATTGGTGTGACTACATTGTCGTCTGCCTTGATATCGTTTCAGCAAAAAAAGAATCATAATACTCCCTTTTCTACAAAGAGTCTCAGAAAAACCTGTACCTCAAAGGAAAATGGTCTGCCAACAATCACAACAGCACACTTCCCCTTCTCTGAAAAGTATATTGTGTCTCTTTCCAGGGGTTTGGTACCATGGAAGTATCCCCACTAGGCTTCATTAGAGTGCTGCTCAGCAGAGTCTGGAGCCAGAGAGACACGGATCTTTGTGGATCTGCAGCCAAATCCGAGGCCTGATACTCTGTGTGCTCTCAGCAGTCCACGGGGACGTTAGGGGAAGGAGGAGTCCTCTTCAGCCTTGTCAGTACTTATTAATCCCAAAGATCCTCACGCCGTGCAGCTGGGGCAGCTTGGGGATGAGGACAGTGAGCAAGGAAACAGTGTTGACCACAAAATGGACCCGATCGTACTTGGTGTAGAAGCTGGTTAGTATGTACCTACATCAGAGGCAAAGAGGAGAGGAATAAGTCATGATTACGAGGGTTAAACAGATAAACAGTGTTTATGTCTGCTTTGTCTGTTGTCATTTTGATAACAAGCCTGAAGAACACAACAAGATCTTAGTTAAAGGAAAACTAAAATCAAAAGATTAAAATGAAAGCTGTCAAAACATCACTACAATCAGAAGGGTTTGACGGTTGCTGTTGGTAATCACAACGTTTGGAGAAGAGAGTCATAAGTTATCATTAAGAAAGATTATTTGAGTATATGTCTATACATTATTGTTGTTTTAAAGAAAATCCTACTTTGTGTGTCTTTATGTATGCAATAACACTTTCACTTATTTGTCCTCTGACAATCATTTATCACCTCGGAGCTCTCACAGTGCAAACACATTACTCTTTAGCACAGTTTCAACACGCCGAACAACAGGATTGCAGCACGAGTTCATTGAAATTGAATATGCAAATGTGATGATGTAATGCTAATCTACAAATCTATAAGGCTCATCTTTAATGAAGAAATCAACAGACATGGAACGAGACAAACATTCAGATATGCTTCTCCAGTGAGTTCCCAGCACTTCCTGCATGAACCCTGACCTTACTTTAGCTACACGCTGGCAGAGGAAGCACAGATGTTCCTGGTGAGACACAAGTCAATAAGAAACTACTCTGATCTGTTGTAAACAACATGTTTAGAATGAACTGCTATTCTAGTTAAGGATTTTCTGTCGGCTAAGATTGAGGAATCCTGTTCTCTGCTCATCAAGTGAGGACGTGTATTAAAGGCTCAAGAAACTTTCCGAGACGTTTTTCTTTTCCATCTAGAGCCTCGAGCCTGACCGCATGTCTCCTGCTGCTGGCACTGGTTGCAACACAAGAGGCTTTGAAAGTAACAAGGAAAAAAAAGTGTACACCTGCAAAAACTGCCATCACTACAATGTTTGAGCTGAGCCGGCAACTCAACCCCAGGGAACCAGAGTGCTTCCAGTAAACTGAACTCTGTCAGTTAATAAGGAAAGCAAAGAGCATGACATCAGCAAAGAGGACTGCTGCAAATACTAAGACCCTTAACCATTTGTGAGCTTGGCCAGCAGGGATATCAAGTAACATTCAAAAAAATAAAAGAGGTGCAAGGGGAGGACAACTCGAAAGGAAAGGTACAGTTTCACTCAATGTCAAAATGAAGTGAAACAGAAGACCCGTCTCGTACTGACTATATGCAAAGCACCTGGAGAGCAGTGTGGGGGTCCGGTGCCTTGCTCTTGCCTTTACCAGTAGTTAAACTGGCACCTCTGAAAGTACAAGTCCACACTCTGTACTTGGTCCATTTGGGGAATTGAACCAGCAACCCTCAGTTTCCCTACAGATATAGCTACTGCTTCCCAAAGTAGTACAACTTTGCACAGAGTTGTAGGTAAATATGCACACTGATTAAAGCATGGGTTGGCCCAGGGGGGAAATTACCCACTTCCATAGAGATCCACACAAACTACTGGTGCCTGTGGATGGGAGGCCAGTGAGTGATCAAGTTATTCTGGCTGGGCTATCTACACTCTCTTCTTCTGTTGACACCTAACCAAAAGGTACAATCCTCCTCTACTCTTTGAGTTCAGATCCATCCCTTATGATCAGCTGTGCTCAACACAACTAAAGGCCTAGCATTGGGTTCAGTGGAGCCACTTACAGGACAATAGGTGTGATGGTGAGGAACTTGCGTGATGCAGTGAACTGCACCCCATAGTCCATCTGCTCCCAGTATGTGAGGAGGCGAGCCTTGCCCTGATCCGGGGTCTCAAACGGAGTCCCTTTGACCGTGTGGAGAAGCAGGTACATGCACTGCAACAGACAAGGCACACATAGTCAGACAAAAAGGGCATTTTACATATCAATAACAGATACACGTTGGGTGATACATTGTTATAATAGTCTTGATTAATTGACCTCAAAGCCATCAGGAAGTCGGGGAGCAACAAGTAGTGGGTTCTCCCCAAAATCCAAAAATACATGTTTTCCTCCTTAGTAGCTTGATGGAACTAGATGGCACTTGGTGCTCAAAGATCACATTTAGGTTAATATTGTACTCTTTAAGGCGATAGGAGTCTTGGGTTATCAAAATATATGATGCAAGACTGATTAATACCTCAGCTCTTTTAATTAAACGCTGGTTATAACATTTGTGGCACCCATTTATTAACCAAGAACATGACTAAGTGCAGTGACACAGCAAATACAAAGTTTCTTTCTTCTTAGATTCCTTAGCTCAGAGATGTGTAACCCTCTGACTCAACACTCCCCTAGTCTTTCACCAGGCTTCACTGTGTGTGTCCTCCTCTGACCCGACTCATTCGACAGATGTTCAGGGAAACTTTAACCACTCACCAGATTGTGAATGAGGTTGGTGAGGGTCCAGACCACGGGCACGCTGGCGAAGGGAATGCTGAGTATGATGACGTGCAGGAGGCCGATGCCCAGGATGTAAGTCAGCCACATTCCTCTGCTGTTCATCACTCGGGTGTTGGGGTTCACCTCGCTGTGCGCCGTGCCCACGTTCATGATGGCGTCTGTCTCCTCAGAGCGCTCTACCGACCGTATAAATCGTACAAACGGTCTTAGTTTGACCCAAGCTGGTGTGACTATCCGTCTACTGTAAGATAAACAGAGAGTTAACATGTTAACATTTATGGCCTACTGGCTCCAAGTTCTTCAGGTAAAATATACACTTTCATATAAGGCTTAGCAAGAAATACATACAAATATTTACCATTTAAGTTGTAATGTATTTAAAGCTCTGAAGGCTATAGAGAACTTCCCCTCTTCAGAGATAAATCATCTATCTATCTATGTTATAACAATAGCTATACCTCCTGGGGTATACATAAATGTATTACAAATATAACAGTGAAAATGTCAGTGTACTTTACTTTACATTAATTGAATAGTTTACTATATTTTGAATACCGTTAAGCATGAAAATAAGTTACAATATTAATTTCAACATGGTATATGTTCTTTTATTTAATCCCCAAAGCCCTTGAATACAGCAATAAAGCACAATATGAAGATTTTAGCGGGCATATGTCAGCCAATCAAAAGACATAATTGTTTGTGCATATAAATAGATAGAAATAAAGCACAAATAAGGCTCAAATGAGATAAGAGTGAGCTAAAAATGGAAGAAAAACTGCTGATGGAGTCAGTATCTGCCTGTTCCACAGCAACTGATTGACAAAAGTAAACAATGTAGAAAGCGTTGGTCAATCCAGCATGCTGCCTTGTGACTTGCCTAAAATCTAACTGGCTACACAGTTATCCATAAGGTGGCTAAACAGATCCACAAGTGGACTAGCTAACAATACTGGGATTCAAATATTATTATCAATTCAATTATAGGTGAGTAAATCATTGCACTCACAGCAGAGAAAAATGGTTTCAACTCCGACCTGTATTGGCACTAGTCCGTTATCACAGTTTTTGTCTTATCGATGCCTTCAGTTATGTAACTGGTTCTATCACCGGGGGACCAGCGAGGCTCCAGGGCTTTCATCAGTCATCCGGTGACCATCTTTCGGCTTCAAACGTGCTGCTTAGCGCTGAGGGTGTGCTCGTGGAGGCTCACTATCAATGGAGACACACTTCCACTTTTTCTCTTCGTCTTCCAGACAACAGCTGGTGACAACACAGCACAGTTCACGATGTAACGTCACCGCTATTCGCTTTCACGGCCCCATATTTAGGGTGAGTTTTTTTACTCTTCGCATTCTGAAGTGATTGGTTTTTGTAGATCACGTGGCCAGAGCTGGCCAATCTGGATTTAATGCGTTTTTTAAAGAAACGTGTTACACTCCCCCTTTGGACGTCACATCGTAGGCGGGATCACAGGAAACGGGCATGAATGACACTTGGGAATTGATAGAGAAAAAAATAGAAGCTGTACAGTAGTCGTTTGAAACATTTACTAAATTGTGGGTATGTTTTGTGAAAAATCCTTTAAAAAAACTTTTATAGGCATGAATTTTCCAAACATTCTTTGTACATGTGATGTTAGCTTATTTATTTCCTTGTTAGTTAAAAATGTTCGTTTTAACAGCCTGTGGCCTATGACCTCTCTTATGATCTTATTTGTGTGCAAAAATAATAATAATAAAAAAACATGTATTTGTCCTAATTTATATATATTTTGATGTATAAAAAATGTGTACATATTGCAACATGTGCAGTTAGAAATAATATGTAATATAAAGAGAAAGTTGTTCTCTGCACTATATATATATATATATATATATATGTTTATTGCCACTAAGATATATTGGTGTATGGTGTGAATGTATTGTGTAATGTGTATTTTAATGTATATCTACAGAATATTTGTAATGTAGGCCTATTGTGGTTTTATGATCATGAACTGTACCTTATGTTGCCTATTATCAAATTAATTGTCCCTAATGAATAACATACATTAATGTATTGCAATAGAGTGCACAATTGTATTATTCTATTTTATTTGTATTTACTTGCACATCTTGCAACATTCTCTTGCACTATTTTATTTCTATTCTGTTATTTCTTGCACTATTTATATTGGTTGTATCTGTTTTATGTCCCATATATATTCATGTTGCATTGTTGGAGGTTACGTTTGTCATTGCCATATCTACGCTATAGCTACTGTGCATATGACAATAAAGCCTTGCATTTAATCTTGAAAATGATCACCCCAGCTAGTAACAGACAGGGAATGAAAAATGGGCATGGTCTTTTTTTACTCTGACCTCCACCCAAAACACAGAGCGATACACAACCACTCATACAATTTGTGGATCTTTTGTTAGAATGTTTTGGTTTGGATGTGCGTACCCAAAATCATGTTTAATATCATCGCTAGAGGAAAATAGATGTCATCCTGAGGGAGACAAGAATGTCTTTACTAAATGTCACGGCAATCCATTGAATACATGTTGAAACGTCTTGGTCTGGGCCAAACCACTGACTGAACAACCATACAACTCTTTATTTCAATCAAGGTTAGGGTTATTCAGATCTAATTCAAATTAACTTTTTAAGTACATTTCTGTTTAATTCTAACAGCATCTGGCTCAGACATTGGTTAGCCCTTCATAGCAAAGTACAAAAGGAGGCCCTTGACTACTAATGTACCCTAGGTGAGAGAAGACCTGCTGGAGGCAATGAAGTATGACTGACGGGGAGATGCTCTGGTCCCAAAATCAAAGACCAACAGTGTCATGTTATAGATCTTAAGATAAGCCGTGATACTAATTTAGGCTCACAGTAGCCCGAGGCCAAAGGGGTCAGCTGTGCTCTACCTGCATGCGATGTTACCTAACACCCACTGTTTTTAAGGGTACCTCTGTGATGAGCGGCATGAAACAGGTTTGGACTTTCTCTGATGCTCATAGCCTTGGGTGCTCTAGCTGTGATAGCTATGTAAACCTAGAGCTCTGTACTAATGTGAACCATGGATGACAGTGCTGTGAGATCATTGCTGGCACAGGAACAAAGGCCAAACCCATGACATTGATAAAACAGACCTCAGGTAGGGGGGAAATGATGACGCCTTCAGATGACACATAAACAAGACGTCACCGGAGTATGTTCATCATTGAGAGACAATTAAAGGGATTTAAAAAATATATACAGAATAATTATTTTCAGTCTGAAAAGTAATGATAATGATGCATATTTTACGATGAATAAGTGCACTCTGTTTTCCTTTTATACTGCTTTCAGTACACTGCTAATATACACAAGAATCCTTTCTGGTTAAACCTAAAAGAAAAAAATCTTTAAACTAATTGAAAATTAGGACAAAAGGTCAAATAAAAAAAAGAGTGATAGCTACATTTTAAAGTAAAGTAAACTAAACTGTTAAGTGTAGTGCAGACAAAAAAACAGTAGTAATAACGCACTGACGCCAAAGGGGGGCGACATTACACTACAAATAAGTGCCTTCACTTCCTAAAAATTACCCATGCCACTTATCGTGTTATATTAACATATTCCGTACTTTTTTACAGTTCGTACAAAGCACAAACAATATAACGATTTAAAGGACTCAAAATACATGCAGAGAAAATATATATTTTGAAGATTATCTCTTTGAACAGACTACACTAGATACTTTGAAGTGTTTAAAGGTGTATTCTAAGGAAAACAACTATTTTCACCGTGTAGATCTAATCTATGTTCACATGTAAATGAAGAAAGACTAAATGCGGACCAGTCAACATACGGCAGATAAGAATGTGTTCTTTTTTCACTTACTCTCCAAATCGGCTAGTGTGTTTCTCAAACTGTATCATTGGAGGAAACTTTATTACAGGAGGCCCAGTTGCTGTCATGGATGGACACTAAAGGATCAAGGTAGTGATATTCATTCAAACGAACATTGTTTTTGCAATAAGTGGCTCATTTATTCATGGTCGAGGTCGCATTATTTTTCAGACTTGTTCAACTTTGCTTGTGCACATCGTCTTTAGTTTCTTTTATATCAGGAGACCATGAGTCGAAATCTAGTTCTATGTGTGTTTTTATGTGATGCTCCTACGCTAGATATTTCTATTATAGTTATATTAAATTAAATGTAACAACAAGTTGACCTGGCCTCACGAGAGCTCTGAGCGAGACTTGAGGGTTCCATGGTTGCTATGCAGGCTCTCCAGGTTAATACTCTTAGTTTGAACAAACACAAACTTCCTGACGGTCAGAAACTCAACATTTCTGCTCTCACTCGACAATTTCTCTGAAAACAAACCCATAAACCTGATACTTTTTGCTTCCGGACCTCTCCCTAAACCCTACTGTCAAAACGTACAGGACGTTTTTCGGGTTAGATGTGACATTTATTCACTTTTTTCACCCATGTTGTTTTCAATGCATTTTGACACTGACGCTCTCCAAACCCCGTACAAAATCACCGATATATCTGAAGATATTGACAATTTCTTCTATTTTATTGTTAATTAATCAAATTAGAGTGTAATAATCCTGTTGTGACAAAATACTGACCAACCGTTTCACCTGTTGAAAAAGTTAGCATGCTAACGTATGTTGATTTTACCTTTTTCTTTTTAGTGCTACAAACCATAACTGAAACAAGCTTACAAGTTAAAACATTATTTTATCCTTTTTATTGAATATATATGACTGATATTCACGATTGTCCTCGTGTCTTGATCATTACAGAGTAGATTAAGTGAAATAGCTGCAACAGAAATAGATATATTTACATGCTATTGTCAATTAGTAGGAGAGCTTAAATTAACATATTGTTGAAGAAATTGTGGCGTAATTTTGCCTCTGTGAAAGTTATATAAGCCTGCTCAATGTAAACCTCACTGTAAACAAGCATTGAGACATAGCAGTACAAACTAGGATTAGAAATAAAATGTTGTGCATCTAAATATGTTCTCATAAATTCAGATTTATTGAGACAAAAGTTGGTGCATTCTTGAGTCCTTTTTTTAGCCTGAAGCAAGTTTTCTTTCTTTATGCCTTGTTCCAGCAACATATGTTAACATTTGTAAGGCTCGTGTTTAGTTTTTGAATTCAATACGTGGAAGTGATTCTGGTGTAACACTCCATGGTATATTAACCTGATGTGTTGTGTTTATCACCTTCAGTTGGTCCAAGCAAACAAGTGGACAGCTCATCCTTCGCAGGATCCCAGCAGCACTTGGCTCCTCACCTGGCTCCGCTTCATTCAGTCCACTGAGAACCACGGTAAGAAGGGCGAACACTTTCCAGAAGCTAAACATCACACATTTTACACAATTACTATAAACACATCTGGATGTATTGTCCTTGAGAAAAGTAAAGGCAAGACATGTTTTTAAAAAGTTTGCACATTACAGCCATGGCTGTTTCTTGCAAGCTTCCTTTCTTTAGCTCATATTGCAGTAAAATGCTCTCATGTGTGTTTCACTTGTTGAACAATGTATTATTGCATTGTCCTCCTTTTAGTTCAGTATGTGATGAGAGTGATTATTGTGTAACCCTCGCTGGTGTGTCGTCATGACGTGGAGCAGTGGTCTGAT
The DNA here is from genome assembly GCA_943591055.1 of Gobionotothen gibberifrons. Classification (NCBI taxonomy): domain Eukaryota; kingdom Metazoa; phylum Chordata; class Actinopteri; order Perciformes; family Nototheniidae; genus Gobionotothen; species Gobionotothen gibberifrons. Next base: position 1,516,145 of record CALSBZ010046728.1, on the reverse strand, counting down.
TGTTGTATTTATTTGTACCTTCAGATGGACCGGCAATACAAGTGGACAGCGGTCCTCCTGCCAGACCCCAGCCGGCCCCGCCTCATCCTGCGCAGGACCCCAGCCCCCCCCTCCCAGAGTGGCTCCTCACCTGGCTCCCCAGGTACAGCTGCCTCTGGATCTAACACTTCTTCTTGCTCCCCCTTCAGGGTCGTCTGCAGCTCCTCCCCCGGCTCCCACCTTGGCCCCCCAGCTGGCCCCCCAGCTGGCCCCCCAGCTGGCCCCGCCCCTGAGCCGAAATGGATGAAGAACCTGAGGCTTCTGATGAAGAGGAGGGACCAGGCTGGCAGCAGGGGGAGCAGGAGAGGCGCTGTGGATGAAGGTAAGTCTGACCTTGGCTCCTCCTCTCGCTCCTCCTCTCGCTCTTCCTCTCGCACTTCCTCTCGCTCTTCCTCTCGCTCTTCCTCTCGCACTTCCTCTCGCTCTTCCTCTCGCTCTTCCTCTCGCTCTTCCTCTCGCACTTCCTCTCGCTCTTCCTCTCGCTCTTCCTCTCGCTCTAGCTCTTTCTCCTCCTCTACCTCTTCCTCTTCCTCCTCCTCTCGCTTTTCTTCTTGCTCTTGCTTTTCTTGCTCCTCCTCCCCTGTCCTCTCCTGCAGACCCCCCCCACCTGTTCCCGAGGAGGGCTGGTCTCTGGTGCCGTGTGCTCATCCCACCAGGATCGTCCTCCAGTGGCCGCAGCGGTCCGGCTCCTCCCCCCGACCCGAGCTCCCCCGTGAGCCTCTGCCGGAGCAGCAGTGGATGAAGAGCGCCCGACTTCTGATGAAGAAGAGGAGCCAGGTGGGCAGCAGGTGGCGCAAGAGAGGAGCCGAGGCTGCAGGTATGTCAGCAGGTAACGGTGCTGCCAAGCGCTTCTGTCCTAAATAGAGTAATAGACTAAATAGAGTAACATTTGTTTATATTGTATTTCTTCAAATTGAATTGATTTGAATTTGAGTTAATTGAATTGGATTTATTTTTAATAGATTTTAATTAAATTGAATTACATTTATCTAAATGTAAGCTGTTCACATTTAATTGAATAATTAAACAAAATAATTTGTTTTTGTTTAAATGATTTGAACGGGTAAGTATGTTCTCATTTAATTGAGCAGTCGAAATGATTTGAATATAAATAGCTTTAAACCTAAAAATATTAAAATGTGATGAATTCATTTTATTTATTTTTTAAATTGCACTGCTTTGACATTAACTATTTTTAAATGTGAACGGTAAGTATTGGATTGAACTGAATTAAATGAAAGTGTATCAGATGTAAGGACCCTGCTCTGGTTAGAATCCTTGTTGCCGGTCCATTACTCAGGCAGGGTGTCTGCACAGAGTGGGGGGGATCTGGGGGGGACAGTGTGAACCTCCAA
>CALSBZ010046728.1:1478811-1514741 GCA_943591055.1 Gobionotothen gibberifrons | reverse complement strand
CCATGCCAAGAAGAGTCTGCAGAGACAAGGGCCTCAGGGCAGGGGCCACACTGGGGAAGGGAGGGGGGAGAGTAACTGTAGTGGTACAAACGGTGATAGTAAGATCAGCAACAACGTGTTTAAACATGGTAAAAAAACAAACATTGAAAGGGTGGTTATAGGGATAAAAGGGTTATTCAATCAGAAATAGAGTTTAAAGAGCACAGAGGAGAGATGGAAAGGATCACAGCAGAGAAGAGTAGAGAAGAAACAGTAAGGGAAGACGAGGAATAAGAGAAGAGGTATTATTAAAGGTAAATATCATTTTAACATTTTCATTCGTACTACTTGTTTTTAACAGTGTTTGCATGTGTTGTTGTTTTTCCAGAGAGGAGCAAAGAGGGGAGGAAAGAAGTGAAGAGGAGAGGAGGAGGGAGGCAAAACTAAGAGTGACATCTCACAAACAAAATGGTAACAATCAAGATATCCAATATAATTTCTAGATTTCACAAAGTTATTTACGTTTGTAATGAACTTCACATGCAATGAAGGTAAAAACCAAGTTATTCAATCTTTTTTTCTAGATTTCAGGAAGTTCAGTTCATCTGTTCACACGTTATTTTTGAAGATTCTAACATCACTAGGCAAAACTAGGCATGACTTCTCATGTGAAGAAGGTAAAATACTGATACTAGATTTCACAAAGTTCACGTGTTATTTGAAGATTTTAACATGTTTTCCTTTTGTCTTTTAGAGACCTGAGAGGAACTGAGGAGAGGAAGGGAGGAGGCAATCATTAAGTTTGACCTCTCACTAAAAAAGGTATACATCATTTAATGTTATCACCACGTTTCGTTGAATTGAGTTCATCTGTACGACTTTTAAGCTTTTAATTATTATTTTAGTTTTTAGAGGGAGAAAAGGAGAGGAAGAGGAGAGGAGGTGGGGGCAATATGAAGGGCAGTCTTTCCCATGTGAAAAGTAAATAACAATGCATTTCATATTTTATTAAAATTGGTTGGATAACTCATCTGTTCATTTTTTTCTGGAGATTTTATTATTATTTTTTTGTTACAGAATTAAGGAGAGAAGAAAGGGTTAAAGAATAGGACATGTGAAGAGACGAGGAAAGAGGCTGAACAGAAGAGATTCTACGTTTTGGAATGAAATGACGATGCTATGCAGTAATTATTTGAAATATTGTAAGGTCGCAATAAACGATAGCTTGTGTAATTTTGAGGAGAAGATTTGTAATAAAATGCCTTGGAGTGTTGCTTGTACGTTTTGTCAGACAGCACCTATCTTTACAAATATTTAGTCTCCGCCAACAGGAGTGGGTTTCACATTTTGACTGTAAGAAACGTTGGCTTCCACAGAAAGTCAAGGCTTCAAAGTCCTGCCGTCTTCTTCATTTCTCACACAACCACACATTTAATAGGCGTTTGGATATGGACTACATTTCTTGATGCTTTGGCTAATGCCTGCAGGTCATCTGGCTAAGCCTTTCAGAAGCAATGTGATTCCATTAGAAGGACTCATGCCAGTAATCAAAGCTTTTAATGATCAGATGCATTTCATGTTCTACTTTGTTCTGGCATCAGTGGCTTAGACAAAGAAACATTATTTGACTTCAGACTAGAAGGGATATCTGACTATTCAATACACTTGTATCTAATTATCTACTATAGCCATAACACTGTTCCTAACAAGCATTCATTTTAGGGAGGAATAAAACCAACATGACTTTCATACTCATCTTTGTTTTCTTTGAATTTGATGAACTGGTTGCTATAATACTGCTCCAAAAGCATTTCATACTTAAGAGTATATTGTAAATATTTCAGTTTGTAACATTTCTTTTACTTGTTGAATCCCCCTGAAAAGAGCCAGCTTTATTGGTCTTCCATTCATTGTACTGTAGCAAATGGTTTATGATATTAAAGCATTTAGTCTTTATAATATTCTTGTGCTAAAAGATTATTTAGAGTGATATTATATATACTTGAATGAAGCTTGCATTAGTCATAAAATAACTACTTTACTGTATGACAAATATCTCGAAAATTCGACACAGCTTGTTCTTTGTTGTGGCAAATAAAGCAATATTGCAACGATTTGCCACAATTAAACATATCACAATTATTGACTGTTGGCAACTACAAATATGCCATTCTGTAGACATCATATTGCATTCTGGTAAATAATGTCAAACATTTGTTATTATTTAGTTGTTTTGTCACATAACTAGATCATTGCTCCATGTTTATAAGGTATTTATTTGACATGTACCTGGACCTCCTGACTGTGTGACCAGCAGATGTCAGCATCAACACACTTTTAATGGCTGCTGCCATCCTGGAGTCTGAACTCAAACACCTCCAGTGAGTGGCTTAGACACAAGCAGTGGGGCAGTCAACTTCAAACGTATGATAGTTCAGTCAAGCTCACTCTCCTCTTTTCTATTTCTTTCCTGTACATTTATATAAGTGCATGTATTACTGTAAGGTCAACGATTAAGATGTGCCTGTTTGTTCTATATACATATCGCATGAGGATAATTCAGCATCATTCACAATGACACAATTATCAATATATGAATGTTAATGGTCGAAATCAGACCATACCAAATATATTTAACCTAATGTGTTGCAATGCTGAATGCATGCTTCAGTTCTGATGGAGTGCCATACACAGTACTGGCTTCATTCAACACCTCCTTATATTAAAGTTAATGTGCAGTCTTTGTTGAACATATTATTAAGAGGATTAGATTCTACTTTATGATCACTATATCTTGTGCTGCTGTTGTCTTATCCCGTATATGTCCAGGAGGGTAACATCATATTAAAAAGGTTAGACAAGGTGATATCTGGTTTAACTATCAAAATAAACTGCACTTTCCACATGACAATGGTGAGCTGACAAATCAACCCACAGAAAGATCTTTTTCAAACTAATACAAATTAGATGTCTTGCTTATCTTTGTTTTATATCATGCTTATATCTAAGTAAATATCTCTGATTATGGACTGTCATATCAATTTATAGACATCACATTGGATTTTGAGAAACTATCACAGACATTTTAAACTATTTTTCTTAAATGGTATATGCCAAACATTTTAAAAAAAAAAAACTAAATATTGCCATTCTTTATTTTGGCATAGAACATTTGAAATGTTCCCAATACAACTTGTTCTGTAAATCTAAAGGGTAAGGCATCAGATGGCATGGCAACGATTACCAGCTATCATTGGGCAGTGCTGCAGAGAACGTTGCTTGAAAATATAAAAAAATCTTTAAGGATATTAAAACAAATGATTCCTTACGCTCAGGGGCATCTGGGCTTATACGCTGCATGCTACAGCAGAGCCAGGGCCAGGCAGGTCTCTCCAACAGGACAGTGGACTTGTGACCCAGGCAGGCTTGGATGATAGCCCCGCTGGAAAAGGCTGACGCAGGGAGTCCATTATTGCCCCTGGAGGAAGCTGAGGATTAGAACACCAAAGAATTTCAATAAAAGAAGTGTCTGTTTGGGGGTCGGGGAGGGGCAGAAGGATGGTGGTGGGTTGGGGTTGGGGGGGTCCCCCTCATTGTCCCAACAGTGATTGAGAGCAAGAGGAGGGGAGTGGGGCGGCATTGTGTTCGCAGCTCCTCTGAAGAAGGTGGTTATTAGGGGGGATGGCTAAGGAGGGGTGAGGGATGGGGAAGGCTGTTGACTCTTCATCTTGTGTGAACAAAGTCTCTGGCACATAGCCCTCTTCTGTCCCTCTGTCCTGGACTCCCTTGTTTACGAGTGCCATGAATTCTGTCCCTCTCGGCGGGGACCCCCACCACCTCCAACCTGCACCGCCGCACATTGTGGGGCTTAAGTGCCCTTTAATTAGGCCGCCTCAGTGTCCGGCTGAAGACTGCTGAGGGTTTTAGGCTCTTTCCTGTGAGACCTCGCTGAGCGGCTCATACAGCTTCCCTCACACAGCGCAGGGATGAAGTGTTTGCTGCTCTAATGAAAAAGGTTTATTTGGGGGGGAACAGCTCTTGTCGTCTTTGTCCCCCGTCTTAAAAAGTCCTGACAAAGGCGTTGATATTATCCCTAACACTCTCCCATTTCCAGGACACATTAGCGAGGATGCTGAGGTGAGGCAGCAGTCCCTCTGCTACCGCATGACTTCCAAATTCTCTCCAGACAAATCATGACATTAGACACGATGCACTTCCTGTGCAGACGGAGCACATAGCACACTGGGTCATTATGACTATCTGGTATTAATTTATCAGGCAATTACTTCGCAGATGGAGCCAAATGAAAATCTGGTTCGTGGTCATGCAATTAGAATGGGAGATTTAAATTTGCCACATGTGAAGAGAAGCGGGAATTCATGCAAAAATATGTAAAGGAGCGTACATTTAAATAAATGCAACTCATAAACGCAGCCAAACAGATGAGCAGCTTTGTCATTGTGATGGAGCACATTTCATTATCATAACAGCAACAAAAAACAAGCCCACAGGGTCCAGAGAATAATAGGAGAGGCATTGGGAATTTGCAAACTGCTCCGGCAAAATGAGTAATTTCTGGATGCCCTATTGTGTGAAGAGCTTACAGGGTGAGGGCTCTGAAAGGAAGAGGCAAAGGAAGGATATAAACATGGAGGCAAGTGAAATAAAGTGAAAGATGGAGGGAACGAGACGGAGAAGAATGAAAAGAAGTTTGTGAAGGGAGCAGGGCGGGATTGGGCGTGTTCAGAAACTTTTTCGCTACAGCCCAGTGTGTGTAGATACCCTCCTAATCCGGGTTTTATTGGCTGCCTGTGTCCAGCCATGCTGGTCGGATTGAGTAGGGAGGGTAGAGTGGTGGGGGGGGGGGCAAACACATGTCCTTCTTTGTGGTAATACGCTGATTAGGCCTGAGAAAGAGCCGGACCTGGTTACGGCCTTTTCTCAGGTAACCGTAGAAACCAGCTCAGTAGGGGTGCACAGTGCCCGCCCCCCCCTGTACACCTACTGATGCAGACACACAGAACAAGGCCTTCACTTGCAGAGGTTTGTACAAAACACAACAAGTGTTGTTGAGGACTGTTCATTTTAGTCCCTGGAGTTCACAACTTAAATGGATAGTTCGGATGTTTTTAAGGGGGGTCGTATGAGTTACTTATAGTCAGTGTTTTACCTACAGTAGATAGTGGTCAGCAGAGTTAGCACACAATGTACAGCTGTGGAGGGGGGCGCAGCCAAGCGTATTTTAGACACCTAAAAGAAAGGCCCAGTAAAGACAAAAAGGTTAAGTGCATTCAATATTTTGAATATTTGTACAGTTTTACACCGTCAGACAGCCTTTCCAAAGCCACCACATTCCATTGAAAACCCCAAACCAGTCACAGTCAAACTAACCGGTCCAGGCACCAGTAGACCAGCAACTCCTGTGTTTTGTGTTGTTAAATTACTGTTTGTGTCAACTGAGTTTGGTTGCATTAAAGAGAGCAAAGTAAACAGCTTGAGTTCCCATCAGAAAGGACAGTCGCAGCAAGGTAAAGTGACGTAAATATAAGAAATATAGCGTATAGATGTTTTGTTGATGGGGGGGGGGCCTTTAGAAAGGTAATATATATTTTGGAGCTGTTCCGCTCCACAGCAATAAAGTACATTGCTTTCCTTCGATGTTGGTTCACCTGTCTGTGACCACCATCAATGGATTGCATCCCATCCAACCCCACAAAAACATCCGAACTATCCCTTTAATTGCTGTTGACTTCCCAGACAGTTTGTGTTGCACTTGTGGCCTCGACCTGGGAAACGTGGTTTCAATGTTGCTCCGATGTAGACCGCAGACTTATTCCTCTGCTCATAAATCAGACCAATGTCACATTCCCCCCCCATCCATCCCTGGCCCTGCGCACAGTCTATAGCTCCTGCAGAGCAAGTGTCGTCCAATTCCCAGAGCTGAGCTCGGCACATTTCTGGCGCTGCTGTAACACATGACAATGTTTGTGATGGGAAACAGACCTGCCTGATTGTCAGCACCACGATGACATCTTGACTCGAGGCATAGAAAAGCCATCTTTATTGGTATAATGCAGAAGACTCCCCACCACGACTGGCAGCAGTGCAGGCTTCATAGGACCTCCACAAAGATATCGATCAATTATTGTCACATTTAGAGGCTCGGGGGACCCCCCCCCCCCCCCTCCCCTCTCAAACAGGGCGGTAGGTTGAGTGCTGCTCACTCACTGCCTGTTTCCCTATCTTCTTTGTTATGGAGGAATAAAACACAGAAGGGGCGGTTGAAGGGGGGCCCTCCACTACTGACCTCCAGACTGTGGTCACTGAGCCCTCTCCCCACGGTGGGCACTCAGCCTCCTCTCTGCAGAGTGCACGCTCCCAGCCCCTGCTGAGCGACCTTCCAGCCCCCTCAGTCCACCGAGGCTCCCTCACGCCCTGGAGATCCTCAGCAGAAGGATTGCGGCCCCCAGGCAACACACAACAGAGGGACAGACAAGGGGGATCTTTTTTATTTCAAGTATAAATACTGCTGCAACAGTTCAAACAACAGTGAACGTGCAATATTGGAGTCACCTGTCACTCACAGCATACTGAACTGAATCTGCAAAGACGGTCAATTTATTGAGGAGATTATGGACAGAAACAAAACCTAACTATTTTGATAACCAATTAATCTACATTTTTCAAACAAAAATGGAGATGACTGCCAAACTAAAGAGTTAAGAAGGGACCACAACATTTTTAAAAGACCGGGATGGACATTTTTCAATATTGTGTAACGTTCTCTAAACCATTTGATAAATTAAACAAACAAACGTCTAGATGAATTAGTAAAGTAACCTTCAGTAGCAAAGGTGTACAGGTATCAAATGTTTGGAATTGTGTACGGGTGAAATGTTTCCTGAAAGTCAACAAATAATAACTCATTCTTTTTTTGTTGTTGCTACAATATTAAATCAGGATGACACCAACAAAACATCTCTTACTATGTTATTGAACTTATCGTGACTTTCCTCACTTGGAAACAGATCTCCCAAAGGCTGGCTTCCACATGGCTGCACACACTTAATCTACAAATCTGTCAGGTAGTCCATCTGGTCTAGTTACTTGTTAATGTATTTCCAATGAGTGTCACATGTTGTTAAATATGTGGTTTAAAAAGCCTTAAAGTGTAGTTCAAATTGAATGAATGAAATAAAGTTCTCTGCTACCCCTGACATAAGTCTCTTAAGGGCAAAGAAACTAGTAGAAAACTGGCCGATACATCTGAATAATCCTGATGTGAGAGAAGTGTGAGAGAAGTGTCAGAGCCTCACGGATCAGAAAAAGTTATGTTCTGTGATGTATGAACTTCATTCTGATGAACCCCTTCATTACTGGCTTCAAACTGTCTCCTGCAGTGGTTGTTAGTGGTCATTCTTTCCATGAGTGCTAATCCTTTGAGACAAAACTCTTAACAAGATTGTTATCACTACGTCTGGCTCTCTTTGATCTCTGCCGGCTATCTTGTTTGTATTCGTCCTGATCAGTTTCCTTGTGTGTGAATCAAATGCATGCTCACTTCAGGCTAAGTCCATCACAAGTGTCCCACCCTCCTCCTTCACTCTATCTGCCTCCCTATCCTCTCCCCCCCACCCCCCCCCCGGCTGCTCGCCCCGCAGCCCATCAGAATGACAATAGTATTGATGTAAAATGTGTCGCCTTTGGGCCGCTGAAGCATATAACCCTGCATGCCTGGCCCAGCCACCACAGCAGTTTATGGCTTTATTGTGTCCCCTTTTATGTCCCCCCCTGTTGGGGTGGGAGGACAACAATTTAGAAAATGCACTGTATATGTCCCTGTGAGTCGGATAGAGATTATGCGTGTGTGTCAGTGTGTGTGTGTGTGTGCACATATATCCCAATCAATTAGTCAGGGCGCAACCCCTAAAAATCGATGTGTCAGAACGAACGTCAAACCCCGTATGGAAGAGAAAAGGAGAAACTGGCCTGCATCTCTTCACCTCCAGACACTATTTTTTTTTCAATGATCACACATGAAACAAGTTGAGTAACAACTCTGCTCTACCTTTCTTCGTGTGTCCCTCCCTCTCTCATTTCCCTCCCTCCCTCTTTTCACTCTTTCCTTTCTTTTCCACATTACCAGGGGGTGGCGTGTGATTGACAGATGGGAACGAATAATAATTTTTTTTTCGTAACCTAAGGCCATCTCCTGTGATTGGCTTGCCAGCTGACATCTCCAAACCTCATTCCCCCCGCCTCTCCCCCCCCCCCCCCCCTTTAATATTGGGCCTGTGGATGAGGCATCCTCAGGGAGAAAAAAGTAGAGAGAGAGAAAAAGATATCTACCTTAGGGAAGAACCTCAGAGAGAGGGAGGGAAGGAGAGGACGGGTAGGAGCGTGTGTGCATGTGTGTAAGAGACACTTATTCTCTTAACTACTAGGAGACAGACACACTTTCCTGGCCCGACTCAAAGAAGGGGGGAAAACAGGAGGAAGATTTCTATTTTTCTCAATATCACTTAAATCTTCCCATCATTCAACAATCAAGCTTCTCTTCCTGGAAACTCTTCTTCATTGCCTGCTGGAAGTTCTATGTATTGATCCCTCTCACACACTACAAGGCTTACCTCATGGATTTGTATCTGATTGGATATTTGATGTGTGTGTGGTTGTCCAGCTCACGGGTGCTTGGAGGCTATCCCATCTGGTGGTGAGTACAAATCCACAGTTTCAGCATCAGACCCTAGACGCATACAGAGAGAGAGTGTTTTTTGGGTCAAATGATTATTTCTGAGGGGGCAGAATGTGCACTTTTAGTGTGGAAAAATGCTCCGGCCCAGTCCAAAGAATCTTAACCTCAAATTCTAGTGCAACGGAAAAGGCTCTCCGTTCTTTTCCCCTCTATACTCAGGTCCATTTATCATTTTGGAGTATGTTTTGATGCAAAGGGGATGATTTTTTAGTTTGTGAGCCTTTAGATTATAAAAAAATATGGAGGGTTTTTTTTTATTTAAGGAAAAATACTTTGGCGAAGAGGTTGCCATGTTGATATGAATTGTCAACAGCACAGTAAGGACTTATGAGGATTTTCAGCCACAACAATAACTCATCAGATCATTCATTTTTACATAAATTGTAGATATCGCTCTCCGATGATGACAACGCTGTTGTTGCTCGTGAAAACTCAACAAAGGCTCTTTTTTCTAAACCATAATCAATTTATTTCTTGAAGACCAACCATATCATTCTAGGAGAGCCTCAGGGAGTAGAACAATCATGACTTATAAGATGAGCGTCATTTTGTTTTGTTAGCTATTGTGCGTCACTGTTCTACATTCAGGCCGGCGGCTCCCAAAAATTGCACTCATTTCAATCTGAATTATATTTGCCTTTTTTCGGTAGATGTATGTGTTGTACAAACATGTTTGCCAGTGATAAACATGAACACAATAAAAACACAACACATTTGCAATCTGCTATGAGGTATCGGCTGTAATTAAATTAATCCCTTTTAAACAGTTAAGCTTTACAGTTTGCTTTTCAATTGCACCACAATTCACCCCCTCCACTACGGATTTGCCAGGAGACAATATGTTTAGGTGCCGCAGGGTTTTATTCTTTGTTAAATTATCCCAGATCGCTTTTGGCACCAGTAACTGAAATGTAGAGGTTTATCTCATTACAAATGCAGCTACATGCAGCTGACCTCATAGCTCCTGGTCTCCTTTTGTAACATAAAGCTTGTATTTTGGAGATATTTGCGAGGGCGTATGACAAAGCTCTTTTGGCTCACAACACAATACTTGTCAGAGCCACTGCACTTTTAGTAGCCCAACAAGCATGTGGTCCCACCGTAGTGCTGTCCAAACCACGAGCATCTTCTGGTTTCATTTACAGAGCAGGCAGCTGCCAAGCACACAGGCCACAGGGCTGAAGTGTTAATGGCAGAGAGGACTTTACACCCACTGCTGGCTTCAGCAGGACCCATCAGACAACAGTGACAAAGAGCTTGGGATTCTCTCTCTGTGAATTACCTGCAGCTGTTCTGTTCAAGGAGCTTACATGACACTGGTGTAATGTTCGAACCTCAACAAAGCGCACCACCTTTGATTTGGGTAGAGGATTTTGAAGTGTAGGCCATGGAATGGGTTACTGTGAGGGTGGAGGGATGAAAAGCAGTAGCCGTAGCTCCAGGTGACTGGGCAGGTGCTGAGGAATTGATGTCAAACAGCGCTGTCAGTGGCGTCACCCCGCGGTGTCCGAAAAGAGACAACATAACGTGTTGCGTCAAACAACAGGGTGCCGAGTTTCAGCCAGCCAGGGCCCGAGCAGGCTCCTCTCAGCTTCTGTCTCAGGGGCGAGGACTTGGCCATAAATTCTCCAGCCAAGGTGGGACGGGTTGGAGGGAAGAGCACTTTTGACTGCTTTATGCCTGGCAGCTTTGCTTTTACAAGATGGGGTGTTGAAAACAAAACAGAACATAAATAACTCCGCTGATATGCACATATGCGTGGAGGAAAATGAGGTGTAGTAGAAAGACACAGAAAGCTAATGAGGTGGGTTTGGAAAAGGCGCGACTGAGCAGTAAATTGCCTCCTTGAAATGCAAGAATGTTGGGGAAACGGCAGCTTTAAACAACAAAGTTTGCGAGAATTTATGACATCTTAAAGATCCAATCGACAGGTCTCTGTCCAATTATCTGACAACACCATACAGCCTGTTTGGTGAGGGAATGAAAAAGATATCTGTTTTTTGGACGTATTGCTGTTATTCACCTTTTAACCTGCATTTAAAAATCAAAGAATATCTGAGAACTTGCTGAGGACTATGACATAAGCGTTGTTTACAAAAGTCTTGTCTAATATTGTATTAAGCCTGTGTGGCTTAACTGATCAACTATTTTCAGAGCAGCTTAAGCCACTCTGTCAGCCAGCTGTGTGTTTGTGTTCTTTGCGTAAACAGCAGCGGTTTTAAGTGAATGATGACAGTCACTTTCAGCAAGGAATTACCTCAGCTCAATTGACTTTGATGCCAAACATCGAGCAACGGCAGAGATCATCGCTTTAACTCTGTCATATCACAGCCACTAAATGGTTAAATCCAATAACTGTTATTCTCTTTACCCTCTGTTATCACAACTGTTAAATCAGAGACATAATACACTTGGTGTACATTGTTTTGCAATTTAAAGTAGGGCCATCAATTTTCCTCACAAATATTTCAAATGCTTAATCTTAAAATGTACATAAGTGCGGTTAATGGGAGGGATAAAGAAGACAAAGAATGGCAAAAAAAATGGCGCAAGGGTTATTTGCTTTAAAATGTTTTAAACCACAAAGCTATTTTGTCTTCTTTTGAGATAATGTCAGCATACATTATCAGCTTTAATAGGCAAAGGATGCAGTCCTGATCAACCAAAGTTTCTTGGATTAGTGCACCAGCAGGGCTTTGTTTTACTTCCACTCTCTGAGGAGAAACACGATTGCCAGTCTGACAATCTGAGTAGGAAACACGAGAAATATGAGGAAGTCAAAACTGTTACTAAGTAACTCGACATCATGGAAAACATCTAGTTTTACCATTTGCCAAATCTGAAGAAAAACCATTTTACCAGTGTAAATACATACTATTGTAAAATTAGGCCCTGTGCATTTTTTTACCTTCAATGATCAATTTCAACATCCTTTAATTAAAATTTGAAGCACTAAGCCTAAATACGGCTTCCTGACTAACATTGTGTTCGCCGTCTTGGAGTAGCCTTAATATTGTCATACCTCTCGGAAAATCTCACGCAAAGCTATCTAGATTTACCAAACTGCCAAGTCTATACACAGACCTATCCAGTTCAACCTGAGCGGCTTAAATGGGGCTCTAGAGTCCATCTCTGGGTCTCAGGAATGTCATTATCTGACTGTGACACCCCCCGCCTCCAATCTTCAATCCAATCTTCAACCCCAAAAACCCCTACCATTGGAAAAGGGATCACTTAAATGATTCTTACTGCGGGAAAATCCTCTGTCTGCCGCCTTGTGTGAAAAGATCAAGGATGTTCGGGTATTATTCTCAGCATTGCGGTGGAAGGTAGAGAAAGGAGCAGGAAAGTCCAGAAGAATGTCATTCATAAGAAACTTTGGGGTTCCATTATGAATGGCTGAGGGCCGCCATAGGGCCAGGGTCAAAGGCAATTTTGGGCCAAAGCCAAAGAAAAACTCTCCGCAGAAAGAGACATCCACAGGGATACAGGAGATAAGGAAACATTTATGACTTAGGCATTTGTTGAAAGAATAAAATTAATCAGATTATTTACGTAGGTAAAGTAGAGCTACTGTGAAAATAATCCCAAGTCCCGCATTCGAAACCTTTCGGAAGTGAAGTACACATTGTGCAGTAAAATGTTCCCTACCTTCTTTGAGAGTTATACTATTATTAATATTGCTAAATGAAAGCGTATTCTCTTATTAGATTCTTATTTTGATTGACAACTCCCAAAGATCAACTTTTTTAAATGTTTCTTTCAACAAAAGAAGCTAGATCTAGATGGGCAATGCTCCTACACACCAAGTCAAAGTTGTGGGAAGCAATATTGTTTGATTGGTCGACAAATTAAACAAAACACCAGTTCTACAGTGTTTATTTTTCTTTTTTTCAAAAATTGGCACTGAGCCTCAGTCTAACAATGTTATTGGTCACATTAAGCATTTACTTTGTATAACTTGAATTTGTTAGTTATAAACTAACAAAGTCTTAACTAGAATTGAGAGTTTGTGCAAGTTCAGCATGAATAAATGTTACCTTTGTCTTACTCTATGCACTAAAACCTGCACCAGTCTTTAACTGTACGGTCAGTGAGAGTTACCTTCATGTTCTCAACAAACATGTTTCGTGACAAAACAAACTAACAAAACTGTCGTCACTGAACAAGCATGTGGGATGACATTACAGTCAAACCCAAGCTAGGCAAGAGGTTCAAAGGAGAGTGGTATTTCAAAGCAGCGAAGGTGAGTTCTAATCTTCACACACTATCAAAGGACACGCAATGGGCTCTTGTGGGAAATGACAAAGTCCCCCAGTGCACAGCTATTAGCTGCACTAAAACACAGGCCAGGGCAGTTCCTCAAAGGGAAAACGGCAACGGCCAGAGGCAAAGAGATCATTAGGGGACACACACGTGTGGAGGCACACACACACAATATTTAAAGTCTTCATTACCTGACTGATCTCACCTGTATGGCTTGTTTCAGAGGTTAATTATTAGCAGAAAGCAATGCCTCTAACACACAGGGTCACTGACAGAGATGTGTTGCTCACACCTGTACAGCCTATGTTCAGTGGAAGCCCTCAGGCCACTGACCAGGTCAACCAAACAACAAATCAGAGTGCAGTGAGGAAAGGAAGACAGGGCCATCGTTCAAAGTCGCTCAATTACAGGGAATAAGGTTTAAATAGTCAGAAAATTGAATTTAGAACTATATTTTTACAAATAGAATATGAAGAAAAAAAGCCTGGATCTCAAAATCATAATTTTTTTCTTAGAACAAGCAACCTTGCTTTTCTTTTCATTTAAATCAGGTAGAATCGGATCACTGATTACGAGACAACGAGTGCTTATCTGCTAAGCCTTGCAGCAAGCTTTGTGGAAACTGGAACGTTTGGTACAGTTCAGCCTGCACTGAAAATGTTTTGATGCACAACACCCAGCCCTGCAGAGGGATTCAGAGCAAAAAAAGGGAGAGGCAAAACCATGTCATTCATTCTTTGACATGCTGCCTGTTAGAGAAATATCTGCAGACTGGCAAGCTCATTTCACCGGGTTCGACCCCTTCGATATGGAATCACTCCACAGCTTTTTTGTATGTTTCCAAATTACCTAAGCGTGCGAAAGTCAAGAGCAATTAGCAATTAAGTACTATCAAACACACAATGTGGTGTTTGAAATTGCGACAAATACATTCCAGACATACAAAGGAAGATTCCAGACGATCCACCACGAGTTATGATTGGCATAGAATGCATTACTGCTGACAATTCAAGCAGCAGTGCCAACAAGCTGGCCCTAATGAGCAGTGGCAGAGAACAATGCACTGTTTGAATGTGTGGTTCATTCACACAGTCCCTCAAGACTCTCATTCAAACCAGCTCCATCCTTTCAAGACAACAGATCAGACTCTGTAGTGTCCACCTACAGACACAGAGCTTACAGTCTGACGCTCATTTGTCGGTGCCTTGTTCTCCGCAGAGCTACTGCTGCTCTCATTCACTTTCTGACAGGCAGGTTCACAAGTGTACACCCTGTTAAGCTTCCTTCTTCACGTCTCCATACTTGTGACTGCAGGGCTTCCTTGTCCCAACTCCACACTCTTTGCAACAGTCTGCAGAGAGGGGAAAGAAGGGGAGGTAACAGAGGTAAAAAACAAAGAACAGGTTGGAACATTTTTCAGGGGTCCTGTCATTTTTTATCTGATCAGCCAGGAGCTGTTGGACTACAAATCAAAAGTGTGCAGAAAAAAGAGAGAAGACAACAAAACACAGACAGGAGCTTTGCATTCCATCCTCCACCAGGAAAAGTCCCATCCTCAGGCAAAGCCGGCAACTTTCCTTGGCCCACTTACTCTCTTCCGAGTGTCTTTCTGTCTCTGCGGACTCTGTTGTGGGATTTATAAATGAAGTTGGGATGGCAATGTTCTCAATGTACGCTTCTGACTGCTCTCTTTTAGCAACACGATGTCCTCGGGGCAAATCCGACAAGTTGAGCTGCAGCGTCAACATATAGAGGTACATTAGAGGTAGATTAGAGTTTAATATATACATATATTTAACATATTCTGCAGAGGCCTTTTCAGGAGCCTGGCTCTCAGAGAAAGCCACAGAACACACTCAGGAGAACTCAGCGCTTAAGGCACAAACCAAGCATAAGCTAACATTATTAATTTATCTTTAATGAAATAAGTTACCTTGTTCAGACATGGCTGAGAACGACTGGCACCCATCATCCACAATAGCAAATACATTGGAATGTTATAGCACTTACCAAATAGGATCAAATATGTTACTCAAGACTAGGGCTGTTTTAAATCATCACAATATTAACTTTCCCAATAACCCGCATGGCAATATCGCACACATTTTTAAAAGAGACCTAAATTGCACTATGTATCTGTAAACACTTTTCTTTTATTAGTGTTTTTTGTGTTTAGTTCGATGTTCACTTTGTTTATTAAATAATATTGGATACAACTTTTTTGTATTCAAGCAATATACTTAAAGCAGAGGAAAGACAGAACGATCACTTTCATATATGTTTGTTTATCACAATTAATATTGTTATTGCAATTATTTAGCAATTTTACATTAACGTGTTTCTCATAAAATGCAGCCCATACTAAAGAATTAATTATTTCAAATTCCTTGTTAAATCTACTTATCTGTATTCTTTAAAGTAATACTGTTTATATAATGCTCTTTGCTACTAAAATAAAAGTTAACTAACATAGAAACCCTAATTCCACATCACCAAACACATCCCAGTGTCCCAGCTTGTGATGAAACATAATGGATTATATCATCATGTGTAAGCACTTTTCAGCATGTCGTGCAACAAGCAACAACCTGGTGCAAAATTAACACAATTACAATGGTTGCCCAGAATGAGCAATACTAATAAGGCGTCCCACCTCTTGCCATCATCTCAGTGATAACCTTGTTGGAAGTGGGAATGTACAAGTACCAACAGAACCAGGTAGCTCTTTCTGCCTTCATACATGCATGCAGGTTTCCATAGGTTTTTGAACAGTGCCTAAGGAATAATGCATGGAGGGATGGATTGTGACAGGCTCTCTAATCCCTCGCTTTTCCTCCCTGCTTCACCCTCGTACTTCGGTTGCCACTTTAACACTCCAATTTGTTCTAAACTACAAACCACTACAAAACTCAGTAAGAACACCCTGAAGGTAAAGCATATTTCAATGTGTGCCTTTCTGACCAGTATACAAGGTTAGTAATTACAGCTGAAATGAATGGAAACAAATGTCACTAGATCCCGTTTTGAGATACCAATATGTATTATTAACTAGTATATTTTCCAATGTATGTTTCCTTCAATCACTACATAACTATTTTCTAGAAGGAAACGTAGTACTTTTTACTTCATTATAACAATTTCACAGCTAAAGGCATAGTTATTATCGCAAACTCAGATTTGACTGCATGTGATTTGCTTAGAAAAAACGAATTTGATAAATTAAACAACAGCAGAAGACTTTTTGCCTCCATGAGTTCTATATTAGCGAAGTATCTGGATGGAAATGTTTCTATGTTGTGGTTTTGCTGATGTACTTTAGCAAAGTAGCTGGAAGCCCGATACACAATATTATTTAGCGTAATTCACGTCACTTGTCATTAATTAAGGACCGGGTGCGCGAGGCATTAAGGAGTAGGCTACTAGCCTATGTGTAGTTACATGTGCTATAATATTCAGGATACGAAATTAAAACGCAAAATGTTTCAAAAGACATATTAGCAATGTTTGAGGAAATCGGTCAGCAGGTTGTTCAAGAACACTTACCTCTATTTTGAAGACATGTCCAGATTCCTGAGAGTCTTTAGATGTTTTCCAAAAAGTTAACTCTTAGGAAAGAGAAGATGAAGAAGCAAAGTAGTCTACATTCTGACCAAAGATGGCAGCCGGAAGTGACATATGAACAATGATTTGGTAGTTAAATGTAGGCCTACCATGAGCATTTGTTACATTGTCAACACATTGTGAATGTTTGACTTAAATACAAAAAGCTACATTTAATTAATAGTACAATTAAAAAACAATCACATTCTAGATATTTGTGCCTAATAATTTAAATAGTTTAATAATTCCATATTGAAAATGTAAACATTATATGAGGCACATACTGAGGCTAAGCAAAACTTTAATGAAAATTAAATGCATGAAATGATCCTTAAAGTAATGTAATCACATGTACAATGTTCATTTGAGTGCATGCTTATGTGTGGAGGTCACAAGCCATTGCAAGGTTGTTTTCGTGCAATTTAAAAGGCAGTTTTTCAGTATTAAACATGTTTCACAACAAGGTAAGGACCAGGAACCAAAATAGTGTGTCGAGGACCAAGATCAGGTTGGCCCAAAAATATAGATGTTAATATAGATTTTCCTCACTTTCAGATAAGCAGCATCTCTGACACATCAAGTTTTAACAACTGTAAAATCTGAATATGAGGATGCACTTAGTTAATATAACTAATGATGAATGAGGCAAAGCCATAGATCAGCACCCCTGTCTTTAAATACTTGTATACAGGCCCTGGTCATGAACTTCAAACTGTTTCTGTAGACCATCAAGCTTAAGGCAGTGAGGTCAGATGTCATGTTCTGCTCAACAGGTTCAGAGGGTCACCTGGTACTATTTGTGCCTCTGGACATAGGAGGCTGTCACACAAAGAAAGCTCATCTGTGCACAGACATGTGCTACACACTGACCCCTGTAATGCATACCAACAATAGCAGCTGAAACATATAACACATTGCTTCTCAAAGACAAAATAAAACTATAAGATGCTGCCACTTCACTTTTCCATCCTAGCAGCAGAGTGCATACTGTATTGCATTGGGAGGGGTTGAGCAAAACGTTTTTGTTTACAGTGCTTCTTGATTGCGTGAATTTCCACTCTTCAGCAAGGTGTGTGGTGGAATCCCTTTGTTTCCTCTGCTTCATTTTTGTGGTTTCCAGCAGCCCGTCATACTTTTACATCAGCCCAGTTCAGATACTGAGAAAACCCCCGACCAAGCCGTAAACCCCCCCAGGCCAGTAGAGGCCCCATACGGACCTGCCTGGGCATGCACCTGCCAAGCCCTGCCGTTCGCTGCTGCTCTGCTGCTTGTCTCGTCCCCTGCAGCAGATTCCCCCGGCATTCTGCCTCTGTGGAGGTCTCTGCGTCTGCTGCTCCCTCACTCGGTTGAGACACGTTGCTCATGGCTTCCGAGAAGTGAGGCAGAGCAGGCAGGATCAGCATGTGGTCTGCATGCATGCATCTTATGTGTGTGTCCGTTTGCACGATACGCCTCATAACCCCTAAGGGTTAAGACTCTCATTAGCACCTAGCCAAAAAAGATATCCCTTTCATCTCATCTATCCATACAGTATGGATCAAGTGAGGCACATAATTTGCCAACAAAGACAAATAGCCTGACAGACCCACAGACTGTCTAAACATGCTATGTCCACCACAAAGTCCCATGCGGTTATATAATTGATTCCATCAGAAATCCCAAGCTCACTTGCTAAGCCTGCATGTCAGAGTGGTGGGCAAGAGGTTTAGCTGTCCTGTATTAAACCCGAAATAGCAGAGGTTGGCACAGAGGTCTCAATAAAGAGAGTTTGAGTTTTCTTACTGATGTTGTTGGGGAGCATGTGACACCAGGGTTCAAATTCAAGCTCCGTGCAGGGCAGCACTCACTCTAGTCCACCCTTTGAGTAAGAGATTAATGGGCAGTAACCGAGCTAGCAGACAGTGTAATTAAGGCCCTTAGTCACTCAGTCACCAGACAGAGTGAAGTCAGCAACACTTGAACTCCGTGAGGTTGGAGGGATTGGGACTGGCAGATGAGCTAATGTGGCTAACTTCGCTTGGGTAAACTTGAGACAAGAACATGAATGAGAATGATGAGCACTCTTACATTTCAGCATGGGAACATGAAATTGGGCAAAACAGCATTTTTAGGTTTGAATTATTAAGTTGGATATAAAAGAGAAGACACTTATTTTTTCCCTGTGCATAGCAGTGTTTGAAAGTTAAATAGTTTGACGTAATTCTACTTTTTGAGGAACTGCGATAGGACGGGATTTCATATTTAGAATTGTTTGTTGTCAGGAAGCTGCTGCTAAATACACATGTGGCGCATAGCTGATTATGTAATCTTAATATATTATATTGCACCAGCTGTAAAAGCAAAACAACTTGATACCTGGGAGCCTTTTGCAACAATGCACTCCTGGGATCAAAAACATTGTTTGCGAGGTTTTGTGTGGGGGGGGGGGGGGGGGGCTACCTTTTTGTGGTAGCCATATGTAGAAAGCAAAAGCGCACATGAGCTGTGAACCTATCTAAGGGGGGATTTTTTTCCCCAGTGACTTCAATGGTTTGACTTTTGTGTTGGGGTGGGGCACTGCGCTGCACTCATCTGTCACAGTCAGTGGCTGCTGTGATTGGGTTGCGCCCTGCGGGGGTCCTGAGGTCATCCTGAGTGGCGCTCTGATCTGATCAGCGTCAATTGTTCCCCCATGATCCTCTCATGGCCTCCAGCGTCACGTTGTTCGCCCAGACTCAGCCAAGTGCTGGAGAGACTGCTCGACACTGGTGAAGCTCTTTTCTTATAAATGTTGGCAACAGCTCTTCAAATCCCTAACCCTGTAAACACCAAAATCACACACATTTATTGTCAAGCCAAAGGACATTTTTCTTGCATTCATTACCCCAGAAATGACCATTTATATATCAATTTGTGTTACCCTTACATTCTTGAAGAAAACCTTTTATGGCAAGCCTTCAAGGTAGACAAGGAATCACAAAACGGAGAAAAGTGTTGAGGATTTGTAGTAAGTAGGGGCTGCGTTTAACAACAAGAAAAACACAACAACATAAGCAGTCTCACGCTTTCACAGGCGCAATTCTTATTCATGCGAGTCTGGTAGATTATAGTGTTTTAAAATGCATGTGTTTTGGAAGTAGTGAGCATTTGACAATGAATTAGACTTTGATTATACTGCACTACTTGTGCGAGGGTTTGTAAATGAATGTTTTTGCTGTTGTTAACCATGTTTTCACCATTTTCACGCATTTCTCAAGACTTACCCTTTGAAGTTATTTGATCAAGCGGCATGCAAAAAAAGTTTTCTTCTCAAATTCAAGAAAACAGGGGTGGAGTAATTGATAGGCAAATCTTTAAAAAGGCAGACCTGTATATGTATGGTTCATCAGGTGATACACTGTATGCCTGGATATACATCAACAAGACATTTGTGTCTGACATCCAACAGTAGATGCATGACTCTCTGGAAGACACCGCACAGTTTTGTTTGAGCTTGTCATAACAAAAAGCATGTTAAAACATGGGCATGGCAAACATATTTTCAGTCTCTCTGTCTATTATTCCAAGAGAAATAGAAAGCAATTAAAATTAATTACCAGAGTGAAACTATAATTGTTTCTGGCATCACAAGCTGATCTTGGCCACCTTGTTGTGGTGCTGAGGCACATCTGCACGAGCCTACTGGTGAGGCACACATGTTCAGATATGCTGTTTTTGTCCAACAGCAAGCCAAGCTGTAATCGCTGTCATTGTTATCAAATCAGATACCAAGGAAAGCCACAAATTGAAATGGGACTGTAGAGGCAGGTGTTTTCATATATTTGATATGTATCGGGGAGTTTTCCCCAACCGTAGCAGACAGGTTCTTGTGTGTTATCTGTTAGATCAGCAGATCTGTGTATGCTAACAAGTGGGAACACTTTGAAAAGTCAGTGCTAATAGCTTGTATCCCTGCCCTGAAGTGGGCCTATTAGCCCCCCCTCTCCTGCTGGAGAGAAAAAGACAAAATAAACAAGAGCTCTTAGTATGAACTACATTAAACAGATAAGTCAATAAAGCACTCCAGTATAAATCACTGTACTGTCACAGAGCTAGGCTTACAGTTAAACCTCAGATTAATGAAAACAGACGAAGAGCCTCCATGGCAGGTAACAATCGTTTCTATTATGGGGCTGAGCTCAAGTAAGGCACAGACTTGAACTGTGACGCAGACAGTCTTACTTGCTACATCCTACGAAATAGGTTCGTAAGACAAACAAAGCCAAAATGATCAAATTGTAAATGTTGTCTCAACACAAGCAGCAATACAACACTTAACACATAACAGTAAGGTGATTAATTGATTCAGCACTGTGCTGTTGAAATAAATAGAGAATGATGAAATCTGTGCCGTCCTCCCTCTTCAACCTAAACAAAATCCTCAAAAATTGGCAAAATCTTGATATAAATCAAGAACTATCTGAACAAAGAATGTACATCCCTTGGCATACAGAAAGTTTGTCTTACCTTATTTTTTATTACTAATTTGTCAGACATCCCAATGTCAGCTTTCACCTCCTGATAGTTGTTGATTCAAATGATTTCAGCCAATAAAAAAAAAGTATTGAGGTACAATATGTACTATATACATTTTAAAAGTTACAATTGTATGTAATCTGAATTGAGCCTGTTTTATGTTTGGCAGTGATTGCTGTGACACACCTCCCTTGACCATGATGCAGTTCTTTCTATTTCTTGTCCGCTATTGTGCTTAAATGCTTGATGTGTAATTTTCAACCACTAAGGGTATTCTCAATCTTTTGATTGACAGAAGTCAAAGTTTGGTGGCATTACAAAGTAGCATGGGAGTTTGTCATTGCAGTCAACTTATCTCGGTTTGTTTCGGAAGTTTACAACATTCAGGATATAACAAGAGCCAAATTATGTGCAGAAGTCTCCTCCTAATCCAAAACAAAAGGACATGGTGTTTAATACCTGTAAAATGTTAAAGTCAAAATCAGTGTTCACCCAGTAAACACAGGATGCATACGATTCAAGCTAAATGCTAACATTTACTTAGATCCAGACATCCAATGACATATATGTCATGGATGTCCAAAGTTGTCCAATGTCAACAGTATTACAGGCTACCAAATGGTTTCCAATACATTCTAAAATAGCTGTAAAAAACGTTGGATAATGCAAGTACACTACTCAAAATACATAAACAAAATATAACATAGGCCAAGTTGTTTTCAGAAATATAAATGGGGAAATGTTGCATACCATACCTTTAACCAGAATGCAGAGATGTGTTTATCTCCCGCAGTTCTCTGTTAATCCTCTCTGTGTGTGTCGCAGGTCCCTGGCCCTTGGGCAGCAGTACTCGTCTCTGGGCTCCCAACCCATCCTGTGTGGCTCCATCCCCGGCCTGGTGCCCAAGCAGCTGCGTTTCTGTCGCAACTACATAGAGATCATGCCCAGCGTCGCAGAAGGCGTCAAGCTGGGGATCCAGGAGTGCCAGCACCAGTTTAGGGGCCGGCGATGGAACTGTACCACCATCAAGGACAACCTGGCCATCTTCGGCCCTGTGCTAGATAAAGGTACATTATCTAGAGGCACTTGGACTTAGAAAAAAGGAATGCATTTTGTAACTATGTAAATATGTATAAGGAGCTGAAAATAAATATTGATTTAAATGATCTGTGCCAAACATCTCGCTACTGTTAAAACTATGACAGAGGCTATTGCAAGCTAATAAACCCTTAGGCGTCTGATTGTTGGGCTTTACTGACAAACTATGGCAATTACAATAATATACACCTTTCCCGGCTGCAGTGAGAAATGAGCGCAGGTACAAGCACTGACACATTATTCAACTTACATCCATCTTTACCTTCAGTATCACATTTGTCTTCAGACCTATATTTCGGATTTCCCAACCGTGTTTACACTCTCAGACATGAAAGAGGGTCAGCTCGGTAACTCCATCAACAAAGCCTGACAAGTAGGGCTGATATACTGGAGACATCCATCAGGCGCTTCACATGCAGAATACTAATTGTAAGATGTCTCCACACTAACTGTGTTCTTTAAACAATCCTGCTAAACCTAGGACAATAGACACAGGTGTCCTGCTTAAGGCCCTGCAGCCCCTAATTATAAAGGTAGGAGTTTGTGTGTCGTGATTGGAAATGAATTACCCTGTGTGTCAGAGGGGAAGGAATCTGGGCAGAAATGGGCAGTGTGAGCAGTCCAAGCTCCTCAGTCAAATAAAAGGGAGAGGGGAGACCAAATGAGATTACAGGCAATAGAAAAGGGCCGGGGGGCTCCGCAAAACCCCTACTGTGCATGAAGACCAGTGCGCGCCTCACACAGTCCAGCTCCCACGGACACCCCATTCACACGCCCTTTTGACTCTGTCATGAAAACAGGCTGAAAGGGGATCTCTCCCAACCTAGCCCGGCTGAACACTTCAGGGATAGGGAAGTGAAGAAAGAAAGAAAGGAAGGAAGGAAGGAAGGAAGGAGGGAGGAAAGGTAGCGTCTCACTTTGGGAAATGATAAATGGAAGGGAAGCAAGAGCTACCAACCACCAGCCCCAGCCACCTCGGGCTGCGTGTTGGCCATGGTGGTGCAGTTGGTGGATGCCATGGGGGAAGTGGGGGGTTGAGCTCCTGTGGTGGGTGGTGGTGTATGGGATTTCAGCTCAGGGTGTTGGCGGAGGGGTGGCTGGAGAGAGAGGGGGGTTAGGGAGTTTAGGGAATGCCAGCTCCGGGCAGAGCGGGGCTGTGGGGGCGCGAGTCGCTGGGCCCTTTGTGTGGGTAATACAGTGTGACACAAGGGAAACAAAGGCGGATTGATGGACCCAGCAGGTAGCAGAAGCAGCGCTAGCTATGGCTAACAGCCAGAGCTCCAGGGGCCCAGGGCTCACAGGCCCCTGTTGTGGATGGCCCAGAGCGGCTTGCCAGGGCGAGCAGGGATGCCCAACCTGAGGATGGAGTGGCATCCAGTCATGCAAGGATCATAGGGATATTGATCAAAACAGTATCCAAAACCAACTTAACACAACCATTGTTTGCTACTTATCATTAATTGCCTCGAAATTGAAGCTCAAGTCCCATAAACGTACACGTCTTGTACGTTTTTTCATGTATAACATTGTATTAAGTATTTACGACTGGTGTCTTTGTTTTAACCAGCCAACAAACTAGATGCCAATAAGCCTAAAGCTATGATCTGCTATGTTGTACCACATGGTGACATTCATGCATGATTAAGGTGCAGGTCATTTTTGGATGAATGATGAGATAACGATGCAAGAGTAAAGTCACTTTTTCATTGTTAGATTTAATAAGGGAATTCTAAAAAAGCACATTGTTAACATGTTGGTTGAGTATGTATTTCAATAAAGCTGTGATTTACAGAATGTCATAAAGACCCTAAAAGATGATAATCTTACCATCTGTAATCTCAATTATTAGCATCAGAAATACGGATATATTGAAAAAAGAAACATAACACCACAGATATGGTCCCTTGGGGAATCATAACAAGCTAACATGTTTTTGTTTTTGCAACTATGCTTGCAGATATCTTCAGGGTGGGAAAATATGACTAGCCTCCAGCCAAACATTAGTAAACTGTCTGTGGCTTGTAAAGTAGTCTGAACGGGTCTCGAAATCCTGATTGGCAGTGAAACTGGTCAGGAATGTTTGGCTTTAGAAGCCACTGTGGTCTACAAACGATTTTCTGGTCGTGTCCGTACAAATTTCAAAAAACTCATGAGACGCAATAGTGTGTATCACAAACTCAGGCCACTCAATGCTCTTGAGAAGTAAAACCACTGCTTAAGGACACCTTCCCTTACCTCTGTGTGTGTGTGTGTGTGTGTGTGTGTGTGTGTGTGTGTGTGTGTGTGTGTGTGTGTGTGTGTGTGTGTGTGTGTGACACAGCTAGTGGAGTGTAATGGGTGAGCCACGGTAAGTGTGCTATGATTGTGAAACAATGGTGTCTGGTTACATAATAAGCTGTTGCCTTCAAAGGAGGCGTAACTCCATCCTTCAGTGTGTAAAAAAGAAACAGGCCGACACACTGCTAGGTTTCACCAGAAGGCCTTGGGCCCTGAACAGGGACGTGTAGGAGGAGGAGGGGGTGACAACATTCCTGAAACACTATCCAGATGCAAAACAGCACACCTCAGGGATGACAGGAGGTCACTGAGATCCCACTGAGCGTTAGGCCCTCCTGACACAACCACAATGGGCTGATGTCACTGCAGGGACTCTGTTTTTTTTTTGCTCCTTCATGTCCTTCCTCAGCACTGATGGTGATTATATGGTAAACACTCTGAACCATGTTTACATATTGTAAAAAAAAAAGAGGGTTCTCGTTTTTCTCTCCATATAAGGCTTCTTGTTTTTCACAGTCGTACATAAATGTGCCTTCTCAAAGATGAAATGCTGTGTTAAAAGGTTGTTGCCTGGGGGTGTCCCTTTCAATACTTCTGTCTGGATGTTGGCAGCAGTAAAGATTGCCGGGTCCGTGTTAAACACAAGATTGACACACTCTCTATATCTGTCTCCTCTCTGTCTGTCTTCATCCGTCTCTCTCAGCAACCAGAGAGTCAGCGTTTGTCCACGCCATAGCTTCAGCAGGTGTGGCGTTTGCGGTGACGCGCTCCTGCGCCGAGGGCACCTCCACCATGTGCGGCTGTGACTCCCACCACAAAGGACCCCCCGGGGAGGGCTGGAAGTGGGGCGGCTGCAGTGAGGACGCAGAGTTTGGGGTGCTGGTGTCCAGGGAGTTTGCAGACGCCAGAGAGAATCGCCCAGACGCTCGCTCGGCGATGAACCGCCACAACAACGAGGCAGGGCGCTCGGTAAATACATTTAGACACATATGAGGAATGTGCCAATGTCTGTTAGGTTTCTGTATTCCATATTAACATATTGTCAAAAGTATGTACCCATCTGAACATCACACTCCTATTTGGTAGTTCCAAATTCATAGGCAAACATCTTCTGCTATCAGCCTTCAATTGTCTGGGAAAGCTTACCACAAGATTTTGGGAAGGTATTATTGAATGGATTTAACCACAAGATATACTACACTGACGACGAGGGCTGGCTCACTGTGAGAATTCCAGGTCATCTTGAAGGTGTTGGAAAGGGTTGAGGTCAGGGCTCAGGTCAGACTAGTCAAGTTCTTTCACACCAAACTGGGAAAACCATTTCCTTATGGAGCTGGGAGTTGTCATGTTGAAACAGGCAAGGGACAAACACAAACTTTTGGAAGCTCTATGCTGCAGCATTAACATTTCCAGCCCATTCTTCAGTCTGATACCAATTCACAAAGCAGCATTTTGCATATGTATGAATTGCATCAAGCATTCAACTAACTCTAATGTAAGCATCTGTTTTATTTGTAATAAGTTTGGATTGAGAACTGATCAAAATGTCCTTTCACTTAAACCAATAAGCCAAGCTTAATCAGAGGTGGTCAGTCCACATACTTTTGTCCAGACACAAAAGCAATTACCACAAGGATTAAGTGATTGGAAAGCACTGGTTCAATAACTGTGCAACTGACTCAATAGAGAAGAAGGTTGCATTGTTGAGCACATTTTTTGATAGTACTTTAAGTCACTGTAATACATCACATTAACTGGAAGGTCACTGGGAGAGCGTACGCCAAAGCCAAATGCCCCGGTGAAATTTCCCCGTATCCACCCTGTAATTCTGATCTTCTCCAAATGTTAAGGGGTTCTTCCTTTGTCCATGGTTATCCTTTCCAGTTTTTCCTTAAACCTTCTGAAAGACATCCAAACCGAACCGAAAAGTGGAAAACAGACACGGAGATGCAGTCAACAATGGACAACGGTCTGACTGTGCTGCTAAAGGAGAGAAGTTACACCGACAACATTACAGTGTGGGATTACTAATTGTTCGTGTGACTGACAGGGATTTGGTATTTGACTTGTCTGCATATTTCTGAATATCCACCTAAAAATGAGCACTTGACTTTGAATGACTGGTTAATTACTCATCTAAGCAGCACCCTCCCTCCCACCTCACCTTTCATGCCTTGCATCCCAATGAAAAAATTCCCTGACAGTCAAATAACCCGAGTGAGTTGAGGGGAAAAGAGAGGAAATCAGCCCAGACTTAAAACATCACTGGCTGCTGTCACCGCTAAGAAAAAAAAATAGGCTCCCCGGCTGCTCGCTGAGGGGCAAATGGAGGGACCACACGGCAACAAGAGGGCCCTTTGATGTGAGCACACAGGAGCAGGGAGACCACAGGAGCTAGCTGAACAGCAGCACTGTCAGGAGTCTCCTCTCCACCTGGCCCTCTCACGCTCCATTATTTAGCCTCAAGGGCCTTTGGGACTTGATGTTGGCATGACAAGCTCACAGGATGATGTCACTACAAGCCCCCCCCTCCCCTTCCTCAGCCCCACTCTCCCTTACTTTAGCCAGAGGTGCCACAGCCACCTGCCTTCCGCCCCAGCTGGGGGAATTCGGCAGCTAAATATAGCTGTTGAATTAAAGCACAAAAAGAAAAAAAATCAAAACACAAAGGTAAAATAAGCCCTGCGGCGAAACACTCATGATGTGAGCCAGTGACTTCAGAGAGAATTAGCGGCAGCAGAGGAGCCTCTGTACTTCACAGCTGCATGACACTTAAATAAATTGCAGCCATTGACATATTGTTTTTCTTGGCCTGCTCTGTGAGTCTTCAGTGGTCTGCATTACCTAATTACCTGCACATTTCTGACCATAAAAATTCCAACAGATCTTGCTTGATGTTGACCGACTTACCTGCCCCACAAGCATTGAGTCACCTATCAAATTAAGACCACTACATTTTTGGTTAATTACACTTTAAAGGAATACTCCACCATAAAGAAAATCTAGCTTTTCAGTATCAAATTCTCACTGCCTGTAGGCCTTGGTCCCAGAGGATAGTGGGCGTAGTCAGCTTGAATTCACAGCAGCTTAAGGGGATTCCAGTGGTAACAGACGCAGCAAACAAATGTCAAAACCTCCATAGACACTTCTCACCACCTCACTCCAGAAGCTCTGCCAAGAGAGGTGTATTCAGGGAATTTCTTGGCTAAGGCCGAAGTGGTTTATGCATTTAAGAAGTTATATTCTATATCTTTGTGTCATGACTCTGGATTCCCTTGTAACTATACAGTAAATCCAAGCTGATGCAGCAAGCTTCAGATCCACCTTTAAAGCCTGCAGGCATTGACTCTTTAGATATATTTTTAGTTGAGAACTGCTTAAAGGGATCATGAGGAAATGCGTTATGAAGGCTTACAAGTTGGATGCTTGCCAGGATGATATCAAATGCCATATTGGCCTTATCACTATGATCCCATTTGTTTGGGTTTGGCTGTTCACATTATTGGTTAAATGGTGGCCAATTGAAGGTTCCAGTGTGAACTTGATAGTCCTGAACTGACCCATGTGCGGAAAAGATGTAAAATGCTGTCGTACCGGAGTAAACATGGAGGCCAATGAAGTCAACGTTTAAGCGTTCATTTTTAATTTGTGCACTGGGATGATAATACTAAAACGTACAGTTTAACCATTATTATACTTGAAAGCTTTATCACATCACAGTCCGTCAACTGTTTACTTTCTTTCACAGGCGTCTTCCATGCTTGTATTCTCCAAGTGTCTCCTGCTAGCTAACAAAGGTAGCATAAAGGTCATCTTGGTGAATTTGTAGGCCTAATTAGTGTAAACCAGGAGAGCAGATATAAGCTTTAAATATTCCTACAAGGTGAAAATAAAAGTGTCTTGTGTGTTTCTCAGACCATCCTAGACCACATGCACCTGCGCTGTAAGTGTCACGGCCTGTCGGGGAGCTGCGAGGTGAAGACCTGCTGGTGGGCACAGCCGGACTTCCGCATGCTGGGCGACTACCTGAAGGACAAGTACGACAGCGCCTCGGAGATGGTGGTGGAGAAGCACCGCGAGTCCAGAGGCTGGGTTGAGACGCTGCGGGTCAAGTACAACTTCTTCAAGCACCCCACAGAGCGCGACCTGGTCTACTACGAGGGCTCGCCAAACTTCTGCGAGCCCAACCAGGAGACCGGCTCCTTCGGTACGCGCGACCGGGCCTGCAACGTGTCGTCGCACGGCATCGAGGGCTGTGACCTGCTGTGCTGCGGCCGCGGACACAACACCCGGACTGAGAAACGCAAAGAGAAGTGCCACTGCATCTTCCACTGGTGCTGCTACGTCAGCTGTCAGGAGTGCGTGCGCGTCTACGACGTCCACACGTGCAAGTGAGAGGCCGGTGCTTTCAGAAAAAACTGGACTACGAGTGCTGCCCATCCACACTTCAACTCTTTCACTTCCTGCACGACTTTCCCCGCAAACACAGACTCTGCATCTCAAGCAAAAACATATTCATCAGCACACACACTCAGGCCCGTATGGGTTATGGCACATCAGCTATGGATACTTATATACCTTTATTTTTTGTAAAAACCCTTCCTTGAATCCAAACCACTACATTACCATAAAATCTGAGGCAGAACGCGTCCTGTGTTGACCCGGCTGATCTCTAATCTGAGGTCAAGGAGTTGTGCCACTTCTTCCTTTCCCTGCAGCATCGGCCCCCACCTTCCCCCTCGTCTTTATTTATTTCCCCCCTCCATGCCAACATAATGTCTGTGGCATGTACAGTAACACTTTTTACCTGTGAGAATAATGCAGTAAAAAAACTCTTTGCTTTTGAAACAAAGCAATTTCTAACTAACACCTCACTTCCCCGGCCATCCTGGCTGGTTTACCTTTTAGTTTTTTTAGACTAAACCAACCTCTACTACACCGTCACTCCGCGGTAAGTGACACTGAACAGCCCCAGGAAAGCATCACTTTGTAACTACTGAACTGATGGTGCTGGAAGTGCCCCCGTCCTGTCTTTTGTAAACTACTGAGCTGATGAAATTCTCAGTGTTGCTTCTCTCCCCGCTGACTGACTCGACCGCACCAGTCAACCTGGAAGATATATGCTACAGTCGGATTTTATAGCCCTGCATTTCTGAAATATTACCATTGGGCTGGGACTGGAGGTATGCAACATGTGTGTGAACAAGCATGCTCATTCCACCAACTAACAACCCTACACATGTATATTTATGCACTATTCAGCTACTCCAGGTGGGAAAAATGTGAGCATTGTTTATGCGAGCAAATTCTCAGTCGTTACAAGTTGTTGTGAATTATGACTTTCTTCCTGCATACTGTAAATTGCTCATAATTTCCACACATGTGATGCAACGCAGTCATACATCATTATTTTAAGGAATGACAACTACCAGGGTTCAAATGATATGTCCAAGTAGAAGATCATTTGTGGCTGTTTCATTTATAAATGTATGCATCAAGTGTGGGTCAAGTTTCAGCATGCTTTTTATTATTAATTCTGGTCTTATGAGCAAAGTGATTATTGGGAGATCTTATTAATTCAACTCTTCTTGCATTCACCAGGTCCATCTTAGAGACTTTTGTACGACTCAAATCTTTCACTGTAGAAATGGAGAAGGGGGACATGTGACGACATGTGGAGCCTAGAGTGGGTTCTGATTGGCTTTTACACCCGGCCTTCCTTCTCTATGAGTTTTCTCTACGTTGAGGTTTTTACTATTGTCAGAAGACCCCAAAAACACACCTGCCTCAAAGATTTGGAAATGGAGATATTGGAAGAAAATACTATTATTTAATCTAACACTGCTTATTGAGAGGCATCGGCCTAGTTGAGCTATTATTTTATCTTTTTGAGGTGAGTAGGTGTGATTTTTTGGTCGGCAGAAAATACTTCAAGACACTAAAAGGGACAGTTCACCCCAAAATCAGAAATACATATTTTACACTCGTACCAGTGGTACTTTTAATCAACATACATTGTTTTGGTAAGTGTTGGAGATATTGGCCACAGAGATGTTTATCTTCTTTAAAATATAATTCAACTAGATGGCACTCGTACAGTGCTCAAAGCTCCAGAGGGACTATTTCTACCGAACTACATGAGTGGATGCACACGTCATTTTGTGTGGTGATGTGGTACTTTAGAAAAATCACTGCTGAGTTTTTTTAAATGCCACCTAGTTGTAGAGAAGGTGGTCAATACTTCCATTTCAGTACTAACACCAAAACAATGGAGAGGGAGAAATTGTATTTTTGGTTTTGGGGTGAACATTCCCTAAAGCAAAAGAGCGTTGGGAAACTTCATGAGAAGATGATTTATGTCTGCAAGATGTGGATGTGTGTGTGAATGACGGCTGCCTGTGACAGTGGTGAATGGAAAAAAGATGGATGGTTGGACGGATGGATGGCAGGATTCACACTGTGAGAAGTTTCCACACAACATGTTCTGACAGTCCCACCTGCTTCCTATTAATTATATTCAACAAACATACCCAGTAGTGTGTAGGCTGTACTCTCTTTGCGACATAGCTTAGCATTTGTGTCATGTTCTACACAGCCCTGCCTACCTGGGCCTACCTTCCTATGTTCAGTACCCCCCCCCCCACCCTTCCCCCGCTATATCCAAAGTTTTGTACAAATGTTTTAAAGTGAATAATTCCCTTTTTATTTTATAATCGTAAATGTTATGTTTTTATAAATATTATTTATTATACAATGTATATATCTGTATGACTGAACTAAGATTATATATTTGAACAACAAATCTGTGTCATGTTCTTTTTCATTGCGTTATAGCTTCCTTTTAAACAGCCAGTTTGGGCAGCAAGTCATCAACAACTGTTTCAGTTGCATAAGTATATAAACTAGTCTTACCTTGTCTGTTTCAAGACTTTTTTTCTTCATTACCAAATATCAAGTTAGGCATAATACAAGATGAATAAATCCAAGTTTTTGTTCACTTCTGCCTCCATCTTGACTGTAAGGAGGGACAATTTTGTCAAAGTGAAATGTTTGTTTGGGAGGGGAAAGGGAGACACCATTGGACTCCTTTGTTTGCTTTAGTAACATTGTGACATCACTCTGCAACACTAGTACATCTATTGGCTAGCGCTCCAACACATTGTACATATAGGCTAACGAGCGGGACATCTCTAAGCTGTTGACCAATCACAACAGAGCTGACCAGTTTAACCAATCAGAGCAGACTGCGCTCTGGTTTCAGACAGAGGGTGAAAAGAGGAGCTGCAGCACAGGCAGTATGAGAAACATAAAGATCTTTTTGAACATTAAAGCATGGAGACATGTCCCAGTTGAGACACTATATACTGATATGAACCTGAAAAAGAGGATACTATGGGCCCTAATATGGGCAAATCAACCAAACAAATGTTTTAATTAACTTTTGATAAAAAAATTACTGTGGCCAGGTGTTTAAGGAAATAATTAAGCCTTTAAAAAAAAAAAAAACTTGTATTGAAGTGACACATCGTATTGGTCTTTTTGTGGGATTTGTTAAATAGTCCTTTGCCTAGAACACCTACACCCACTGCAGCGTATACAGACCTGCTGCAGTAGCTACTGTGTAAACGGTTAACTGTGTTCACTTGTTACGCTGAGCAGTAATTGCACAACATCGACGCTGTGGAGGTTAACCGCGAATGTCTGAGAAGGTTCAACTCGTTACGAGATGTCACATTTCTCATAATTAAATGATAGTTATGACAGATCATGATTATAAAGACCTCTTTATGATTTCATCATGATAATTAAAACAACTGGTGGTACATTGTTGTCTTTCTTCTTGTGTGGCCTAAGGGTTTACATAATGACTGGTAAATTGAGAAACGTTTTGGAGAAGGCGTAATGATTATTTTAATTATCATTTAATCCACAGATACATTTCTAAATTAATCTATCAATCATTTGCCAGAATCTATCAAAATTGCCAGAACATGAAAATAACCACCAAAGTTTCTCGTAGACCAAAATAATGTGTTTACATTTCTTGTTTTGTCAAACCTTTTATATAATATTAAAGATATTATCTTTAATATTATATAAAACAGAGTAAAACAAGACCTTTGCGTTTTGAAAAGGGTCTGAAAACATGATTTTATGGTTCATTTAGTGTCTCTCCTGTGACATGTCTCCATGCTTTAATCTTCAAAAAGCTCTTTATTGTTCTCATACTGCCTGAGCTGCACCTCTTTTCACCCTCTGTCTGAAACCAGAGCCCAGTCTGCTCTGATTGGTTAGCTGGCCAGCTCTGTTGTGATTGGTCAGCCGCTTAAAGATGTCCCACCCTTAGAGTACCATGTTCAGTGTGTTGGAGCGTTAGCCAATAGAAGTGTGAGTGCTACGTCGTGATGTCACTATGTCACAGAAGTAAACAAAGGAGTCCAATGGAGGCGTTTCAGGAAGGGGGGGGGAGTGTGTAGGAGAGAAACTCCCTCTGGTGTGAAATGTGGAATGTTACCCTTTGCAGACCCTTTACATGCACACAAACCTTTACACTACAGAACAGGGGAAACCCCCCAAAGCATAATAGGGCTCCTTTAAAAACATATTTTTCTGTCAATAGATTACGGGTTGCAGCTCTTTTCTTTTTAGCCCCCTGTTGTAAAGTAACTTCCTTTTTAACATTTGGTGCACATACATTCCCTCATTAATGCCAAATACTACAGTATGTTGTTGGTAATATAATTAATTTATTGATAAAATATAAAGGTCACACACAAGCAGATACATAACATGATAAGAATAAAGTGAAATCTTTAAGTCATGGATATCCTGGAATGATCAATCTGTGCATACACATAAGGCCAATATCAACAAACTGTTATGAGTAGTGTTTGTGCATGCACTTGCCATGGAGACATATCTTCTGCCTGGACTCTTTTACTTATCAAATCCTGATGGAGTGTGAGGCATGACATGGAGATTACAGCATTAGTTTGTCTGCAAATGCAATATACACAGACACAACAAACACAGCTCATTGCTCTTATTTCACATGCTCACATAGCGCTGAAGAAGAGGAGGATGCTGCTGCAGTGCAGAGGAGAGAAGAGCTTCAGGGATAGGAGGGAAGGATGCAGAGAGAGAGATGGAAACTATCTCCTGCCTGCTTCCTCCTGCCAGCCTCTCTCAGGCGCTGTTCCTCAGCAACTGAGTGATCAGAGACAAATACAAGTGAGTAGAGGCAGGCATGCTGCCACAGGAGAGCACCTGTCTGGGCCACCTATTTTTAGACACAACGCCGCGCGCTAGCTATACCATAAGTCTCTGAGGCAAAGTGAAAAGCAAAGTGTAGGCTTGCAAGTTGAAAAGGTGTTCAAGTTTTTGTTCTTCATCCTCACCGTGGCAGCCTATCCTCAGGCTGAATCTAACAAGGCAGGATTAGCTAGTAAGCCAGATCATTTAAGAAAGAGAACATCTCTTCTGCCATTTTCAACATGCAGAAAAAGGAACATTTTTACAGTTATCTAAACAAAGTTCTAACCCTATTTTGTGAAACCCCCATGACAGTGCTGCAGAATGCACTAATACTCTTTGTTGTATGTGAATAAAAAGTCCTCATCGAAAATAGAGTTAACATATCTTTACTTCAGTCTATAGCTACCCAGAGACACCAGGAAAATAAAACAGTCAAACAATAATTTGAGAAACATTTACCAATAGTTTGCAGCTGGTTAGCTTAGCTTAGCATGAATACTGTTTGATAATTAAATTTGTTAAATAACAAAAATAGAAGTGTAGAAACGACTGCTGGAGTATTTTAACCGCAGGGTACGACTCGATTCAACTGGGTATGACTCACAGAATTTTATTTTCCACTGCGGATAATATGACAAAGTGTAGGTGGGTCGATCAGCTGTTCGCTGTAACAACACCAATGGGCGTAAACAGGAGACTTGCTAAGTCCTTTCATTGGTAAACACTGGATTGTCTTTGTTACGTGAAATATAACAATGGTAGTTTGATTTAAAAAAAGGATAGATTTGTGTAGGATGTCGCCTACCAATCAGTGGTATGCAGTGTTTTTGCATCAGTGTTTTATTATTGGTGGCTTGGAACCAGGCTGAGGCGACACTGAAACATGGACTAGGTGCAAGGTGGTATCGCAAGCTAAACAACTCAAAAGAGCCGAGTCCATTCGAGTAGAGCCGTAGCAGTTAGAATGTGCCAGTAGCTCCCCACAATATACACACCTGTTTGTTTTTATTCTTTAACTTTTGTATGCTAAGCTGTTCGGGTGCTAAACTAAGCTAACATGTTAGCTCTAACTTTGCATTTACCATAAATATGGCATTGACCTTCTCATCCAACACTGAGCAAGAAAGCAAATAAGTGTATCTACACAAATGTTGATCTATTAAGGCATTTCGGTGATTTGAACGTGTGACATAAATACTACTTTTATGTATACAATGCAATAAAACATCTTATAATGGAATCTTCATCACAAAACGACATATCTATACATACAAAAAAATTCTAAGTAGATTACTCGCACAATTACCCATAAAAGTGAATATACACAGTACAGCGACAACAAGAGCTAACACATTGTAATGAGGCTTACAGCCTTCATTAATCTTTGATTTCTGCTTAACACAACAGTTGATTTGATGCAAGAAATCAAACGTTAAGGGAATACACTACTAAACAGAACCCCCAGTTGACAGATTTTTACGCTAGTTCTCTTCACACTGGACAGGAAATGAGCGTGTCGCCCGATGCCGGCCCTGCAGTCTTACCGTTGAAGGATGCCTCTTTCTCACTATGTGGCTCCGCTGAGTCTAGATTGCCATTAACATATCAGAACCCAGTCTGCAGGGAAAAGGGACAACATGCCTATAATTAATCACACTTGCTACTAGATCAAAATGTAAATATTTTGTGCTTCCATTTTTCCCCATGTCTGCTACATTTGAGTAGTAAAAGTGACAGATGTGTGCGCGGTGTGAGTGTTCAGTGTCACCGGCAATCGGACTCAAAGTAGTCCACATGGAAACAGGAGAAGAATACTTACGCTCCTTCTTCCGTCAGCAGACTCATGAACTTGTTCACTCTGAAGCCAGAATCCACCTGAAAAACATGACTTCTTATTCATTTGATTTCATAAAAAGGTACATTTGCTAACAAGCATCTGTTTGATTGAGAATTCAGAAGCAAGGTGTTGAAACATGAGTGTGCAGGTCCTGGAGTTCACGCTGACGGGATCGTGGAGAAGGGGAGGGGGAGAGGAAGTCAAATTAATGGCAACCTATGCAATAACTTACAGTACGTCTGGAATCGCCTGTAGCTACTAGAGTTAAGACATGAGAGCAGTCAGGAACATCGGAATGAGAGGAAAAAAGATAGAGAAGACAGACTGTGTGTGTGTGTGTGTGTGTGTGTGTGTGTGTGTGTGTGTGTG
>CALSBZ010046728.1:1430155-1478711 GCA_943591055.1 Gobionotothen gibberifrons | reverse complement strand
TGTGTGTGTGTGTGTGTGTGTGTGTGTGTGTGTGTGTGTGTGTGTGTGTGTGTGTGTGTGTGTGTGTGTGTGTGTGTGTGTGTGTGTGTGTGTGTGTGTGTGTGTGTGTGTGTGTGTGTGTGTGTGTGTGTGTGTGTGTGTGTGTGTGTGTGTGTGTGTGTGTGTGTGTGTGTGTGTGTGTGTGTGTGTGTGTGTGGATGTGGATGTTTGCTGCATGTCTCGGCAAACACAGGTTCATACTTCTTCAGGCTCATGGTGGGGTGTGGGGTGGGGGTTTGCAGAACATGGCTGCATTTGTGCATACCACAGCAATTACACAGCATCCAGCCTCAACAAACAGGCGGTACACATCATCAACATACCACAGACACACAGTCAGGAGGAGAATTCACACCAGGGAGATTGAAGTCACTTTCTGCTGCTGCATGTCTGCTACCTGTTTTGTGTTGATTCTTTAAGATGAAATGGCAACATCGGACCCAATAGTATTTTCTTGGGAGCATTGCAGAAGACACACGGAGTCTAAATAAATTGTTTTTAAGCTTTAAAGGAGGGGTAGGTAAGTTTGAGAAACCGGCTCGAGATACACTTTTTGTTATATTCCATGGAATGCTCTTAATATCCTGATAGCAATGCATATTCTAAGTGCTTTGAAAAAAAATCCATAAAAGAAAATTCATCTGTGGAAGCCACGGTAATACTGTAAAAACTACGACCAATTATTTTAGCCGGCCCGGCTAAAATAATTGGTTGGCCGACCTGTCTGTCAGCCTTCAATCTCGTGCACACACACACACACACACTCGTGCAGTCATTGCGCGTGCCGTCATTGGGCGTGTTTCCCGTCAGCTGTTGCTCAATCGCCAGCAGCAGCCGCTGCAGGACACTTTCACCA
This sequence comes from Gobionotothen gibberifrons, assembly GCA_943591055.1. Taxonomy (NCBI): domain Eukaryota; kingdom Metazoa; phylum Chordata; class Actinopteri; order Perciformes; family Nototheniidae; genus Gobionotothen; species Gobionotothen gibberifrons. The sequence goes on along the minus strand of CALSBZ010046728.1, from coordinate 1,477,816 downwards.
TGGCAGAGTTTGCTTCAACATCGTCTACCGGTCGCAAAAGAAAAACTGTAATGGAGCAAATTATGAAGAAAAAGAAAGTGGAAACTAGGAGAAGTCAAACCAGAGTCAATATCGGAGTTGCTTTTCAACGATGGCGACTACTTATGGAGCACACCGAGCTGATATGTAACGTTACCGCAGCCTGCTCTCGCCAGCTAGCCAGACGTAACATTTTTAATACATTTTCACAAAACAAACATGCTAGCTTCAAAAATATGAGCACTGACAATAACTTTGTTATACATTTGTTTTACATTCATTATCATGATCTTAGGTGTTGTTTTCTTACATCTGATTGAGCCATGTAAGTCTTCACTGAGGTCATGTGCGCGTTCATGTGTGTTGGAGGAGGTGCTCTGTAGGAAGTCTGAAGGAAGGGGCGGATTCTTTTTGGTTGTGTATTTTTGTGCACTCGAGCCGGTTTCTCAAACTTACCTACCCCTCCTTTAAGGAAAACTTTTTAAATAAATTCAAAAAGCGTTTTAAATCTATGCATGAAATGTCCAAAACATGTAATTTTTAGTCCCTGATAATACCGAATATCATTAAATCCAACAACTCCCACAAAAACTGTGTAGCATTTTGTGCTAGATTGTCACCGATGGGCCCATATCTTGTAAACTCTATTCCCCAGTTTGTGCTCTATACCCCAGACTTTCTGTTATCATGCCTGAGCAGACATGGCCCCTATGACATCACTGTTTATCAAGGTTAGATTCTCAGATTGCTATCAGCTAAGAGACTAGGCACTTAGACACTCTACACCTAAAAGCAGGCGTATGCAGCATGCTTATGTCTTCACTGGTCAATACATCCATAAAAGCCTTCAGTTTGTTGTTATCAAAGTTGTACCACAAAGAAGGTTCTCCAAGAACCTGAAGATTTACCCAAGTCCCCCGTCACAGGACAGAGTCTGAAAACAGAGCAATTTGGAGTTGCAGAAGCCTACTTGTCTCTAGGAACCCTTGAATGATAATATCTTGAAAGGTTATAAGAAAATCTTGCTCAATGCCCCCCGAAAATATTCTGCCTATCCCAGCTTTTAAGGCACGTTAAACAAGACATTAATTTCAATGGAATCACTCAACTAAAGATGGATCAGAGCTTAATACCATCAACAAATATGTAATCTTGTTGAATAAACCATGTTAAGCGTCAGGTGTTTCCTAAAAATCCCTGCGATAACTTCCAACGTCACTGAGCTTCTAACACCGTATCATTTTGCAGTAAACTGACTTTTACATGTAAAACCAAAAGCATCCATGTTCCCCTAATGACACCATCAAAGTTGAAAAGAATACAGGTTGTGTTGGTGTGTTTAGGTGAAGGTGATCTATGTAAAATGCTATATTGTTATTTTGAAAGAAAGCGCATAGTTGTGTTGTTAAAGCTAAAAAGGCAGCTTTTTTCCAAGCAAAAGAAACAACACGTTTCTGGAGAATGCTCAGGGAGTTATGTGTGGCTAACTTTCACAGGACCAATTGTATTGATTGTGTTTTACATGACAGGGTCAGGGCCTTCAACAAGGATTTGCAAGTAAATCATTCTGGTACTGGGAACACTGAAAGAACTTAAGCAATGTCAACAGTTCAAAGAAACATGCAAACATAACTCTGAGGCCAAACCACAAAACCCCTAAAGACAGTATCAAAGGTTTAGTATACCAACTGCTCTCATCTACATAGGTACAACTGATGTGTTGACAGGAAGCCAAGACTCTGCTGTGAGTTGGTGGTTTTTCTGCGCTTCCACAGTTGGATTGAATATACCTGCCATATGTGTCGGATGACTGTTACTGTTACTAAAACCACGGGGTGAGTATGATTGCTCTCATGAGTAGCTTCCCTCTGATTCAGAACATGTGCATGTAACTTGGAAGGCTGAGCAGAACATGGTTTCATTAACAATGAATGTGTTGGACCTCAAGTTTGGAGAAGGGTTTTGTGAACTAGAGAAGTACTGGATCCTTCTGCTCAACAAATCATCAGGAAAGCCACACAGATTGTCCTTCCAGCTTTTGGATGACAGTTTATCGTGACGGAGGCAGATTCTGTTCCCTGTTGAGAGTGCCGGCCAGATGTGGAGGAAGAGGAGGGACAGGCTGCACGAGCTCACAACGTATGATTACCAAAACAATAAGATAGGAGCCAATGTTGCTTCTGCTTCGGAATAAGAAAAATGTAAGCAGAAACACAAGGATGCCTTGCCTTTACAGCAGCAGTGTGCGAAGAAGCACACGTCCGATCGTCCGGGACGTGTTATTTACAATATCGGACAAGTACATCTTTCCATTGACTTGTCCGACGGGCAAGTGACGTTTTTCGCCCATAAATGTTAGTTTCGGTTCTGCTTGTCGATTCCTAAGGAAATGCATTTCTGCTGCTTTCTGTACTGTTAGACGGGGCGGGGCGGGACGTGTAGCACAGTGGCAGGGTTGGGAAGCAACACTCGGTTCCGAGTAAGAACAAATAACAATTGTCCGGTACCGGGATTAATAAGAGTTGTGAGGACAGGAGGCGAGGCCGAGCCCCGCGGACTGCAGCTCTCTCTCTCTCTATGCTCCGGATCAGCGGATCCGCTGCCCGTTTAACAGCCTCATCTTCGCCAACCTTTCTCTAACACGTAATGAAGGTTATTACGTGTTTTAGCTCCTATGCTGTTAATATTGACCACCATTTCCTTTATGAAGTAAAGCAGCCTCCCTGTCTGTGTCCTCACGCTCTCTTCACATCCCCGGACTATGAGACAGACTCGGAGGAGCACAGGGATGTCAGTATTGTTTATGAAGCAGGGTATAGAAAGTAAATTATTGAAATGAAAATACTATTTCTTTACTTTTACAAACCGTGAGCAGCTGGGCAGCTGCAGCATGCGTGTTGTGTGTGGTTGACTCTGTCTCACAGGCAGGTTGCAGTGTAACAGAGGAGACTGGGCCAATTGTACATTCTCAAACTGCACCACGAAGAACTAACTAAACAATGCAGAGATTATTTTTATATAATTGTATTTAATAACCGTAACAAAATTAAACAGTATGAAGTGATTTGTAAATAGGAATACAGATATGACTTAGTGTTTTCATAAACATATTTTTCTCCCAGTGAAATTGGCATGGGACTTATTTTTACCCTCTCAAAGAACCGGAATCGAGAACCGAAAAGAACCGGAATCGAAAAGCAGAACCGGAATCGTTACAATCCAAACGATACCCAACCCTATGTGTGATGCAGTAAAATCTTACCGCTCACTTACGTTAGCGGTGTCATAAAACCGTGGGAAAATGTAAAATACGATGCCGAAGAAGAAGATTCCAGTGGCCCAAATGTTTCACTTGTGAAAAATGTATTCGGACAAGTAAATTGCCAAACTCACTTGCCCATGGACAAGTACTCTCTAAAAACGTTTTCTTACACTGAGCAGTCCACTTGACCTTGCTATCATTTAACCCCACCTGTGCAGATGAAGCATAACAATAACTATAAGAACATCTTTTAGCCAGTAAAATGTTATCGAAATGCTAATATGGTATAACGTTAGCCCTGTCCACCATCTTAGTTTAGCCTCTAGTCGCTTATGAGCACAAAACATCGAGTACAGCTGAGGCTCATGGGAGTGTTATTAATTAGCAGGTATTTGTTCATAAATCAAAGTTATACAGCTCATCCTGAAGGAGATGTGAATGTACATGTAACTTTCAAAGTAATCCATTCCGTAATTATGACAAAAGTGTACTTAATTCGTAGTGCGTGAGGAGAAATGTATCCGAATCAATCTTTTGGAAACTATGAATGTGTGTACAACATTTCATGACAATCTATGAAATAGTAGTGGAGAAGTTTCCTTCTGGATCAAAGTGGTGGACATGTTAGAATGACATCGACATCAGTATGGTTTCTTTCTCACCTGTATGGACATTTCAATCAGCATGAGCAGCTTTTTGACGCCGATCCACAGAGTTTTGTCCTTCACCCGTTTGGCTATGTCGGCCCGCTCCGCATCCTGAAAACTGCCCAGCAGCTGACGAGGAGGAGACGAAGAAAGAAGAGCAAGGAGGTTCATTCATTTCTATTGGTAAACTCTTTTAGGAATTCTGAGAAAAATTGTCACACTACAGAACTTACAACATCATCAATAGGGAGTCAACATGGAAGTGATGCACATTATAGGATCTGAACAAACTCGATTAAAGCCTTTACTCAAAGTAAATGTCCAGTGTTATAAATAGTCTGCACTTTAAAGGAGGCAATACATGCATTCAGTGTATGCAATGTGTGTGTTTTTCAGTTTCGGAGTGTATGTGTGTTACCTCCAGGGCTTCGACCAGCTGCTCCCCCCTCGAGATGTTGGGAATGTGGATGGTGGTGCTGAAAGCATTCAACATCTCCATTTCCTGCAGGACGTCTTTCCGACTTGTGGTGCCGATGATCAGCAGCTTACGGCCCTGAAGGAGAAGCAGACAGGAGCTCAGACTGTTATTCAGTTATCTAACCGTTCAACTGCTCAGATCAGACCTGCGCTCTTCTTAATAGTCTGAAGACTCAGGAATAAAAGCAAGAATTATGGGTATTTGGCTCTTCTAAATAAACAAATATGGCTTCTGCTCAAAAGATTAGCTTTGGTGCGGTTAATTTGGAAAAAGGTTATTGTTGAATTATGTTTGTGGCTCCAAGGGATTGATTGATGGAGGGTTCATCCAATCACCTGCCAAGCATTGTTTTTGATATACTCTGCTCTAGTTCCCTATGAAGGCTCCTCAGATGGTTCTGTGTAACAAACCATCTACAGCGTCAGGTTACTGATTTGGGGATGAAGGTTGACAGTGTACATGGCCTTAAGCCACAACAAGAGCACAGAGAATAGAAAATAACATGAGACAGGAGAGGACAGAGCACAAACACAACGGGAGACAACAGTAGAGCGGCGAAGAAAGAAGAGTAGCGACGGAAAATGTGGCTCCACTAAGCCGACAAGTTGGAGAAGGACCAGGGGAAGACGGCGAGGGACGAGAGGCAGAGCAGTGGCGAGTAGACAGGGGGATTATGGCTGCCGGCTGCCCCCCCATGGCGTGGGGGGTTGTGATGCTGCATGCAGATGAGGTGCCACACAGGCGGCGGTGCTGCCAGGTCCTGGCTCTCTCACAGAGCCCTTTCTCCTCCCTGTCCCCCTGGCCTCCCCCGGCCCCAGGCACCCCGCTGGGCTCAGGGCTTTACAACCCCAGAGGAGCACTGCAGCCAGCATTCAGCAGCCGGCCCCGCGCCACTTCTCATGCACATGCAGCCATATAGTGGGCTATACTCTCATTCACAAACCCATCAACAACAGACACTAACTACAAGCAAAGGAACTATGAGAAATGGGTCTCTACCACCACCATTCACTGTGAGCACAACAGGCCCCGAGCAAAACACTCGCTTAATAACCGTACACTCACAGGCGCTCACACACACATGCCAGTCGCAGCCAAAGACCTCCAACAATTCCTCTCAACACTCTGCGCTGGCATCCAGAAGATCTGCTGCCCTCTCTCTGCCACCGCAGGTCTAGCATCTAACAGTGAGCATGCAACACATACATATCACAACAAGGAGTGTGTTACCTTTGGAGGAGTTTTCTTCAGCAGCACCAGTAGAGCTTGTAACACCAGGTTGGAGAAACGAGGGCCAATTGGGACGTAGTCTAAAGACAATGATGAGACATGTTAGATTCACAGTTAAGTATCGATCCAAATCAAAAACGTTTGGTGTGCGGTGCCTTGTTGTTACAGTGACTCTCTGATTGGTGTCTTACCCAACAAACGCTCAATGTCATCCACAACCACACAGCTCAGCTGGGACTTGTAGGCATCTTCAAATATCTATCACAGGGAACACAAATTGAAAACAGGTTAAAGGTAGGGTAGGTAAGAATGGAGAAACCAGCTCGAGTGCTCTAGAATTTGAAAAGTGCGCAGCTGGAAAAAATCTGCCCCTTCCTTACAGAGCCCCTCCTCCAACACACACGAACGCGCACATGACCAATGAGGGCACGAGATAAGTTTGTGCACAGATGGAAGGCTGACAGGCAGGTAGGCCATCCAGTTATTTTAGCCGGGCCGGCTCAAATGATTGGTCGTGCTTTTTACAGCGCCACGGCTTCCACAGATGACATTTTGAATGTATTTATTGTCAAAGCATTTAATGTATTCATTGCTATCGGGACGTTAAGCGCATTCCATGGAATATAACAAAAAGTGTTTCTGAAGTGAATTACCTACCCCACCTTTAAGATCAAAGCAGAATTAATAAATGACACACAGCTAGATCGCACAGAGAAAACTAAAGAAGAGACAAACAACAAACAGCTTCAACATGAATCCCAGTTTGTTACACTGAGTATATTATCAATGTTAATCAGAATAGGCATCCGGATTTGTCTTGTGTTTTCTATATTAAAATGCTTCTTATTAAATGTTTTAAATGGCCAATTTGTACCTTTTTGATGGCCTGGCATTTGGCGATCTCAGAGTGTCCGATCATTGTGTCGGGGGAGCAGATCTTGATGAAGGGGAACTGGGATTCTTCAGCGATCTTAGCAGCCAGCGCTGTTTTCCCACTGTTAGGCGGGCCTGAGGGCGAGCATCAATCAAACATCAGCTGTTTATGGCAACACAAAAAGTGACTAAACTTGAAATATAACAGCCTTTAAGAGAGTTAATGATGTGTTCTCTGTTGTATACTGTATACATGAGGTCATCACTTGGAGCCCTACCCTCCAGCAGCACAGACACCAGCGGAGTGCGCTCGCTGTTCTTGGTCTGCTGCACCAGCAGCTCCCCGTCCTCCAGCACCGCCGACACCGGGTCGCCCCATCGGATGATCCCGTTCATGATGTAGCTGGCGTAGTCCTCTTGATTGGTACCAAACGCCTGGACAGGGGAACAGAAAGATAGAGCTTTTCTTTGAGTGTCTGAGGTTAAATAAAAAGGACATTTATTTTCCTTCACCTTCTATTAAAGGAGCAGTAGGTAAGTTTGAGAAACCGCCTCGGGTGCACAAAAATTCCAAAGTACACAACCGAAAAGAACCCGCCCCTTCCTTCAGACTTCCTACAGAGCACCTCCTCCAACACACGTGAACGCGCACAAGATCATGATAATGAATGTAAAACCAATGTATAACACAGTTATTGTCAGTGCTTATATTTTTTAAGCTAGCATGTTTGTTTTGTGAAAATGTATTAAAAATGTTACGTCTAGCTGACGAGAGCAGGCTGCGCCGGTAACGTTACATATCAGCTCGGTGTGCTCCGTAAATAGTCGCCATAGTTGAAAAGCAACTCCGATATTGACTCTGGTTTGACTTCTCCTAGTTTCCACTTTCTTTTTCTTCATAATTTGCTCCATTACAGTTTTTCTTTTGCGACCGGTAGACGATGTTGAAGAAAACTCTGCCATGGTGAAACTGCCCTGCAGCGGCTGCTGCTGCTGGCGACTGAGCAACAGCTGACGGGAAACACGCCCAATGGCGGCACGCAATGACTGCACGAGTGTGTGTGTGTGTGTGTGTGTGCACGAGATTGAAGGCTGACAGACAGGTCGGCCAACCAGTTATTTTAGCCGGCCCGGCTAAAATAATTGGTCGTAGTTTTTACAGTATTACGGCTTCCACAGATGCATTTTTTTTATGGATTTTTTTTTCAAAGCACTTAGAATATTCATTGCTATCAGGATATTAAGAGCATTCCATGGAATATAACAAAAAGTGTATCTCGAGCCGGTTTCTCAAACTTACCTACCCCTCCTTTAAAGTCCAATAGGAAGGTCTTTAACACAGGAAATAGAGCCAGACTAACTGTACTCATAATGTTATTTTAAATATTTCAAATCCATTACGTTTTTGTTTTGCTGATCAGATAATCAGTGAAATACTCAACATCTTTATTGAACAAGAGTTGAGGCCGAATTTGAAACGTCATCATGGTAACATTTTGCCAAATGACTTAGACGGGTGGATAATAAAGCCAATCACTTTTTTTGGAGTCCAATGAAAATACCTTTCTGTGCAGTTTCATAAAGTACCGCGTTCTTTTAAGAGGAGTGTTTTCAGGCAGGGTGTCCGGATGAATATATGTTTTATTTTATTGTACAAAACTCTCACAAAGTTCTTGAATGTCCTCAAAATCAGGATTCATTTAAAATGTTTGTCCCTAGGACAGAGGGAGGATGGGAACATGTTGAGATAGTCAATTGTTTTGTATATTGGGTTATTTATATCATTAGGATGTAGATTACATTGTGTATCCTTCTCTTTTTTATCAAACGTATTTGAAAGAAATCGAGATAGGGATGCAAAGCAACTTACAGGTTTGATGTCGTTATTCAGAGAGCCCAGGAAGTCCGATCTGCTGACCTGCAGCTTCTCTGCTGTCTCCAGGTTCACCTCCACTGTGGTACTGGCCTGCAACAAACCACACAAACACACAAACACAAGTTGAGCGACAGCTGATAATGAGTTCCTTTCATTCCTGGATGAACTCCACGGCCCTCGCTAATGAAATCCATTACATGAAGCATTGCACATTTAGATTGCACAATGCGTCAGGAGACAATGTACTCCCTCAGAGCAGAAAGGTCAGAGCCAGAGGAGGAGGGAGGGAAGAAAAAGTGTTGGGAGGAGTGAAGAGAAGCGTCACGGCCTTCAGACATGTGTAAGGCCCTTGTCTGTCATTTATCAACACCCTCTAATATCTGCTGCCCCATGTGTTTGTGTGGAGGGAGGAACACTTAACAGATGAGAAATGCACCTTATCTGTGTAGATTGGAGCCTATGCACCTGATAAAACACTTAAGTGAGGACACACATACATACACATACCTGGGTGGCTAGTTATACTGGCACTATACAACAGTTTACCATTCCTGCACCTTACAAACACACATGGCATTACTCCCGATTGCTTTCAACAATATTCCGAGCTGTTTATCATGACAGCTCAGCCTTTTCTAACTCAAGCTTTGCAGACATTCTTAAATGTATTTATTTAGCATTTCCTGTAACTTGCTGTTACTTTCTTTCTTTATATCTGGTACATATTCTGCTGTTCCTTGCCTACCTGTTCTTGCTATTTGCTGCCTCTTATGATATGATTTGAATTCACAGTATATGCACTTATTTTAATCAATTCTCTTTTTTCTTCTATTAACCCCCTTGATGTTACTTAAAATGTTTTATTATTATTCCTATTCAGTGCATGTGGCTTATAAAACTCAAAGATATGCTGCTCCTGTGTTAAATATGAATATCTTCTGATGGGCATTTTCTTGACTTTTTTCAGATATCTTAAAAATATTTGTTATAGAATATTCATAAAATACAGATAGCCAGAGTAATTGATAGTACTTACCCATATAACTGTTCTGTAGCTATCATTGAAAGTTAATGGACATGGACTCACAAATAAATAGAGAATAACTGTGTGCAGTAAAGTACTTAATGTCCCCGGAGGACTCTGACCTTGATGTGTCTGTTCATGGCCGTGGACTGTGCGGCCCGGACCAGGCCCTCCAGCTCGGCACCGCTGTAGTTCTTGGTCTCCACCGCCAGCTCCTTAAGGTTAACATCAGTGGACAGCAGATCATTCTGACGCATCCTCGCCGTGTGGATTTGGAGGATCTGAACGCGGCCCTTTTCATCAGGTAATCCTGGAAGAAGAGACAGGAAATGGGGGACTTACAGCTTCAACAACAAAAAACAGAGTTATTATGTGTCAACTCAAACTGATTGGACATAAATCATGAGTATTTGCTTATTGTTAAATACTATTCAAAGTATTCTATGACTAGATCATCCATTGCAGACATAATACACAGCAAACAGTGGCATCTGTGGTGTGATGAGGTTTATCAAGCTTTGCAAAGTGAAGCGCTGTGTGAAGAAATAAAAACATGTGATACCTTAACCCAGAAAAATACAGAGAAGTTGGTGATTCTTTCTGCATTTTCCACTCATTTAATCTGTTTTATAATATACAAGTTTAATCTTAAAAATGTATCCCAAACCCGAGCTCCATATTATTATTTGTATTAGCAACGATTGGCCCTGATGTGCCGTTGTAAAAACGTTCATGTTGTCATTAATACTTTTTTATTCCCGTTTCAAGTCTACAAAGAATGGATTTAACATCAAAGAGTGAAACCTTATCAGTGCTCTCTTCACTTCTTACCAATCTCCATCTTCACCTCCAGTCTTCCAGGTCTCAACAAGGCGTCATCTATCAGGTCAGGCCTGTTGGTCATACCTGAGGGAGGGACAGATGGACAGTTAGTGGAAAGGTGGGAAAGCAGAAGAAACTGATAAATGAGTGAGATGAATAGAGTGCAGATGTTCAGAAATGACACCTGTGAGTCTATAAGTGTGTTACTTTGTGGAAGAGGAGTTGAGAACGTGTGTGTTTATTTGTGTGTGAGCACCTATGACCAGGATGTTGTTGAGCTGCTCCACTCCGTCTATCTTAGAAAGCAGCTGGTTGACCACGGTGTCGTGGACGCCTGTGCTGCCTGCCATGCTGCCACGCTGTTTGCAGATTGCATCAATCTCATCAAATATGATGATGTGAAGGCCACTGTTCGCTCCGAGCTGTGCAGCAAAGAGAGGAGGAGGAAAATGATTTTATTTTGCTTTTCAAGGTCATAATTGGTGTGTTTGCCTAATATTCTGACAAATTATATTTTTAAATCATTTCCAAATCATGAAGTTTTATTTCCTAGGAGGTTTACACATGCAAGGAGAATGGCATGGTGTTTTGGTGCATAACAATAAAGGAGTTGAAAGATACAGATATATATAAGAATATATATTAGAAAATATTAAAAAAATATATATAAAGAAATGTTAAAACGTGTTACAATAAATGTGTATCCCAAATTTCAGTTTTTCGAAAATAGGAGAGTCTGAGAGTTTAGTACCACAGCAGTGTCCTTACATTTAACTAGACAATTTGGAAGCTAAAACACATTTTGCAAAGGAGATTTCACATGACCTTGTGAAGTTATTATAATAGTATTACAATACATTCTGAGAATTTTACTAATGTGACAATTACTTCTGTGTTAGTAAAAATCCATTGAATTCCAAAAACGTTTAGGCAATTCAATTAGGCAACATTTAAGTGATTAATTACAATTCAACTAAAGCAAAAGGTAGAATAACAGAAACAAAAAACACATAAAACCATCTACTGGCTCTCCTTACAAATGCAGATATGTTTTAAAAACTTTTTCAATGACTAGCTTTGGTTTGGTATCTTGCATCCTGACCTGAGAATCCACAGTGACCCTCAGCAGAGAGACATATGGAAGAATTGAGAGCGCAGCAGGGTGGGGGGTTATCCCTCCATCTACAGACCTGTCAGTCTCAGCCGTAGCATTTAAAGCAGGTGTGGAGCTGTCCTTATTACACACTGGATGGTGTGTGTGAGTGTGTGTGTCTGTGTCTGTAGCTAGGTATAATAGGGGGTCAAAGACAGCCCAGCCCCTCATTAAGTGGTGACGAGTGAGTGTCTCCCCATCCAAACACACCGTCACTGCTGTGTTTCAGCACAAAACTGCCACCCCTCTTTACAAAACACACACACAGAAACACACGAGAATTTTACCAAAGTTATTACAACTATGTCTGGCTAAAGGGCAGATCTTTCCACTCCTGGAGAAATTAGTTTTTTTTGTTTAGATAGTAATGCTTATCTGTGTTTCATAAGGATGAAGAGAAAATACTGTTCCAAGGGTATGTGTCAAACTCATTACTGGGGTGCCTCAGGGCTCCGTCCTGGGTCCGCTTCTTCTTGTCTCTGTACACTAATTCGCTCTCATGGCTTGTCCTACAACAGGGCACATTCCTGGGCCCACATTGTTTTGTCTCTGTACACTCACCTAATTCAGTGTTTTCCAAAGTCTGACAACAAATGTGGTCAAAGCCAGCTGAGCTTGTCTGGCTAACAAATCCTGGAAGTGTAAACATTACTTGTTTGCTATCCTGGCTTGAAAATGCTAGAAAAAGCTCATGTTTGATATTAGGACTGCAGAATGTAAAATCTACGACTGCAGACGAAAAAACCTGGCTGTTTCGAATGCACCTCGATTAAATAAATAAATACACTTTTCATTTCTGTATGTAACAGTTTGAAAGATGAGCTTATTGTAAATTGCTATGGATTAAAACTTCATCACATTGTAGTTTTTTGCCATTTGAGTTCATCAATTATTTTGTGCATGAGTATATACTATAATGTGTCCTCCTCCTCACCCTCTTCTGTTCGTCCTCTGCGTCTGCAAACAGCTTCCTGACGTTGGCTTCAGACTCTCCAACGTACTTGTTGAGGATCTCGGGGCCGTTGACGATCTTCGGCTCCCGGGCCTTAAGCATGTTGCCAATCTGTCGTGCCATCAGGGTTTTGCCGCAGCCTGGGGGTCCGTACAGCAGGATACCCTTCACATGCTTACAGCCTGGACACACACACACACACACACACACAACAAGGGAGAGAGGAATGGAAGTCAAACTGAGAACAGGCTGTTAATTATTTATTTTTTTCAGATCAGATTATTTTTTTATACTAACTTTTATTTATGAACAGGTGAGTGCTGGAACATAACAGCACGAAGGGATAAAAAGAAAGTCACAGGTACAGTTTGGATGTAAAAACTAGGAGAAATTGTTAAAAGTCTAGATGATTATAACAATCTAATTTTCCCCAGTATGTATCCCCTTCGTCTTTTAAAGTACTACAATGGAAATAACTTCCTACATTGAGGCAAAATAATTGATTATGGGGATAAGGCTTCCTCTACTTTTTTTAATTGTTGCTATTAAAATCTTCAAAAAGTGATATGTCGCTTTGATTGATCACTTTATTGAAAATGTTCAAGGTTCAATAAAGTGAATTTTTTGATTTAACATCCAGAATCTGAGACTAAATGCCCCTGTCCTTTCCATGGGTTAACAAATGGACATGACCAAACAAGTATTTGCATTATCCACCGTAACCAATCCATACCCCCTTCAGCAGTGAGTGATGAGAACCACTTCAATCAAGTCATATATCATAAAATAAAGAAACAAAAACATATAAATCCACATTTTGTATTGGCTTTATTGGAAGCCAAATTGTAGTTGAAGATTACTTGGACCTAATAAAGAGTTGTCGCATTAAGAGTCCAGACCATGATTTTAATACAAGGTAGCATAATCTGGAGAGTTACTCCAGTCATTCTCATCACTACTGACTTATTTTTTTAATTCAACCTCCATAAAGATCAAGTATGGAGACTGCAAACTCTCCACTCAAACAACTTCACAGTGTAGGTCTTGTAATGGCCTTTTGCACCTGCATTAATGACATTTAGCCCAGACTAATTGCGAGGCCCCAGATAACCATCTGAGCTGCCATTTGGGCCTGCTGAAGGAGAAGCAGGCAGGCTGACAGACAGGTGGGGGTGGAGGTGGGGTAAAAGTTATGTGGTTGTGTTTGGGAGAGAAAGCACTGAAGCTTCTGTCTGTCTGCTTCACCTCTCTGGGGAGCAAAGGGGAGACAAGGTGAAACTCTCAAAACGTTTGCTTCGCCACACACGCAAAATGTGCAGCGTACACACACACACACGCACGCCACCTCTCTGTCAGCACCCGCTCCCCCCCGCCCGCCAATTACAGCTTTACCTTTAGCTGGACGCTCTATCAGGGCATGCCATCTCATTACAGCAGCCAGCTGGCCACAGCCAAAGGCCGACTGCTGCACACAAGCGGGCGGCTAAAGGTCAGCTCACACACTGCTGGACGCTGCCACAGGCCCCGGGCACTGTGCGTATGTGCACCAGATTTAAGTAGTGTGTGTGTTTGCCAAGCTCAGAGGTCTTTACAACAGGTTTTCACAAGACCTTAGGAGTGAGGATTAGAACAGATGTGATTGTATGTGTGGGAAAGGAGGGTTTTCTGTGTGTGTATGAGTCACAAAGAAGACTACCTGATGGACTTTGCAAAGTGAATCACCGTGGTAATCTGACAGCTGTCAAAGATCTATTAATGAGTATGAGCAGGGATCACCGGCAGGGTTTTATTTATGGTCGAGTCACAACAATCTGCCTATTGTCGATTGTTGAGTTTCACTGATTCGGGTAAAGATTCATTCGTCAAAGTAATAATTCATAGTTTGGTTTGTCATAATATTGGTGTAAGGATTAACCACAAGCTAAATATAATAACTGAAAACAGTGATTATTTTGTTGGCAGGTATAACTAATCTTGTGAATGCTGAAAGACAGAGAAGAGACACCAGTGTTTCTCACAACTTAACTATTGTGTGGTTTTCTGCTCCTTGCAGCTGTTAAAAAAAGCATGATGAGGTAATAGCCATATCAATTATACATTAGTTTTGTACGTGAAAGGTCACCCACACAATTATAAATACACATTTGTCCTCTTACCTGTTTGAGGTGTTTGGAAATATATATTATGTTTTGTGAGACTATATCAATTCTCAAAAATAATGTATTGATTTGAATGAATAATGTTTGATTTTGCATTGTTTTTTTATGTTGGGTATTGACTCAGAACACAGATTCCACTGTATTGCAAAAAAAGGAAAAAAACTTGACTCAAATGTTATGCATATAGGGGCGTGTTCTTTATACTATGCCGGCTTTCCTAAAATAAGATCATTGTTTTGAATAGCTATATTTTGCCTTGCTTATAGTATCGCAATATATTGAATAGTAAGACCTATCCTATCAACAGACTTTTTCCAATACACAACCCCAATTATTATCATCCCTTTTTATTATTGTTTTAATTTGTCAAGTTTATATATCTTATTTGATCTTTTTACCTTATATTTATAAAATATATTATATTTTATTTTTCTGTATTTTATTCATTTTAAAATGGACAATCTCGTAAAATCATCAACTGCCTTCCATCCCGACTTTGAAATGAGGAAGAACAGGCACAAATAAATAAGTGATGGCTGGTTCGAGAGAAAGGAGGGAAACTCACCCATCTGCTCTACTATGTCCGGAGGGAACACTCTGGAGGCGAAGGCTCGGCGGAAGATGTCAGAAAACTCTTTGTCGAGGCCGCCAATGCCCATCTTCTCAAAGTTCCAGTCTGGGCTGATGATGGCCTGGCGGGACCCTCGGGTCTTGGCTTTACCTGAAGGGGTGACACAAAAGAAAATACATGCTCAACTTAGGATCAACTAGAAAGCCCTATGTTCTCTGATTGAAATTGCATTTAGTCTTTAAATGAACAGATACTGTTGTTTTGAGTGCAAAAAGGATTGTTCGCTGAGATAGGGTTAGGTTAGGAACGTTGTCTCTACACAAGGTAAGTTCAAGGTTATACCTTTGAGTAGATTGTTGTTATATTTATAAAGACAGAACCTTTTTCAATATTAAACATTGATGTGAAGGTGAACTGCCCATCAGGTAGACTTGTATATTGAGCCACTTCGACAAAATGTAAAAGGAAAAAAGAGCAGAGAGCGCCCCCTTGTGATATTGTGGGAAATCACCCTACAGCCAGTAAATGTAAAAATACACTTTTCTAGTTCATAAATAAGTGTGAGGTTTGCAGGGATTTCAGAAAGGCACCATCTTCTAATTTAATGTCAGCTTTAGTGGCTGTATTTAACATTTGCACAGGATGTAAGATGAAGGTTAGAACCACTAAAGATTCAAAGATGTGTACATTTGACTGTTGAGAGTTTCTGAGTATTGTTAAAAAGTATTTGGTTAAAGTTTTGCCTATTTATTCTTTGTTATTTATTAATTCAACCTGTGAAAAAATTATAAAAGAATAATGGACAATGATAAACAATTTCCTGGAAGATGATGAAAGAACATTTCAAGTGTTTAAAAGATATGTTGTTGATACTTACCAACCAGGGTAATGGATGAGGTCTCTGACTTCTCAAAAATCACCTGACTGTTTCCTAGCAACAAACCTATCTCTATCTAGGGAAGAGAAAAGAAGGAGGATTATCATGTGGGAAAAGGACAATGAGCAGTAACCTATACATATACACACAAAAGAGTCCCATCCAGTTGAAACACTTATAAATTCAACAGTACCACTTCACAATAAGACTCCCCTTATAAAGGGTTTACGAATAGTTTGTAATTAATTTATTAATTAGGTTGTGAACACTTTATAAATCATTAATAAGCTTTTATAAGACATGAGATAAACAGGGCAACTGTGACTGGTTGCTTGCCAAATAGTGAGCCCACATTTATCTGTACTGCTAAGCCTTATATTGGCTTCCTAGCTTACTTCATCTTCTTCATCAGCCAGCATCCTTGGTATCTGTTGCTCACGGAGTTGATTCTCGCTAAGTAGCCAATATAAGGCTTAGTCATCTTGCCAAATAGTGAGCCTGTGTTGATGTATGAAAACTATGTTAGAGCTGGTTTATAAATGGTTCTTAATGATTAATAAAGTGTTTGAAACCTAATTCATAACCTAATTATAAACCCTTTATGAATCCTTTATAACGGTAGTCTTATTGTAAAGTGGTACCAATTCAACTACATGGGGTTTAAAGTGTGTACATTAGTAATACTATGTATTTAGGCATGGTAAATAATATCATGAACATCATGGGGAAAAGACGCTCTGTTCTCCAGATACCTTTGGTTTCTTGCTAGACTCATTCTCTCCTCTCAGGATGCTGGGGTCCATGGCCTCAATATCCTTTATCAGCAAGCCAAACAGCTTATCACAGAAACTAAACACCAGCTGGAAGATAAAGAACAGAGAAAACAACAACATTTAGAGTCCATACGAGATAAAGACAGAACAAAAACTTTGAATTCATCCAAACAAAGGGAACAAAGTTGTGCTATTGTATTGGGACATTAAGTAAATAAACAAAACCCAAGCATTTGAAACACTTCATTTGGCTGGTCTTGTTAAGCATGTTTGTGTTTTTGCTGATAACAAACATCCCATTCTGATGTTCATTCTTGTGTGATCCTAACGTCATTCTGACAGCGACAAAACGGTCCTCAGTAATTCCCAAATATGGGAGCATGTCTGCTTTGAATGAATATTCAGATGGCACATTATTATCCCCTCCAAGCCCCCGGCACCTGCTGGCCGACGCTGAAGGCCTGGCTGTTGAAGTGCTGGATGAACTCGGAGGCCATGTTGTCAGAGTCGTAGGGGTTGCTGTCCACACTCTTCTTCTGCAGGAAGTCAATTTCCACCGTCATGGTGCTTATACAATGTTTGGACTTGTCAAACTTGTAGTTTGTTACTATAAAGGGATGAAAAACACAATGGATGGTGAGTTTTGTATTATAAAACAACCACATTTACAATATTACTACTGAAGGTTAATTATTCCTCTTCAGAGGCTAGCAATTCACAACACGTTCTTTCCTTTAGGATTTCACGAGAATACATCTTCCTGTTGAATTGGAATTCAAGCCGCATTCATTTCTTTTTATGGCCACTTGGGGGAACAGGAATAAGCTGAAGGACTAACATCTGACATATTAGGAAGAATTGTTCCTGCCGGAAAGAGTTGCATAGAGTAGAGTTTAAGGGTCGGAAAACAATGCACAATGCACAATAAGAAGCTAAAGCTAAAGCGCATCAAAGAGTGGAGGAAACTGCAAAGTAGGGAGATTATTATTTGTTGGTTTGCCTCTACAAACCACCAATTTGGAATGTTATCAATATTTAGATCTTGTGTCATCTAATTGTTTTTCCTAATATAACAATCTGCAGCTTTTAAATAAATACGTTTTATTCAACATAATAACTGCACACAAAACAGATTTCTCGACACAGCTTTAAAACAGCAAATGAGACCTTGTTAAGTCTCTAGATGCGTTCCTTTCATTCCTGCTCCAGTACATGTTCCACAGTGTTTAAAAACAGAGCTGCAGACTGAATCTTAAAAAAGTGATTCATATAACAAGCTTTACTGTACCAAATACATTCTGACTGAAACCCTTTCCCATGTATCCATCCGCACAAATGCATTGGCAGTGCTTTTGCCAGCAGATGGCGCCACTTGCGTTAATGCATGGAAACAGAAAACTATTTCCAGTACGTTTACTTCATGGCTTCAGAAAGCTTTTTATCTCCGATCACTACTGAATATCCCACTCTACTATTTTCTTTTAGATTTATGGTATGATTATGGTCAATTAGACACTAATTAAATATAATCCTGTCACTGCGATAAAACTAAATCAGCAACACAACATGCAGTTCTTGTTCTTGACATAATCTTGCAGGAGACACTGCTATACACATTCTATACATTTCTGATATGCTTGCTTTATACCGAAAGAGACAGGGGATGTTCCTTTGATCACATGATAAAAAAGGGCCATGGCTTTTTTTAAGACCATGTCAAAAAAGATAAAAGGTACCATGAGGCTTTTTCACTCAGTGGATTATATTTTCATTCCTCCCTTTCACTCCTGATATGCAGACAGTATCATAATAGCGCCCATTATTTTGGGCATCGTTTGGCCTAAGGGAGCGGAGTGAAAATACTTCATCAAAGAACATCATATTCTCTTTCTCTGGATGCTGGCCAGCTGTGCGGTGACACCACCTGCTCATATTGTTCCACCGTCTCTCCCTGCGCTGGGCAAAGCATGCTCAATCCACCGCTCATGACACCTGAATAAAAGCCCAAACCCCTAAGCCAACGTTTAATTAGTAATGTGAAGGATATGAGCGTCACAAGTCAGCACGGTGAGACGTTTCACAGACTGCAGACTTTAAAGTCACTCACATGGAAGTAGTTTGAGGGCAAGGGTTGCTATATAATGTTTCTACTGCAGCCAGGTGTCTGAGACTCAAAAGATATTTGGTGATAAAAGAGAAAGACCGGCTCGTCAAAAGATGACAAATGAATGACAGTCATTACAAAAGGCTGAAAGGCCGTGGTGGAACAATCAGAAGTCTGTGAGGCAAGGATACCCTGTTACCAACAGCAACACCTTTTTAAATATAGTGTATAAGCGCAGTAGATTAACTGTGATGTCTTCAGTTGGGAAAGACACATGAAGACGCAGATTTCAAGGAAATGTATATAATTGAGTTATTATTAAGTCAATTCCATTTATATATATTTGGTCTTTTTGTTCCATTTATACACATTGTTTGATCTCTACTTTTGCACTATGCTATTAATAATGGATTTAGACTCAGAGCCTTTAGATTGGTTTTTTTTGTTGTTGTTGTGGATTTTTGTCCATTTATTGTTTTGTTTAATTAATTTTTTTGTTTTGTCTTTATTTTTTTTATCCTGTCGGACTCGAATCGCATTGTTGTCATCCTAATTTGTCTGCCAACTGCTATTGTGCTGTCTGGCTGGCTGTTTGTTTATAAAAAAGTTTAAAAGAAAGTTTAAAATAAAAAGTCAATTCCATGAAAAGACCAACAGCGTGTCCATCTCCCAATACTTATCATTGGTACCCAGCTCTTAGACCATGTGTGCCAACTGTGAATTGTTAAAGTGAGTCATAAACAAAGCATTATCCCAATTTATAACATTTCTGTCATTTTCTATAACATCTGGCCACTGTAGTTTTTAGCAACATCTTTGGTAGCATTACTCAAACAGAAAGAAATACGGTAGTGTTTCTCTTGGGAAACAAATACTTGAATACATTTGATGCTATAGTGACTATTAATCGATGCATGTATGTAGCATGGAGTCTAAGCAGACTACAGTATGTGTTCATGGTGATAAAGGAACATATATTGCCCAGTGCAAGTGTGGCTTATTAACAGTAAAGCTTCATTGCTGGTTTTGGTCTTTTTGTGTGATTTGTTTGGAATAATCTAGAAAAGTAGCAGTTTTATGCTATAAACATGAAGCCTACCTTTAACCTCTTGTCCAATCGATAGGCCGGCCCATTTTCTCTGTATAGAAGAAAAGCAAGTGATTCATTTAAAAGCATGTCTCGTCTTTTTCTTTTTGTATTAAGACACAATATTGCCAAAGAAAAAAGGCAATTTTTTACCATTTTGCCATAAACAAGGAAACTAGATTCTCCAGAAGATTTAAGCTATACTTTATACTCGACGTGTTTTAAAAACATCAGTGTAACGTTCCTCTGCAACTTGGTCTTATTTCCCAACACATCTTTATTCGCCTGTTGACATTTCACACAAGCTGGGTTTCTGACATGGGGACCAATGATGGCAGTCATGTCAAATGATAAGCCAATCAACCAATAGATAGTGTTTATTGAGTTCTTGTGGTAAAATAAGACCGTGTTGAGGAGGTTACAGTAGTACCTGTGTGCCGTTGTGGCTGCCTTAAAGACGGCGGAAGAGCAGGCAGAGAAAGGCGAGGCAAAAAAGGAAGAAGCAGTAACACACAGATTGAGACACACAGAGAAGTCCGAGCAGAGAGCGCACAGCAAAACATACAAGAGAGTATATGAGGTCACATATTGATATCAAGTTTAAAACTAAAAAGATAATATAATGTTTGCAAAACTGATATTTGAATACATTTTGCAGCTTTCAACTCCATGCAATTGTTGATCGGTGCTTTGTTAAGGACATCCCCAGTTCAAATGCTAAATGAGACTAATGTTTATTTTATTCTACAAGTAACATCAAGCAACTGAGATAAATGGTTGGCTACAGTATGTCAAAGTAATCATTGTTATTATTCCCCCCACAACATTTATATATTTTAGATTCATTCTGCAGACTACAGTTCAACAGCGATGCACAGCCACCCTCAGGCAACACAGTAACCATGTGGCAGGCAACATGTTGCCATTAAATAGTGAGACGTACCTGTGGCAGGCTGAAGGCGATGGTCCCGGCGTTAACACTGGGATGCTTCTTCAAGGTGAACACGTACATGTGGGCTACATTGCGCACAGTCACATGTCTGTATTGAGATCAAAACAGAACAAAGGATTAAACGTGATATACAGTAGAGATAGCAACCCAGATGTTACTGTTTTTCCAGATGTTCCTACTCACTGTTCAAACTGTGGCTCCTTGTCATTGATGACGGCACAGTTGGTCAGTGACAGCTCGTCTGTAGGGCACCGAGCCGCTTGCATGAACTGGAACGAGAGCAGAGACATGTAAACAGTGAGTGGACTGGGGAGGGAGTCTCTGAGTATTGACTGGTCAAACCTGGAAATGAGCCAGCATGTTTTGCACTTCCTGTTCTCTTGTTTTGAAGTCAGTTATTGATTTTAATAGGTATTAGGTAAGATCTTTAAAATAAGGTCTGTGGTTCATACAAGCTCAAGACATGACACGTTTTGTTCTATCACTGTGGGGCTATTAAAAAATATATAAATCCACTGAGTGAAAAAGCCTCTTGGGGCGGTGGTGGCGATAGGGACTTGGCTTGGCAACTGGAAGGTCACCAGTTCAAGTCCGGGCAAGACCAAGTCCTACAACGGTGTCCCTGAGCAAGGCACCGTTCCCTACACTGCTCCCCGGGCGCCGTTCAAAATGGCAGCACACTGCTCCCAACACTAGGATGGGTCAAATGCAGAGAAACAATTTCCCCACGGGGATTAATAAAGTATATCAAAATAAAAAAAATCACATAAAATACATCAGGAAATACATCCACTCCTGAATTTAAACTATTTATTCAATAGAAAAAAAGCTGTTGGCAAGTGGCTAAATGAGACTACAGAGGTTGTCAGGGCCCTGAGACGTCAACAGCGCAAAGATGATAAACTAGTGGTGTTTATGTTGAAGTTGTGCGGGCGTACTGTAGTTCATTTATAGCTTTAGCTTTTGACTTCTGTCGATTGCATTAACGCTATGTCCATTTGTAAAGAATATCTTACTGGACAAAACCAAATAATATAAAGCGTGTACTTTAGTTGCAACATCATTAAAGGCCCTACGTCTTTTTCCCGCTCATGAATGCAACAGAGCTTTTTTCCACAATAATCCAAGGGAATAATCCTGTTGACTTGTTGTGGATAGACCCAGGGTGATGCTCACTTCCTGGTTGGCCTACAGAAATACACCGTCCCTACAGCACTCTATTTTGGACTGTTACGGAAAATAATTCACCGTGTTTACAGTTGGTATGCATGGATCTTTTGGAGCTCAACACTCTTGTGACTTTGCATCCAATCCCCTCTAGCTCAAGAGATCATGCTTGCAAAACCTCCATTACACGCATGTTGCTATGGTGATCTCTTTACACTGCTAAAGCCTCCTGAGAGCTTAAGCACACTGGAAACTTCCAGAGAGGTCTGATGCTCCTTAAATTCTTACTCTGTTCTTTTTTTAAATGTCAAGTGCCTGCGTGTGGAGTGTACGCTCAGCTTCCTCTGTGTATTGCTGATGTATTCTACTGGCTTTCATTGGTAATGTCCAAGTGGTTTACAGCCATTGTATTTGCTTGAATAGAGTGAATAAATGTTTGTCAAACACACAAGAAAAAGGTTCCTTTTGTCTTTCCTATATATTTCAATGAACTGCAGGGATGGTCCTAATGTGGAACAATTGGGTCTGAGAAATTCAACCCTGCTCGAGTACGGAAACCATTATGTTCTGCAGACACTGGACATACTGAATTTAAATTGACTTGTTTTCTCAACTTTATCAAGCATGAAAGTGACCCAATCAAGCGATTCATGTTTTTCAGCTTATGATCATTTCAGCAATATCCAATTGTGTGCCCTCTTCTTTCTCAGTTTCATTATGCTATAAAGCGGGAAATTGCAGGTGGGTTTTTGGATCTTGCTTCCAACAGAGAGAAATAAGGGGATATATTATGCAATTTTGTAGTTCATACATATTTGGTTTCTACTAGGACATTATTAAATGCTTTTAATGTTAAACAAAATCGAAATGATTTGACTGATATGGTCTGTCTGAATATACCTGTTTCCCCCCCTGTCTAACACACTTCGTGGTGTATTTCTACAAAGGAAGTATTTAAGCTTTGGGAGATTCTAAGATGGGAGGCAGTTCATTCTAATGAACCTTCATGTGACAAAGGCAGGGGGAAATCTGAATGGCTTGCTGAGTCGCAATGTGTGTGATTTATATATATTTAGAAAGTGTGTACAAAGTAATGCACAAGGCAATCATATGACCACCCCTATAAAACCAAGGTAGCTAAAAGTGACTTGTCAATCACGAGGTAGACCTGCCCTAAAGTCTATTTTACTCTGCATGGAAGCTAAGTAACAAAATAAGCAATGTGCTGTATTAAAAAAAGACTTGCATTTATCCATGTGACCATAACCTATGTGTAAACTGTTTACTGTGGTAATAATTTATGTAGGAGGTAGGGTCATTTTCTCAATAGACTTTTACACAATACACAATTAAAACATCCTCATACTGTAAACTGCACTTTTCACAGCCAGAGGATGTCTGAGCAGAATATATGATCCCGTCACATTGTGGGGAATTTGGCTTTAAACAACCTTTATTTGGCACCAAGATTATATTACAAACAGCCCCACGTGATAAGGCAAGATTAATAGACTATGAAACCACGAGCAAATGTTTGTGGCATAAAAACCTTCACAGTGGGTTTTGAATGAACAAGTTGAATTAATAGGAATATACAATACAAATGATTGTTCATTTTCAACCTGTAATCTCATTACAGATTGATGATGCATAGCAGTGAAATAGAAAGGGTGGACTTAGTATTCAAATTAATCTTGAATTAAGTGGCGACTGAGAATCTTGTAAAAATGTATGCACAATGACAACTGTAATTCTAATGTATAATTGGTAGGGATGTAACGATATATCGAATATCGCGATAAATAGATGATCATGTCTCAATACCGTCGTGAGACTGAGAAAATATATAATATAAATGTTATTTAATACATTTTTTTTTAAAAACCTTTATTTAACCAGATGGTCCGATTGAGATCATCGATCTCTTTTTCAAGGGGGACCTGTCCAACAAGTAGGTTATAACATGAACATACAACAACAGATAACACAAAAGGACATCGTATTTACAGGGCTACACCTAGAGACATTGACAAGTACCAACAGTATATTTATATCTCGCCCTGTCAATAAGCCTCACCTTCTTGGCAACAACTGTATTGTTTTTGAAGTGGTGGAGAGACAATGCACAGTTTTACCACTGCTGTCACCCATGGGCAAAGCATATCTCTCTGTCCCAGCAACATCAGTACCAACTCCAAGCAAGAGAGTTGTTTCCACAGCAGGGGATATTGTAAACGCCCAAACATCCCAGCTTCTACCTGGACATGTGGACATGCTCATATTCCTAAAAGATAACCTTGATGATGCTGAGTGAGTGAGTTAGAGAGTTAGAGTTGAGCTACTTGAAAAACTAAAGTGAAACTTGATTTATTCTATTGCAGGGTCTGATTAGTATATTGTTGACACTTTAAAATACTACTATCCTACTAAAATGCTGTACAAATCAGATTTATAATTTAATAAAGAAAAGAAAATTCAATTTTTCAATATCGCGATAAATATCGTACCGTGGACTTTTTAATCGCGATATTATCGTACCGTGAGTTTTGGGTATCGTTACATCCCTAATAATTGGTATCAGAATCTTTAATGCGTGAACTATGTTTTATTTTCAGATGTTCCAGTGATGTTGTGCTCTGGTCCTAAATATTATATACAATGAATTCAATTTCAGCGGTTAATAATTTGAACATCATAACATGGTACTTGAAAATAGGACCAATGGACTGTGCCTTTAAACCGAAGTCTAATAGAGATCAAAAGTATTTCCTATGCACCAGAGATTGTGCAAAGAGCATTCCTTGCATTGTTTCCATGTAATCAGCTTAGATGTAAAGTGTTAATGACACCCAGGATCTAAATAATAGGAAAACTATCTTATTATAGTAAGCTGAAAATAAGGTTGCTTTAGATAAGACATATTAAGATGGAATGGGTTATTATGATACCAGTTTATTCGGTACATTTAGCCAAAACAAAAGCAGTCTTATACAACAGACCTTAGTGATATAAGGTCTGTGTTATAATGTTCCTTTTCTGTTGCACCTTATTTATAGGGCCGTAGTTTATGGTGGTTTTCACTAGTATGTCTTATTTAGACTAGGGCTGAACGATTCATCGACTTTAAATCAAAATGTGTGTGTCAGTCATCCACACCAATCAGAAGTGCTGTGCTCCACGTGCACCAGCCATTGTTAACCAATCAGAAGTGGCCCATGATAGAAGGTAATTGACAGATTAATCCAATCACCTGCCAAGTATTTTTGAAAGTGCCTGCCCTTTCCAAATGGCTTCCAATGGAGCTTTCCTAGATGGTTTAGTAACGCTCCATCACATGTGTTACATCTATTACAGGGTGAATCTTAAACTGAAGCTTGACTTTAAAGCAACCCAACGGAAGTTTCATGTAAGTTTAGTTCTTTCACTCGTAGCTCGGGCTGCGGAGGTGCTAGAGACGGGAGCACGTTGATACAAACTTCCTAGCCGGAGATGTGGCCGCATTTTACAATAAACTTCCGTTGGGTCGCTTAAAAACAAAATCACAAATCGCAATCGCAATATCTGTCAGAAAAATCGCAATTAGATTATTTCCTCAAATCGTGCAGCCCTAATTTAGACTACCTATATTGTTATAAATGTGAAGGACTAAATATTTTAAACACATTTCAGCATGATGAAATGTTGAATAGAAACATCCTCAACAATTGAAATGCAATTCATTCTTGCAAATGAAAAGGAAATGGAATTGACGTCCACTAACCACCATCACTACTTGGCAAGTGAGCTCTGAACGAAAAGCTAGTGGACTATTTTTTCTCAAACTATCTAAACCAGTTTCAACCCCATCTAAAAAATAAATAATCCTGCAGCACTCATTTTAATTGTCAATAAATTGTTTCTGTTACTTCTATTAAACACAGGTGCCAAGAATGCAATGGCTCTAGCTTCTCTTACATTAATACTACCTGTTTTTATTAGCCTTCTGTGATATCAAACTGATTGTTTGGGGGGATTTTAGACTGTTGGCTGAACTAAATATGATTTAAATTGTTGAACATTCTGGTGATTATTTGCTAGATCATCTGTTAATGGTTTGGTCTCCAAAATAGTGCAACCTCTCCATCCTATTTCCTTAGTCCAAGGTGAAGTATTTTAATATCTTGTTGAGTCAGTCCTAAACACTTAAATATATACTGTACTATGTTATACAAGCGAGAACATCTAGAAATATCCATGCAGGTAATAGTCTGCAACAACTGCAACAATTTCACTTTCAACTAGGTGTACACAGAGGTGGGAGATTTACTTAGATCTTGAGTAAAAGTAGAAGTACCAGAGTGTAGGAATAAGTAAAATTCAAGTCAAAGTAAAATAGTATTGGCATATAAATATACTTAAAGTACCAAAAGTAATACTTCTCATTATGCAGATTGGCCCATCTCAGAATCATGTGACATGTTTTTATTATAATTATTGAAGTATTAATATGATTATCACAGCTGGTAAAGGAGTAACTAACTTTAAATACTTAATTTAATGCTGGGTAGCTTGTGAATTTAATCTAGATGTAACTAAAGTGTTATTTAAGTACTGATCATATTTCTTATCGTTAACAGCAAAGTAACTAAAGGTACTACGTTAATGTTGTGGAGTAAAAGTACACTATTTATCTCTGAATTGTAGTGGAGTAGAGGTACAAAAGTAGCATAAAATGGAAATACTCAAGTAATGTACAAGTAGCTCAAGTACATTACTTGAGTAAATGTACTTAGTTACTTTACACCACTGGGTCTGCAGCTAATAAACTGAAACGTCTATGCAGCGTAGACTGCTGCATAGAGTCATTCTAAAAACACTGCGACTTTCTGTACACTGCAGCTACTTTAAAAATGGCCACTACTATAGGTAATAAGTTGACTATTCAACACAAATTCGATTAATCTTACTGCACTTCTAGTTCCTTGTATCCATTAAATACAGCAACACTTCCTTCATGCAATCATTGGTTTAGCCTTTCATACGGAGCTGTATTAACTGCATCATTTGTTTCCATCAAAGTACATATTGATCATACATGTTGCGGGACTAGCAGCTTTGTGGCTGATACGTATATTATGAAGTTATAGGCTATCTAGAACAACATCAGTGATAGCACTACATGCTAGCAGTGATCACAAGATACTCCATTCCACTTCCGGGCTACGAAGTTTTGAATGACATCTGACTCTGCCACACTGGCTAAGTGCTGTGCTGGCTCACTTTACGTGTACAAAAAAAGCTTCTCGTGCCTCAAGTCCACGTTAGGTTAAGTATTCACTTGTTTCTGTTCGTGATGTGTTGAAATTATCATATTTGCTTCAAAGAAACTCACCCGGTCGGTCATCTTTGTGCTTTAAAAAAAAAAAACTCCGGTTCAAGTGCAATTCAGCAGAAACGTTCCGCTGACAGAACGACTGCACAACTGAGAAAGTGACGTGCGGAGAGGCGGGACCTGTTGACGCAGATGATGTCATCACGCACAGGAAACGTAGGGAAGTCAGATGAGTAGATGCGCATTTCACATTTCACCTCTTTCCTCAGCTGACTGCAGTAGGAAAACACTTCTCTCTACATACAACACATCACAATAGACCGATATGTGACCTTTTCAAAGGAATGTTGTCTTTATTTCATATTTCATTTCACCTTGTTAATTATGTATAACGGAAAGAGGTGTAGGTGCTTCCTCATGAATATCTAAAAGAGAATAGGATTAAGGAGGTGTCCCATCAACATTATTCATACTAATTACGTTGAAAAGCACTACATGCAGCAAGGAAATATAGAATAGAAAATGCTCTTAGTGATGAATAATCAGAACGTTTTGTCAAATTGTCATTGTTTATATATCTTTTTGAGATACATTTTATATTTTGCAAATGTATTTAAGAGAGAAATATGTACAAAAAATGTCCTTATGATGGAAGTCTTTTTCTTAATGCTTGTGCGTTAAGAGGTAAATAAACATACCCTGCATTTTGTGGCAATAGTTTCAACAGTGTTGAAATAAAAACATCTATCCGTTTTGATAAATAGATTTTTATTTTATTGGTGATGTTCACAGATGCTTTTTTATCTCTTGTGACTAACTTGGTTTTAAAGTGTTATAAAAAGAAAAGGTCTGAAGCCAAGTTTGACAAAATGGGTTGGAGAAATCATCCTGTTGGTGTAAAAAAAAAAACAATCCAGAAACTCATTTTAATTTATTTAATGCCCTTCATGTAAAGTTACCTTTTCAAAATACTGACAAATAGCAGCAGGAGAAAGTACCTTCTGTATTTTCTTACTAAAAGTACTTGGTGTGAACGCGCCAATTGTTTATGTCCTTCCCTGTGAATTGTCCTCTGGTTAAACGAACCTAATCCCGGCCCCTATTGAGCACATTTCAGAGACTCTCTCCAACATGCAAACCCCCAGTCTTCTCACCTTCATACTGTAAAATAAATACCATCGCTGAGTGGCCGCTGATAGTTAAGAGTCAAATTAGCATCAGCATATTATTTTTGCAAAAGACCAGACAAAAAAACCTTAAAATACAAAATATTTATTTTTGAAAATGTCTTTATAAGAGTTAAACATAAAAAAAAAAAAAAAATTCAAATCCAAATGAAACCCATACAAATTGTTTGGTTACTAGCATTCCACACTAGTGCTAGGAACTAATAATGGAGAATTGCTCACTCAGGGGGAACTCAGAGGCGATGAATACATCTACATCTCCACCTCTTCAGATTGCAGATTGCACCCAAACACTGAGGCAAAACAGAAGCGCCCAAAAAGTGGCACTGGTGGTGAAATGGCATCCTGTCTGATCTTAAGACTAACATAACCAGGGCGGGCGGGCGGGCGGGCATGTGGCAACTATCCAAATTCTTTTTTTCTTAAAACAAAAACACGGAAAACAAATAAAGTGAGTTTAATACATATCTGAAATACAGTGGTGACTTAACTGTTGGCATTGATATGGAAAGGAAAAAGTAATAAATGAGGGGGAGCTCTTCGACCAAAATTCAGTATTCCAAGGAGTATCCCAACCTTTTAAAATCTGAGCAGTGTGCTTCTGAAAGTAATGGAGAAGAAGAAAGACTGGTTTTCAGTTGGTAGCAGAGTCTGAGCCGCAGAGGTCAGCGATGCACCTTGGAGGCTGCAGTGGAGTCAGCTTAAGGCTAGTTAGCCCGACCTTAAAGCAGATATAAACGTATATGTATTCTTAAACCTTTTTTTATCTTTTTATTGTGGTTGTACAATATTCCCTGATGGCCTGATTTGGCCGCTGAGTGTTATACAGAATCCTGAAGAGATATCAAAATTAAAGAGGAAGAAAACAAACAAGAGAAGTGATGAAATTGTCCATTGAGGGGAGAGGAAGGGGGAGTTTGATGGGGGGAATCCTGTTTGATGCAGTTTGTGGGACCCTTCTGTCGCTCTCCCTTGTCCCCCTTCTTAAAATGTTACACACGCTGGGCAAACACACACTGTCCCTCCATCGCACTGCCGTGGCTATCTGCTCTGAGGATGAAAGACAAGTGTATTGTTTAGACTAAAGAACGAGCTCGAAAACAATGATTTTTTTTCAAAATGAGATTTATTTATTTACCTATGTCAACTTCTTGGCTTTGTTGTAAAGTGAATCCACAACTTTGCTCATGTTCTGAATTGTTTCCAATGCCGCTCCGTATGTTTTGTCCACAGGGGGCTCGTCGAAAATGATCAAGACCCCTTCTCCTTGGTCCAGGATTCCTGCGCAAAGATATGTCACAAAAACATTAGACACTACACTGAATATACTATTGCTCCATTCTTTAGGTGTACATGTTTTATACCCGGCCATTTCTATTACCGTGAAACTTTGTATCCAGAATCATCTGCGATAATTTCCTCTCAACATCCCCCTATAAACAAAAAGAGAAAGGAATAATGAAACCCTCATTTCATAGAGCTGTAAATGATGATTGTAACTCAGGAAACATTTCTTAACTGCACATATACATACCTTAGACAGTTTGATAAGACCGGATATGTGTTCTATCTGAAAACAGAAGGAGAACATCACATCATTAATTTCATTAAACAATGATGAGGAATAAGTACAGTGGTAGATTCCCACAGTCAGCCTATAATATGGAAAGAATGCAACTGTATGATATTCAGGAACAAGCTCAAATGTAGGAATTGGTAACAAATGCAGCAACGGCTCAAGTGTATCAGCCTAGCAGGGACTTACCTGTACTCTGGAGAAGGGTTCAATGACTCGGATGAGGTTCTGCTCCAGCAGGTTGTCGTACAGCGTGGCCAGGTGAGTGGTGATGATGGGGTCGTCCCTCAGCTCGGCTCTGTACTCTGTGAGGGCCTGCAACATGCACACCATTCAGTTTAACAACAACTTCAATTGGCCATTATATTATCAGCAGGTATTATCATCCAAACTAACAGTGAGGGACACAAAGCAAAAGGACCAGTATCTTAAAAGGAAACCAGAGCAGAAAGCTAAATGAAGAATGTTCATGCACCATCTGCATCAACCTCCGTTAAAGGTCCCATGTCTTGGCCATTTCTACTGATCAGAATGCCATTGATGAGGTCTACTAGAATAGATTTACATTGTTCCAAGATCACATTGGTTTCTCATACAGCATCTCTGTATAGTCTGTGTATTCACTCTCTGGAGGACAGTGTGATCTGGATTACTGGTGTCGTTTCCTGGTTGCTGCGTGGGGTCTGCGAGACACTGCGGAGCTCAGTCTGAGCACACACTCACAGCTTGAGCTCTGTGTGTGTGTCAGAGTTCCCGCTAGCCGGTAATTACCGGACTATGACCGGTAAAATATGCTGAAGACCGGCAAATCTAAATCTCTCCGGTCAAAATAATTTCCCTTTAGCGCAATACCGCATCAGTTGCGCAACTTGCGTCGCTTATGTGACAGACAAGAATAGTCAATTCTAATGTCTAACACTTTATATATACAGTCTATGGTCTATTGAGAAAGAGATGTCCTGTATGGGTTGATTGTGCGTTGATCTGTTGGTAATGCCTCGGGGTTCCGGTGGGCATGTAAACAAATGCATAATGCTGCGCTATACTTTGCGGCCTCACCCAGTTGCATAGCGACGCTTATTGTTTAGGTTTCTTTTAATAAGCAGGTAGTCATATCATTAGCTAGAACTAGCTAGATCTGATCGATATGGAGATTAACGTGAGTGAAGTCTAATCTGACGGGAGAGAGAGATCAGCTGCTGCTGACGAGTCGACACGCAGCTCTGCATAATCACATGCAGCGGTGAGCGGAGCAACACACACACTTCAGGTTAGAATATCACACGTAGCTATTTTAATTAGCCTACCTCTCAAACTACCTAAACTAGTTATAGATATGTTTAGTTTCAGTAGTAGTCAGGAGAGGGCGCTCCGTTTATTATTCCCGTGTTATTGTAGTTACTGTACACGTTTGAATAGTTAATCTACTATAATTAGTTTGTTTGATATCGAATCATATCAATTTGTTTTAAAGCTCAATAAATAACAAAGAAGACCTTTGACCGGCACTTTTCAAATTTTGTCCGGAAGATTTTAACTTTAACGGACAAGTTGACCGGCAAAAAAATATTCGAACGGGAACTCTGGTGTGTGTGTGTGTGTGTACGGAGCTCTGCGCAGCACCGCGGCTGAGAAAAGACAAGGCTGAGTGAGTGTGTGTGTGTGTGTGCAGCGAAAGCTACATAACACACAAGGGGACGGGTAATAACCCGAAAAGCATGACATGGGACCGTTAACAAAAGCTGCGTTCACACCGAGTACTTTGCTGTACTTAGTTCCCGGCACTTAGTGCAGCTGAAGCCTTCCGAGTAAACGGCCAGAACGCCGACACCTCCTCATCTCCACCGCTCCCATGTTTTAGTTTGTGTTGTCATAAGTTAGTCTCTCTGCGTTTCTGCGCGGGGCTAATGCTAATGCTAATAATGCTAATGCGAGGATAATAAAATGGCGGCTCTACAAAACATTTCAGACTTTTACGGGGCGTGGTTTGCAATCGCCCAGCCAATCAGAACTGGGGTACTTTTTTTCCACAGGAAAGTGCCTGCTCTCAGCAGGCGCTAAAAATGGGGTGAAAAGTTCCCGGGACTTAGTTATTTTTTTGGTGTGAACGCAACATCAGGGGTACTAACGGAACTAAACGCGAAAAGTACGGGTGAAAAGTACTCGGTGTGAACGCGGCTAATGATGTGGTAGGACTGAAAGAGTTCTTACCTTTTCAAAGTCTGCTAATGATCTGTTCTTGCAGGCCTGGGCCACACACTTCAGTGCATCCGTCTAAAAAGAGGAAAGACAAAAGATACATGTTATTCTACAGAAAGTTATTCAATTATTACATTTACATCCACAAAACTAGATATCTGGGAACTAAACAAGTTTATTTTAGGGAGACCAAGACAGAACCAGACGTAACTTAAAAAAGGCTCCATTGCAAGACACAAAAAACATAGAATTGTTTGAATGAAAGAGGCAACAGAAAGTATGCATTATCACATTTATTCTTAATCCTACTTTTAATGTAAGGTTGCACAAAGTGACATTGCTGCTTAGCCCAATCTGCTATGAGTAGAAAAGTGAGCACTTGCCTGTCGGCCGGTATATCGCAGGCCCAGTTTACCACTGATCAGAGCTGGAACCTCCTCTGGGCTGAAACAGAAAAATAAAAATATTGAAATAAAAGTCAGTAATGTAATAACTCAAAGTTACTAAGAGGGTGTGCAAGTAATGGAAATGCATTCACTTTTCAAGATCTACTTACGCTTGGAGGACAATTTTGCACAGAAGCATGTATTTGAGTGATGTGACGGCTCTGGGGCTGTTGATGGAGTCGTAGCCCTCGAAGGCCTCAAAGAAGTAGGAGTAAGCAGTCTTCCAGTCCTTCTCCTCAGCTGCGTGAATGATCCCTGCAACACAGAGGACACAGCATGACAGTCAGTTACCGTCTGTAGTCACAACAAAACAACTCTGACACCGTGAAACGTGAAATACCAACAAATCTGTTGAAACTCGCTAGGGGTAGCTGGTATGTACGATTACACACATATTAAAACCACTGTGTGCTGGCTTGCACTGGGGTTTGACCAGACAAGATCGCAATAAATAATGTTGGAAATTCCAAAACAATTAGCTGCAAGCTGCCTCTCCTTCCTGTTCACTGTGTTATACAGTCATAAGTGATATCATCCCAGCTTGTCTGCGTTCACTGTTAAACACTGTGTCACAACTCTGTGACTTTGAGATGGTTATCAGCATAAAAGAACACTCAAATCACTCTAGAACAAAGATATATATATTTTCCAGCAGCTGTAAAGAACAAGGGGTTGCTTCATAGAAGGTGTTGCATCATACTAATTATAATATATTAACCCATTTTAAGTATTTTGGAAATAATAACATTGTTTAAAATGTGAACGCGTGCAGGGGTTAAATGGGCGTCTACCAAAATTGCTCCTGTAGGAATGTCTACCATAATTAAGTGTACGCTAGTACCGTGGATACACAGTAGGCTGAATGAGATCGAGCGCTGGAAAAGATTAAGAGACCACTCCTAATTTGTATTCAATCTCAATGTGTACATGCATGGCAGCCACTCCTTTCCAGTGTCTGTTGAATTACAACAGAGATACATGTTGTCAGTAGTTTATAGAATAAACTAAAAACACATATCTATGAATAGTAAAAACTAGAGAAACTGATAATGCTGCAGTGGTCTCTTAATTGTTTCCCAGAGCTGTATAATGTAATGATATATAGACTTGTCTGGCACCCCCTAGTGGGATGACGAGAAAAGAGAAAATGTAGACAACAGGGTTTGTCTCATCTTGCTACAAACCTTATGGCCCCATAAGAATGAAAACATGCTAAATAAGATCTAGTTGAATACACCTGTGCAAAAACATCCCACAATTTCTCTATTTAAATGTTATTAACATTTAACAATTTATTTTAAGACCACTCCTGCATACAAGGCACTCATCTTGTTTTGTAATGCTTAATGATCGGTTAACAAGGGTTGCCTATTGTGGAATTGATGTGTGTAATTTAGCATTCATAAATATCACAAGAAAATAAACATTCTTATTTTTGTATATGTTTCCCCATACAGACACACTGAAACTGGAACACCTTAGCCCAGGTAATCTTATAGAGTGAGCATATTGAACAGGTCTGACCTGACTGCATGTCCAGAGCGGCCTGGAGCTTGGGGGGGCAGTAGATGCCGTTGGCGGTGGTCCTGGCTGAGGTGAGGGCAGCGCGGGCCTTGGGCAGGTTACTGAGAGCGTGGTACGTCTTACTCTCCAGCAGCTGCACCTCCACCAGCAGAGCTTTGTCATCCATCTTCTTCAGCTCCAGGAGCAACTGGGTGCCTGTGGGTAGTACAGTAAACCAACGTTAATGTGATGAACATTAACTGTTGCAACAACTCGGTAAACAGCTGGGGGGTAAGTCTACATTAGTAGTCTGATATGTGCTGTTCTTTCTCCTCTCATTCGAAGTTCAAACATGTCAATATACCACATATGTTCCAAGAAGGACCACAACTTTTTAACACTCAATACAACTGCAACTAGAGAGGATATCTTTTTAGTTTTTGTTCCTCTGGGTGATTATTCACATTATGGCAATGCATGCCTTTCCATCCAGTGTCTGGAGCAGAGAACATATGCTTCCTTTAAAGCAAAAAGTAAACAGGGTTTGTCTCCATAAACACTCACCAAGTGCCAAGGCCTCCGGGTATCTTTTGGTGTCAAAATAGAGTGCGATCAGTCGAGCCTGAAAGAACAAGGTGTGTCATTATATAGCCTTATATTAAAAAGGCACAACATGCAGCATGGACCAGAAGGACAAAACACACTTCTAGGATATACGTTACACCAAAAATAACTTTGACCTACTCTGCATTTAGAAGTCTGAACTTGGTTTGTGATAATCATTTTTTAAATAATTCCTTAAAAATGTAAAACATACAAGTGCAATTATTAAGTCCACACATCTTGCTTGTTTTCTCATTCAACCTTATAACTCTACTCCCACACATTCACAGTGTCTTGATATAAACCGAGATTGTAACAAGCATTACAAATTAATGACATGTAATGCCAGGAACAAAACTAAATAACATAAATCCCATACATATATAGATTAAGCTGAGAGCTCATTTTCATTTGAAGCCCCTGGGCAGGTAGAAACCAACATGAACCTGATGTTTGGTCGTTGATCATGCTCTACACACAAAATGATATTACTGGCACGTTGGCCCACATGATGGAATAGGCACGTTTTAGATACTGGCCTTTTAAAAATCTAAAGCAGTTTGGGAACGTGCTAAATGACTGGCGGTAGCTAGATAGATACAATTGTGAAGCGGCATTACATTACTGTCTGCTGAGGCTACTGTTGAAGGACAGTGTTTAGCTATTTTAAGCTGAATCTTATCCAAGTACATCACAAGAGGACTCCTGAATGGTATTCACAGTGCTATTCAACTTTTTCTTTTCTTTTATTACTCCCATCGCATAACTTAGAATGTTTGTCCTCGTGGCTTGTCTTAAGAGCGTCCCTCGTCTCAGGTTTCACTCACTCACACATGCCACTTTCATTACATCGTTTTCTTCTTCACTTTGTAGGCCACACACACAGACAGTAATAAAATATGTTGTTGAGCCAAAAGCTCCAGATATTCCTGGCTCTGAGAGTGCTGGCAGTCATTTTGCTATTAGGCAAGGTGATGTCATCGTATATGGCA
This sequence comes from Gobionotothen gibberifrons, assembly GCA_943591055.1. Classification (NCBI taxonomy): domain Eukaryota; kingdom Metazoa; phylum Chordata; class Actinopteri; order Perciformes; family Nototheniidae; genus Gobionotothen; species Gobionotothen gibberifrons. The sequence continues at coordinate 1,441,974 of CALSBZ010046728.1, read as the reverse complement.
GTGTGTAGTAGCTGTGCATCTTTTGTTTTTTACTTTCGTAATGCAAAGTTTACAACTCGTCACAAGCTTTATCACATTTAGCAAGTTCCTCCACCATAATATGTTTGAAATCAAAGCGTCTCCCACTCCCCGAGTCAGGAAATATTCAAATGTGATTCCTCTCACAGCTGCTATTCATGTTTGGGGATATCGCTTTTGTTTATACTATCATTAATCATTAAAGGTGTCGTGTGTTGGCGCTAATCACGGTAAGGGGAGAGGACGGATATATCAGCTGGGGTTGTTTCCCCATTTTCTGCCTCATCAGCAATCAAGGTCTCAAAGATAAGGCAAATGATCAACACTTTAGAGCCTAATTGGTGCACATAAGTTGTTGCGAAACCCTTATAATATTTTAGTGATATCCAATATATAATTGGATATCACTGGGTGTTGATGGTTGACAGAAGGAAAAACCTCCCTATTGTCAGAGTCTAGCATTGAGGTCTACACATTAATGATGGAGAATATCATATGGCTTATTAAGCTTCATATATTCCATTAGAAAGCACCCACAAGCTTTTTCTAGACCTCTTTACCTCCAGAGCCTGTCGTAGGAAGGTTCTCTTCTCTGTCTTGGCCCATTCAATGCACTCAAGACACAGCTCCACCTCCTGTCCTGTCGCTGCCTCCATGTCCAGAAAGAGATCCAGCAGAGAGCGGACCAGCCGGGCCGCCTTCGCCTTGCTGATGGAAATCAGGAAAGGCCTCACAAATTTCAGCAAACCACCTAGTTCTGTAGACAAAAAGAGAGAGACATATTTCAGAGATTGCATACATAACGTAGAATAAGTTCCATTCGGTTTCTGGGTTAAGCGGAGACAGACACAGAATGGAAATCAAAGTTGATCCTTACCGGCAGCCTGTCCCGTCTTGGCCAGCAGCGTCCCCAGCTCCAGGATGCTCTGCTCTTTAACCCTGACAGCTTCCTCATCGTTCTCCTGGATATCTCTCCTCACTGATAAAGGAAGACAACAAGTTGACAACAGAAACCAATTTACTTATTCTATCCTAACTTAATGCAATTTAACTTTAATCAGTAAGAGTCTCTGACTTTTAAACATGATCTTACTCACTTCTGTTTTGATACTGTTTTGAATCCTATAAGATCTGTTTTATTTGCATTACCTCAATATAACTTAATGTTGGGTCTACTTAATATTATGACAATTATGGATGATGAAAATAACAACTCATTGTAAGCACATTTTACATTAGTCACCCTAACCCAATTCCTTTTTCTTTAAATAGCTTTCCATGTCTGAACATCAGTCCAGAACCCACATATTTTACAATTACAAATCTTCATTTTAGACAGCTGCTTTGTCAGGAAATAAAAAAGGAATCAAACTTTAATACACATTTCTGTATGAATGTCTCCCAGTATGACTTACATTGTGGACAAATCCAAATAATCGGTGTATGATCTCCAACTTTCATGTTGACAAATCCTTAACGTTACATCTGTATATTGTTTTACTTTTTTATATCCTGAGTATTCCATGGCTTGAATACAATTGTATCAATACAAAGGTGGAATGAGCAAATGTCTGGCTTTATGCTCGAAAGAACAACTTATATATAATTGTAAGTACTCAAATTGCTTATAAATGATTAACTAAACTACTGAGAACAAAATCAATGCTTTGTCACGACATAATTATTTGAGCGGATTAATAGATGTAGCCGGATAGTTTGACAGCTAATGGACAGAAGTGACAAGGCAATTTGAGGACAGTGATGCCTATAGGAAATGTAAGACCTGTTTACAGTAACTTAAATTATTGTGCAATTTCCATAAGATCGTGTATGTGCCACAAATAACACAAACAAACCATGGCCATTTAGCAACCATTACATTCAAAAATGGTAGTGGTTATTGTACTGAATCAGAACGCTTCTTTTCACTGTGTTGACGAAATGGTTTAAAGGCTTTTGACAACAAGCTAAAGACGTTAGCCTGAACAGCAATCATGCTAACATGACAGTCTTAAGTTGAGCTAATGATAGTTATATTAGAAACTGTGGTCAATGACGCAGCAACACAATACCCAATTACAAAGCCAAATGGAGACAAATGTAACATTTGTGAAAACTACTAACACATTTCACGCCCAGGCCTAGAGTTAGCATAGGTGCTAACGAGCTAACTAGCTAAAATCCACTAGCATTTGCCGTTACCCAGCGTTCAACAGTGAGTCAGCAAGGCACACCACCGGCTCTTGCTATTCAACGCCACTAGCTAGCATGCTAACCGGGCCGCCTGAACACTGACCGAGACATTATTTCGGTATCAAAAGTGTCCATCTCAAACCTCGGACGAACACTTACCTATTGAGTGGAGAATGTCGATAGAGGCGTTGCGGTCCGTGCTAATGAGAGACTGGGCTCTCTGAAACTCAACCACTGCTGCAGCCGCCATCTTCCTTATTCAAATGCTGCCTGAATGAAAATTACGTGAGGGGACTACGTTACCTTACGTGTGTGTGACGACATCGTGCATGTTGGGATTTAAAGGCAAATGGGAAATGTAGTCACAATGAAAAACTGTAATTTGAGTAGGCCTAAGTGTTTCCACAAAGCGTGTAGCCTATATATAACGGTATATATGTAATTTGTTGTCGAAGTTTCCTTTTTAGGAGTCATATTTCCTGAGTAGTTGGACAATATAAGCCCGGTGGAATTATTTCATGTAGCCTAATGTTACTCATCGCAGAGGATGTAGGCTGTAGCCTAAAACATGGACGTAGCCTGCTTAGTATCGACACATGTAATTCCTTAGGTAAACTGTGCTTTTAAAAACCTTAAAAAAGAACAAACCAATAATTGGCATATAGATAGACTGTATTAGCGTATACATTTCTGAACATTTAAAAAAAAGGCCAACAAGGTGAATATCAGAAAATATGCTGGTATCATAATAAATCATTTGGGTTAAAAAACAGGGACCTATCATTTTTAAAAGATAAGCGTATACGTGCCCAAATGCTTACCAAAAGCCAAAATTCAATAGTTTTCTTGATAATGTGACACAATTTCACGTTTTCTGTTTTCATTTAAGAATTGAGTCATCTAAAGCGAGATGCAATACTCCTCTGAAACCATATACATTATGATAAAACTTCAGCATCCTTACGTCATATAGGACGAATCCACAACGGTGATTCCCCAAGACGGAACAATTTAACAACAATTGTAATGTGTATATATTTATCTGGGGTCTATAAGAGGATATTATTAAAAATGGAATAAAGAAACACAATCTGCCAATTAAATTATGCATTGGTCTGACCATATCTCATATTGGAGTGGCACAGATACAGGCACGCCCCCAGAGGACTGTAGGAACATATAAATACAGTAGCCATATGATGAGATAAATAAGCCTATCCGGGGATTAAAATCGCACAGTCGCCTGCAAAGTACTCAGTATAGTAGGCTATAGTTGCTGTTGATTGGGTTATTGGTGATAATGGTGTCATGAAGAAAAACATCCTGTGAGTTCAGCGGGTTCAGTTTGAATGCTGTGCTTCTTCTATAGGCGGAGTGGTTTCCAGCAGAGGCAGCAGCGCGCACAGAGCGCAGGGCGGCGCCCCACCACCGCCTTTCCGCCAGTCCTCCTCACTGAGCAAGTGACACAACACAACATCAGCCCTCGCAGCATCCGCATCTCACGGCCGAGGAGGACCAGGAGCACATCTTCATCTAAGCATCCATTCCACAACTGCCTCCCATCGTCTGCGCATCGCCGACACCAGGCGTGTTCCTCCACCGCTGGATCTTTTTTATTTTTCGCCTCGACTCGGATTATTTTCTTGGGTTCATTGCTTTTCTTGGAGATGGTTTTACGCTTTTAACGCGTCTTGTGAGGAAAACAGGCTCGGGACGCGGAGCATCGTCGTTACAGCGAAATATATCCTCATTGAGAAGGACATTTGGTGAGTTTATTTTCATTTTGGTAGCCTACATATTGTTGCATGCGTTCACATTGTAAATATATTTGGTGCATACCACAGTGGATGTGCGGCTATATAAATAGGGAAATAGAGAACTACATTGAAATAAATTAGATATAAATTAGATATAGGCAGTTAAATGCAGCACCATATGTAAGATGTTTACAGATTGGAGGAAAATAAGAGTGTTCTCTTAATCTCTTAGCCACCGCCTATCACGGCCATCATTTTTATTTCGACGCAGACACTCAGTTTCAGCACCATGGAGAGTACCCGATGTACACAAGCCCTTATCACACAGCAAGAAGCCCGATACATGCCCTTTAAACCCAGTGAATTGACATTTAACGTTGATGTTTCGGACTTTTTGATGGATCAGATTGATAACAGGGTGATGGAATGAAAGATGGAGGCTCGGATCCTGCGCAAGCGATCAAAGTCGATCATCGAGAGACGTATGCATACAGTAGATACTGCAGCGAGGAGGAAAACATGTCGTGCAAAGACAGAATCATGCATCTGTTTGCTTATCTAGTTTTAATAGAGATGGAATGACCTTGGATTTGTGTTTTAATATGCTACTGTATATGCAGCAGGCGACCTTCACCTATTAAGGTGTTTACGTTTACAGTCTTCCATTTTAGTGAGGGGGTGGCGCATGGTGGCTCGTCGGCCATTGCCCATAAAATATGTCTCTCTCATTATAATATGTTCATTCATCATATCTATTTTCATCAAATGTGGACTAATTCCTTCCCATCTTTGATCTCCCATATTATTATCACCTTTCATATGCTCATTGCAGATCATGCATTTCAGCTGCAGCATCACACCAACATGTTTGTACATTCAGGATGCTTATTACATTGATCATGCAGCAGCAGGGTTCTATATTTATTTGAGTTAATTAGCATAAGCTTTACTGATCCATCCCACCACTTACTGAGTCAAATCAATAGGGCTAATAAGCCTGAGGTGCAGTCAGATAAAGCACTCAAGCACACATTCATGGGAACATTACAGAACTGATAACCCTGATATTACCACATGCAAGCGGAATAATCTAGAATTGATCTGAGATTGGATACATTGTATTTGCTTTTTGAAGATCCTATGGATAATCTAAGAGTCATTGATCCTTCGCCAGCTATTCTTCTAAATATTGATGTTTTCTGCTTCCTGCAGTGGCCATCAGGAGACGCAGACAGACAGCTGAAGTCCAGCAGAGTGGAGGAGATTTTCTTCCTCTCAAAAAGCTGCAGGATCTCTTCCTCCCAGGCCTTAGATGCCCAGCGGCAGCCTCTAGCCCGGGACTCGCAGCTCCCAGCAGCATAGCGGCTCTGAGCCCCTCAGGATCTCCCCTGGCAGACCCTCTTCTGACCCAGTGCGGCTCAAGCCCCTGGAAGCCCCCCTACAGTCACCATGGGAACCGTGCTGTCTTTGTCCCCTAGCTACCGAAAGGCGGCCCTCTTTGAGGATGGGCCGGCCACGGTGGGCCACTACACGGCCGTCCAGAACAGCAAGAACGCCAAAGACAAGAACCTGAAGCGCCACTCGCTCATCAACGTGCTCCCATGGAAGCGCATCGTGGCGGTGTCGGCCAAGAAGAAAGGCTCCAAGAAGGTGCAGCCCAACGGGAACTTCCAGAACAACGTCACCCAGCTCAACAACGAGAACCTGAAGAAGTCCCAGTCATGCGCCAACCTGTCCTCCTTCACCCAGGATCAGAGCACTCCAGCTCTCACCAAGGCCTCCAACAACACAGTGGCCTCTGTGAAGAAGGCTCCTCTCACCACCTCCAACGTGGCCCCCGGGACCCCGAAGAGGGTGATAGTCCAGGCCTCCACCAGCGAGCTCCTGCGCTGCCTGGGGGAGTTCCTGTGCCGGCGCTGCTACCGGCTCAAACACCTGTCCCCCACGGACCCGGTGCTGTGGCTGCGCAGCGTGGACCGCTCTCTGCTGCTGCAGGGCTGGCAGGACCAGGGCTTCATCACCCCCGCCAACGTGGTCTTCGTCTACATGCTGTGCCGCGACGTGGTCTCCTCCGAGGTGGCCACGGAGCACGAGCTGCAGGCCGTGCTGCTCACCTGCCTCTACCTGTCCTACTCTTACATGGGCAACGAGATCTCCTACCCCCTGAAGCCCTTCCTGGTGGAGAGCTCCAAGGAGACGTTCTGGGACCGCTGCCTGTCCATCATCAACCTGATGAGCGCCAAGATGCTGCAGATCAACTCCGACCCGCACTACTTCACCCAGGTGTTCGCCGACCTGAAGAACGAGAGCCAGAAGGAGGAGGAGAGGAGCCGCCTACTCATCGGCCTGGACCGGTGAGGGGATGCTGGGGGGAGGGGGGGGGGGGGGGGGGGTTAAACACCAGTCTGGCATTTCGAAAGAAAGATGGTTTGTGATGCTATTTATTTATTTATTATCGTCCAAATTGAAGTAGGACTAGGCCAATTAGGAACATTTATAACAACTTTGTAACTAGTATGACTGAATCTTTCACTCTGGAGGGGGAGAGATTACAAACGTTTGCATTTTTGTCACCTAAAAATGGGGGTTTTGCCACTCGATGACATCCATTTGACAACGCCAAAATGTTTTTTCAAACAAGCAATGGATGCATTTTCCGTAAACCCGAGAATGAAAGCGTTTTCTTCCAGGATGATGTATAGTAAAAGACAAATGCCAGACCTGGGGTGAATCCTTTGCTAACGTACAGATATATATATCTATATGAAACACTGAAAATCTTAAAAAGACAATGCAGACAAAACTAGAAGAGGAACATCTACAGCAATGAATGTGGAGAGGACGAATGCTGCGGCAGCCTACCAGTGACCTTCTGACTGTTTGACCATGTGATGTGCTGCCTACTGCAGGAGGGCGAGGGCCATCGCCTGACTGGCTTTCTTCCTGCATCACGGATGAACAGCCCCCCCCCCACCACCCCCCCACTCCCACTCGGCTGCAAACTGTGGCTCTTGCCAACACCTTGTCCCCTCCATTAACACGGATACGAGTGGACATCTTTTGCTGCGATGCATATCTGAGAGAACAGCAGGGGCCATCGATGCTGGATCCATATTTTTGTGGCTGTACACTGGACAAGAGGAAACAGATGGATTGACAATAAGCAAACATTGCTTACAACAGCCAGAGGACTTTTGACGAGTCAGTCAGAAAGACCTAACTTATTTTCATCTAGAAAAAAATAATGGATGTTTTACTCCCCACAGGCGTACACCTATGGAGGCTTATTTATTGCTTTTCTGAAACAAGTTTTCTTTGATTTCTTTTTCTTTTTTTACTTAGATATGTAATGTTTTGCACGTGTGCCATGCAATTTTACAGAGATGTACAGAGGGTAGGAACAAAATTCTTATTTTTACTTGATTTGTAAACCAACTGCATCTGCATTAGAGAATGCTGTGAACAAAGTGACACTAGTTTATTTAGCCCTGCTTGCTAAAATAGGCTTTTTGTTTACCAGGGAAATTCTTTTTGTACTTTCTTCAATCTTTGGAATGATGTTTAATTTCATGCTTATGATTCAGCATAGAACATGTTTAACATAACAGTGCCATATCTTTGATGAAAACCCCACAGGTCTGAGAACACTCTGTACTCTATGTCCAGCTGTTGAAAGATGGTATGGGTTTTCCCTCTACTACTAACTACTTACTGACACCTAATTTATTGCCATTTACGTATTTATTTAGGCACATCTAATGTTAGAGAAGGATCGGGATGAGCGACTTTGAGAAGGGGAAGGATGTGAGGAGGGGTCCTGCTTATCTTTGGTGGGAATGAAGATTGATCTGGTTAATGCAAATGAATGTTGCGGGAATTTATCGATGGACACCTAATTAGAAAAAAACAATGTCAAATCTGACCATTACCAAAGTGACATCATCAAGGACACCTTGACAGAAACTGTTTACCTGAAAAACTGCCCTTAAAAAACATCTACTCTGCAAACTGCTGTACCACATATCACACTTGTCCTTATATTGAAGACTGCAGAAAAGCACCTTGAGGATTTTCCATCAGCGTCGCCTCTGTGTAAATCAAATGCAGGGTGACATCACATTCATCAAGAGGCTGCGGGAGATGACCTCTATAGGGATAATCACACTTTCAATCATAGCAACCACCAGAATAACACTGACAGGCTGCAATGGCAACCACAAGAGAACCATAACAGGAACAATTCGATTTGTATGTTACACAGTTTATATGTATATAAAAACTACAATCACTGGAGAAGCTACAGGATTTCGATCTAAGAAATCCTAAATAAGCTGTCAAACAAGCATAATGGTAGTGCCAACAAAATGCCTCTGTCATGTTTTAAATGTGTTCCCAGAGGATTGAAGGCTTTCCGCTCCTGTAGTGTGAATCAGAGGTACTGAGCAGCCTCCTCTGCTGTGTGGAGGAAGCTCATTTGGAGTGTTTGTACTGGCACGCACTTTGGATGGGATTCTGCTCAGGCAGAATAAAAGCAGGGCTTTCGGGGTTAAGGGCCTCATGAATACACCCCCATTGGTTTTCTTTCTGTCCACTTTCCCCCCCGATTCACTCGAAATGTGCCATTTTTTTCTCCACGTTGCATCATTGAGTACTTGTTTGAGAAAATACTTTCAAAACGCTTATAAAATATGAAAAAAGACTCAAGTGATAGTTAAAGTCAAATTCTTTTTCTGTATCTTGTTGCGTACTTTGTAGATAAAAAATAACGAAACAGTGATGAAGGACTTCAGAAAGGGAGGCATTCGATGGCCGCATGTGTGCGTGAATGTGTGTGTGCATGTGTGAGTGACTGGCAGCGTTTTATTTGTACAGAAGAATGTGTGACATGTTGTTTTTCTTATGGACATGAAGCATACACCAACCACACTGCTACTAGGATTTCAGTTTCCCTCAGTGGGGGTGAGGGAGGGGTGTCCATGCTGTTCAATAAAAATGTTCTTTTTGAAAAAGACAAAAAAGCTGTTACTGTAATTGAACCTTTTTTTTCGGTTGGTTTCTGCTTATTTTCATTTATTTTTGTACTGTGATGGAAAAATAAAATGCACTGATCGTTGAAGGTGGCCATTTGTGTTTTTCTGCCTCCAGCTGTTGACTGATTAGCACTCATGTTTAGATCTGCACTTTGCAGTATAACCCAGTTTAACCCCTAACCCTAACACTCTAGTATTGTAGGCTCAATTCTGATAGGGAAAAGCCTCAAAGGAACAGTATTCACCAACATATTAATACAATGATTTCTTCTGTAGTGCTATTTATCCGTCTAGATTGCCTCGGTGTGAGTTGAGTGTTGGAGATATCGGATGTAGAGTGAGTGACTTATTTCCAATATATCTCCCGATTCTTTCTATCTACTGAAGTACACCCATCAACCGTATCAATGTGTGAAAACAAACATGCTTTGACAAAGTTAGCTCACGTTACAGCTCAGCTGAGGAGGATGTCATTGTTGTTTAGATTTCGCGCCGTCACAAGCGTGAGTCTCTCTTCCATGAGTTGATGCACACTTTCTCTGTAGGCAGTGGTACTGTCGTTTGGTCAACTACAGATACGTTTATTCTTTATTTTGGGGTGAACTGTCCCTTTAAGAGGGAAACAAAGGGAGAAGCAACATAGGACGGTACTTGGGCTTGTTTGTATTTGTACAACAAACACCTGAAGTGGTAAAAACAGAATTTGCATACTTTTTTTGATCGTTTTTAAATATATATTATTGGACTTTTCTCCACGCTCCCTTGATTTGAATTGTCTATTCCTTCTCAATCAAAGAAGCTGTTTAACATTTACAAATGACAGCCTGGTGGGAGGCAAGTCCTGAAATCAGCCTCATATCAGTCTGTATTCCTATTTGTGTCTTCTTTACATTTAGATATTTAGTTTAAACATGTAACACACAACAAAATTAGGTATTTCATTTCCAAGAAGGTTCAGGAAGACTCACCTTTAAAAATTAATATTAATATAAACAGAAATATTCTAACTTTCCGCTTAAGTGTTCACCATACACATGTCATGTCACCGTGTTTATGTTCCTCCTAAACTATGGAAATAATCTTTAAAAATCTATGTATTATTTCCATAACTAGAACAATCTTCCCATGTTCTAACTACAGAAGCATCTCCCTGTGAATCAGTCTGGGTCAGTGTTTTCTTTGCATATCACTCTCTCTCCATTAACTCCCATTCATTTAACCACCAGGTCAGTGAGTCCTGTCTGACTCAGTCACCTCCCTGAGGGGGAAACAGAGTCGTCCCACTCTGCAGATAGTCATCCATCAGTGGATTATACACCCTGCTGAGGAGGCTGCTGATGGCTCACACAGTGGCAGTGGGAAGCAACGTTGTCATGCCGACTGCAGGGGTTTTAGCTGTTTCCACGTCACCCGCTGAAACAGCTGTTAGTCTGCGGATTAACGATGAGCTCCAGCCTCACAGTACGGCCTCGGGAAACATCAGAGACAGAATAACATCATTACAACCGTTTATCTGACCACACACGCACAAGGAAGAAAATGACAGCAGCTATTGATGCAAATACATTTATTAATAAAATGATTAATGAAATATTTGTAATTATGGAACATCATGGAATCTGCATTTATACAGAGTTCATTTGCAAAAGAAATATTACAACGGGGAAGGTCCCTTTAGACTTGGTCTGGATATGACAGAATATTTACGGTATGTAATCACAAATATGCAAAACACAAACTTCGTAAAATGAGGCACATACTGAATGATGTATACAGAGTATGGAATAAATTATGGGAAATAAATTGGAATGTTTTACCCTTTGGCTAACATGGATAGGCTTGGTATTAGTGTTGTAGTTAATCTAGAGGAAAAGATCCCACACATGGCACAATCTCATAGTGTCAACATTCATATTTGACATTCGTTTACAGTATTATAAAGCGTTATTAGGAAAAGTGATTTTTACACCTGCCGTAAAGCTGATAATGAATAAAATGTAATCTTGACTGATTGGAACTCAACACAAAAAAAATCATTAAAAAAAATCAAATCACTTATCAGTCTGGCAGACTGTTTCCCTGGCTAACACTTTCCTTCATTATCAAGAACACAACATGTGGATTCATCCGCTACTAAAAATAGTCCCTAACAAGTAGTAACTCATTTACTATAAGAAACAGCTTCAATGTATTGAAAAATACATATTGTCAGCTGTTTTTGAAGATTTAGGACGTCACAAAGTAATGAGAGACAGATACCACGTTGTTTGTTTTCATGGGATTTGATAATAACAAAAATAGAAAATGACTATCCTAATCCTTTAACAGGTTCTGGAACCACAGCTTTTCCATTTCATTTGTTTTATAAACATTTAGTTTTTCTCATTTTCATAGCTGCATAATACTCCTATTGTTTGCGAAGTGTTGTTACTGGTGTATCTCGCCTCTTTATTTCCACGCCTCCTGGGCATAGGACGGAAAGAATACAAAAAACACAGTACAGACAGCCCTACTGGGCGAGAAGAGAAGTGATCTGACAGAGGAAGAAGAGTGTGGCAGGGAGGGAGGGAGGGGAAAAGAAAGGAAGTGGAGAAGAAGAGGATGCCAAGCGAGGCTTTGTTCACCCACCCCCCTTTTTGACTAAAGAAAAGGAAAGAGAATCGCTGAAGTGAGAAGTGGCACGGAGTCCATCCTAATGACGAGCGGCGAATAGAGGAGGAGGAGAGGAGAAGCCCTGTGGGACGTTACTGTGCTGGAGGGGATGGAGAGCTGCAGAGTCCACACACACACACACACACACACACACACACACACACACACA
>CALSBZ010046728.1:1404411-1425155 GCA_943591055.1 Gobionotothen gibberifrons | reverse complement strand
GCTGAGCTCACTCCGCTGCAGGAGGACACGTTCACCATGGCAGAGTTTGCTTGAACATCGTCTACCGGTCGCAAAAGAAAAACTGTAATGGAGCAAATTATGAAGAAAAAGAAAGTGGAAACTAGGAGAAGTCAAACCAGAGTCAATATCGGAGTTGCTTTTCAACTATGGCGACTATTTACGGAGCACACCGAGCTGATATGTAACGTTACCGGCGCAGCCTGCTCTCGTCAACTAGACGTAACATTTGTAAAACATTTTCACAAAACAAACATGCTAGCTTCAAAAATATAAGCACTGACAATAACTTTGTTATACATTTGTTTTACATTCATTATCATGATCTTGTGCGCGTTCATGTGTGTTGGAGGAGGTGCTCTGTAGGAAGTCTGAAGGAAGGGGCGGATTGTTTTCGGTTTGTGTACTTTGGAATTTTTGTGCAGCCGAGGCGGTTTCTCAAACTTACCTACTGCTCCTTTAATTATACACAGATGCTAATAGAGTATAAATAATCCAGCGCTCCCTAAATCATTAATCGTTTCTCCCTCCCCCAAGCCCCTGATAAACAAACGTGAATTTAAATGTAAGCTGTATTTTTTTTATTTGTCAATTTGTTAACGGTATTGTGCAAATGTAGTTATGATGAATGCTTTTAGTCATGTAGTGAATATCTGATATTGTGACCATTGGCTGCACAGAGCCGTCAGTATAAACTGTTGCCTACTCAAAAAGATAGGAAATTCTTTAACAAATCTAATAAGGTTATATTATTAAATAATTTGACTAAAATAAATATGATGTGACCAGCTGCTCTGATCATGTCGTCCTAAATGCCTATAATATGATTAGCTAATAAACTAAGCTAGCTAGCATATTTACCTCATAAACACAAAAGGATTATATATATTCTCATCTAACTCTGCAAAAACCAAATACAGGTAACTCATTCCAACAAAGTGGAACAATTCCTTTCAAATGACGGTTTCATTGATCAGTAGGTTGCAGATTAGCCTACAGCCTTGTTGATAACAAAATAGTGTATATTATCTGCTCGGTGGCATAGTTTGAAACATTTAAAGCTAGAAGGAGCATTTGAAGAAGCCTAAATAATTTAAGGGACATTTTTGTTTCGAGTGTAGTTGTTTGTTTTATGACATTGATTCTGCAAGGCAGAGGAAACAGGTGTGCGTGTGAGAGAATAATAGTGTATGTGCATGATTATGCTGCTGTATACTCTAAAATCATCTCTGAGTGCATGTTTCATCACATGTGAAGAACAAATGAAGATAAATAACAGGAGCAATGGAGCAGGAGGGCTGTCGGAGTAAGGATCCATATGGTGTTGTCGGGCTAGATTGGCCTTTAGTGGCTGTCACATCGAGTTAGACCCTTCCTGGGCCGATTGGAGCTCTGCAACGTTTGCTCTTAAACGGGATCGATGACAGGAATCAAAGAGCGAGGAGAAAAAGGGCAGAAAGTGTGAAGCTGCTGTTCAGAGTGATGTAAATGTAGAGGGGAATGAGAGGATGGATGTGATCACTGTCCTCTGTGTGGCAGGGAGAGGATGTCACGTAGATGTGAAATATCCCTCTGTCCGCTCGGCGTCACACACTTTCTCCCTGACAGTTACTGATCATGGCTGTCGTTCGTAAACAAATCTATAAACTGCAAACACTAGGATTCGCACAAGCGGCCAATCACGGTCCCTCGCGTCTAAAATTAGGAAATGAGTCGTGAACCTGACGACTTGTTGCGCAACAACAACAATAAGTCATAAACAAGCAGCAAAAGGCTGCCCACGCTGCAGCCTCTCTACCTCTCTCGGCTTATGCAGAGAGGCTCAGGGTAGCACTGATGCTCGTTTCCATGGCAACCCCCCCCCCTGTGAACTGAACTCCCCCATCTGTCATGGCTGCCAGCCAGCCGATGGGACTGTGTGTGTGTGTGTGTGTGTTGTGATTCGTCTGTTTCTCCGAGCGTCTCTCATCCCGTTACTTCTCCATCTCCCAGAAATGCCAGAGGGGATGTTGTGCTCTCCGTGAAGGGCAAACAGGGTTACGCTCACATTCACAGAAATACACCAACACACACACACTAAGTATAAACACCATCACAAAGCTTCCATTGGGTACACCACACAGGTCTTTGACACCTTTCTGATCCAGCAGTGCTGAAGCTTGCCTCTGAATAAACACTCTGGCTTTGCAATAAAAAACACGTCATCTCTGGATAGAAAATAGGATCAGTGGAGCCTTAAGGTCACTGGCTGGCCTCTTCCATCAGGAGCCAGTCGGAGCCCCGAGGGCAGACTGCTCTGGAAAATCAATTCTCTCCTTCTCCCTACCCCCAGCTGCCTTTGGGAGTCTTTGCCCTTCATGCCATGCTAGCCCAGGCTCACTGGCTACCAAAAGTACCTCCTCTTTACTTTACGTGAACATAAGGTACAACACAACATTTTGGAGGCTAATGCAGGAGAAAGAGTGGCGAGATGGGTCTGTAAAATAAAAGTTGATGGGTAAGAATCTTCATAGCGGTGCCGAGTGGTATCAGAGTGGAGAAAAGCAGCGAAATAAAAGGACGAGCAGAGATATTTTGAGATCGGAGAGCCAGGATTACCTTCTCTCCCACTTCTGAGTCATCCCTCTAATAGTGTACCTGGCTCTCCCCCAAGCTCTCTGCTGTTTAAAAAAACATGAGTGCTCAAGGGGGAGGAGGAGGAGGAGGAGGGGGGGGGGGGGGCTTCTGCTGATGAGCTACAGTATAAAGACTCAGGACTTTAAGCAGGTGATCAAAGTTGGATCTTTCCGCACCTCTAACTTTGATGACAGAGCTGTTTTAGAAGCTAGTGAAGGAGCTAAAACAGAGAGTGGAGACTCCTGCTGTAGGTATTCAACCTTCGACCCAGTTCATCGTTTTCTCTCTTCACTGTCTCTTTCCCCATGGCATAGGTCTACGGCCTTGGGTATTGCTGCTATCTCTCTTAAGTAGGGGCAGCTGGGCGCATTGTTGTTTCCAGCTTATGACCGAGCACAAGCTGACGTGAGATAGATTATTGTTCAGGGACATCTAGAGGCCCTTCTTTTCTCTGGAACGCAGGTTCCCTGGCGCACGTTCTTTCCTATGGACGACAGCTCTAGTTAGATTCAGGGTCAGTTAAAACCTGGAGCTACAGAAGAGTTCTTCAGAATTGATTGTGGCGTCTCTACCGTGTGGTCAAACCGTAGCCCGTGACTTGTCTTGTGAATTCTCCGGCCCAAGCTCCAAATAAACCGTCAGTGTTTTGCCATCAAAGCTCCAGTTCTCCTCGTGTCTCTCTTACCCCATTCACACCAACGCGGTTCCAGGGCCGGTTCGGAGCTGGAGCTTGAAAAGCACCGTTTTTTCCTGTTCACACCGCAGCGGAGCCGCCTCCGAATCCGGTTAGTTTCAAGCACCAAAAAGTTGTCGGTCTAGAAAGAAAGCACCGCATACGTCACGCTTACGTCGGAGGCGGGGGCAGGGGCGAGATCAACCTCTAACAACAACAAAAAGCCTAACCCTGTGTAATGTTGTTTTTATAGGCAATCATTTAAGCTTTGTTAGTTCCAGGTTTAATATGGGCAATAAGTTCATTTCAATACGTTTTGCAATAAACATTGAACCAGTCCGGCCCTCGACTTGTACCGATTTTTTTATTTTGCCCCACTGTGTAACTGTGTAAGAACCTTTGAATGTAGCATGTAGCGACTGTAAAGTTGGTAGTAAAGTTGGTAGTAAAGTCGTCCCATTTCTTCCATTTCGTTTCGACAGAGCAAAACGAGTAGCGCTTCAATACAATCTGCCATTGTTGTTGTTGTCGATGTGAGGGGTTTCTGCGCGGTTTGGCTTTATGAAGCAGGCACGCAAGCGGTTACGTCATGACGCAAACGATGACGCAATGACGCAGCACCATTCGGGCTCTGAGCGGTGTGAACAGAGCGGGAGCTGAACGGAAGAACCGGTTCCGAACCAGAAAAGCTCTAGCACGGAGCTAGAACTGGAAAAGCCTTGGTGTGAAAGGGGTATCTGAGTCCTGACTCCCATTGCTTCAGAAGTTTCCCCCACACCTGCCTCTAAATAATAAATAAAAACTTGCAGTGCAATCTGATTTATATGAATGGGGTCCTATTATGTTTTTGGGGGGTTTTATCTTCCTTGTAGCATATAGGTGTTTTGTGCATTCAAATGTCTGCAAAGGCTAACACCCCATAGTTCCCTCCAGAGGGAGTTTCTCTCCCACACACTCCCCCCCTGCCTGAAACACCTTCATTGGTCTCTTTTGTTTACTTCCGTAACATAGTGACATCACTCTGTAGACATTGGGCTTTTCTTGGATAGCGCTTTTACAGGATCGGGTGGGACATCTCTAAGCCGATGACCAATCACGACAGAGAAACTCTGGTTTCAGACAGAGGGTGAAAAGAGGCGCTGCAGCACAGGCAGTTTGACAAAAATAAATACCCCTTTGAACATTAAAGCATGTAAACAGGTCACAGAAGAGACAGAAAATATAAATATGAACCTGAATATGAGCAAGGCCAATCCAACATCTGGTGAGAGCATCTTATATTTATACATTTTGTGCTTCAAATAAGCATGAAAAGCATTTCAGCCTCCAACTGATTCTGTATATTTAGGGATGTCATTTCTATTCTATGTATCATCTTAATATTTGGTTCTCATGGAGACTAATGTAGGAGGTAAACATAGGCATTAAAAAAGGAAGCTATTAGCATGAAAAACAAGACACAGATTGTACAAATAAAGGAGAATAGAGCAGACTCTGTGTCAGGGGTAAACAGACACACAGCTCTTCCACTCTGAAGGAATGGACTGTGTACAAAAGAGATCCACACAGACACCGGTACCCCTGCAGGTTGATGCAGATGGGGCAGGATATGGACCCATGCTGTTGATCTGTCTGAGCCTCAGTGCCTCCACACACAGCCCAGACCAAGGGATGGCACTATTCTCCAAATAACAACAAAACAAACTACAGTCTCCTCACATCAATATTTCAGTTGGTGAGACCACACTGAGATCAAGAAAGCAAATGCAAAGAGAGAGGAGAAAGCATCAACACATGTCCTGTACACTGTGTGTGAGTGTGTGTGAAGGTCAGGCGCCATGGGGCAGGACCGAGGGAGCACACACACTGCAGACAGAACCATGCTGCCTTTATGATTGATGGAGAGTCAGGCTTATCTCCAGGCTGCCTGGGCACATTAGAAAAGAGCATCTCCACATTTCCTCAGACACAGCAGGAGGAGACACAATCTGTACGGAAAGGTGGATCATTAACTGGTTTGGGTTTATTCAAAAGATAGTGGTGCTGCAAGAGAGTGAGGGGAGTCATATTTGTACAGTAGGATGCCTTGCAGCTTGTGCAATATTCAAATGTTTTTTTAAGCATCTAATTTGGATTGTGACTATTAATCAGCTTTTGTTCCATGTCACACTTTAATGAAAGAAATACTAAACGAAGAAGTTGTTTTAAGTCCATGTTTCCTAATCCCCTTGCATTTCTCCCTGTCTTCTTAGCCACCCACATGCATTTGCATTTAACACCAGACCTGACACAGCATCCTGCTTCCTCTCAAAGTCACACCCTCTCTGAGTCTCACAGGGCTGCATCACACATCTCACGTGCTCCTGTGTGCTACACACACACTGGAGAGGAAGCAGAAAGACACAGAGAGCGGTGAGGAGCACAACATCTGAACAGGCCTTTAATGGGGGCGAGGGTTTTGATTCTGGAGGACCATCACAAGGCTGTTAAGCAATGCCACATCACCAGTTTGAATAGATGGAACTTTACTGGCCTCCTCTGCCCCAGTTTAAAGAGTGCACACTGCCTTAGAGGACGTCTGGGTGCAGTTCTTTAATTAGCATCGCTGCTCCTAAGTTATACAGTGTTGCTAGTACTGCAGATGTGGAGCATGAATAATGGAGCTCAAGCTGTTTTGATGGCATGCCGAGTTAAGATACAGATAAAGTGGTATGATACAGGTGCTTTAGCTCAGCGTTAATAAAGGGCTAGAGGGAGATCTCAAGAGCGGAGAGATGATATCAGTTATAGTCACAGTTAACAAGTCTTGACTTTTCTGCATACTGAATGTTGCCCTCTTCTCCTCTCGATGTACAACTTTTAAAAACGTTTCAGTCTCTTTTGACCTTTCGTAATTGACTCGACTATACTCAACTCACATAACATATTTTTAGCTGGTTTTCCCGTGTTTAAAAAGACTGCATTAAAGGTGGGGTAGGTAATTCACTTCAGAAACACTTGTTATATTCCATGGAATGCTCTTAACATCCCGATAGCAATGAATATATTAAATGCTTTGACAATAAATACATCAAAAACATCTGTGGAAGCCGTGGCGCTGTAAAAAGCACGACCAATCATCTGAGCCGGCCCGGCTAAAATAACTGGATGGCCTACCTGCCCGTCAGCCTTCCATCTGTGCACAAACTTATCTCGTGCCCTCATTGGTCATGTGCGCGTTCGTGTGTGTTGGAGGAGGGGCTCTGTAAGAGTGAGGGGAGTCAGATTTTCTTTTTCGTACTTTCAAATTATATAGCGCACTCGAGCTGGTTTCTCCATTCTTACCTACCTTACCTTTAACTTACGTTTGTGGAAAAGGGTATTATAAACACTTTTCTAATAACTTACTATCTCCATATTTCCAATTTCCCTTCATAGTTTTCCCAAAGGCATCCTATACGGTGTTATAGAGCTCGACAAGACAGCGGTAAACTGCAGAGAATAAAATGTTTGGAGGCGATGCCCCAAAAGAGAAAATGAAGAGCAGCACTGAAACCCTTCTGCAGCAGCCGTGTTTGGCTATTTCAGAAGATACTCTGCACTCATTCCTACCTAAAGGCAGCTTTTGCTTGCAGTATTTACTAAGCTGTGAAAGAGCAGTGAATCCGGGTATAGATATCGCTTCACCCAGTCTCTAATTGTCAGCTCCCTTTCTCGTGGTTATCTTTTCTTCTCGCTGCAGAGCAGAAAGAGCCGCACTCACAACGGGAGGGATTACTAAGTAGGTCATTTGAAAGAACGGGGGGGGAAATGCGCTGACAGCTAAAACTGGTATTGATTAAAAAGTGTATTGAAAGGAATAGAAAGGAGCAAAAGAAAAGGGAGAGGTCGGTCTTTAGTATCCATGGAGAAGTGGAGGTCAGAGGTCGAGCTGCCTAAGCGAGGCTTACATCAAAAGGAGGCTATAGGAGTCTGAGCATCTATGCTGCTGCAGGCCCAAACTACTGAACAAGAGGTCAGGAGCCATGGAAAACACTGAAAAGCATCTTATTCATCACCATCTAAAACATGTTCCCCGAAGACACATTCCATTTCACAATATTATGAGGCTCCTAAACTCCCAAGAGGCTCCATTTGAAGCTGGATCACACATGAACAGTCAAGCTCTTTGTGTTACCATGCTTAGCTTGGATGTCCACTTCTTCATGCACAGAAAGCAAGAACCAGGCTGCTGCAGAAGCTGCCTATAAAGTGCCTCTGAGGGCCCCTGAGGTGTTTTGAATTAAATGTATTTTATGATCCTTAAATGTGACAGCATAATATTTTACATTCCCCAGCTTAAAGGTTTTAGTTCAAATCTCTCAAACTGAAAACAAACATGCTCAGCCATGGCAGCTCAATAGTTCTTAATAGGTACAACGGCTAGCTTCACGTCAGGTCAGTTTCCTCGTAACTCCACAGTGATGGTGAGCTGCTAATGAGGTTAATGTTAGCCTCAGGTTGGGGTTGGTTGCTGAAAGCGCTAACGGTATAGCCCCCAGATTAGCTTGCATGTCATCTGGTTGAACATTTCATCCTGATTTTGTTAAACAGAAAACGGGTCAATTGATGGCAAAAAAGTGACATATTTATGTTCTTTGAGTATTTCAAAAAGAAAAGAAAAATTGAATGTGTTCTTATTTATTTGACTTTTTTGTTTGCAGCACTGCTTGTATCGACCATTTTTGAACTACTGCAGTCTCACTAAGTAGTAGACGGAGCAACAGGGACGAGGTAAAATGAAACCATTACATTATTTCTGAGCTTTTTCTTGAAAACAACAATAATTAGTTTTCCTCCCCCAGGTATTTTCTGGCCTTTTAGCACCAAGCAACATCGCGTTCTTGTTACAACTATAGTAAATCCCCAAATCCACCAGGACTGAAGTCTTACAGATTGCCACTTGACTGTATACAGATTCTCAAAAGACACATAACACAAACAAGTATATAAGGCTTTCATCTGAGCAATGGGATAAAATCATTAACTGCCATGGTTTATTTACTTTTCAAATTCTAATGGGACTCCTGGATCAAATAAAAATACATGAGACATATTGGGACCAGAGATGCGGGCATGGCTACACGACACTGAGTTGAACCTCTGACGTTACACGAAAGAAGAAGAAGAAGAAGAAGAAGAAGAAGAAGAAGACATATTGGGGTGTTTGTGATGTAATATATAAAGCCATTCCTTTCCTAAGAACTGTTACAGGATGTGTATTTTGTAAATTGTGTAACTTATTTTTTCTTTTTTATTATATATATTGATTTATTATATCATAACTTTTTGTTTTTACTTTAATACTTTTTAATGCATGTAACATATGTAACATTAAGCTGTCTGTGGCTCTTTCTCTGCTGTAACAACGTAAATGTCCCCTCTGTGGGACTAATAAAGGTATTCTGATTCTGATTCTGACACTTTGCCCAACATCACTGTTCTGGCCAAGATTAGCCTCCTGTGACCCATAGTTCCTTACAATACCCTTGAGGAAAGCAGAAGATGCAGAGGACGGCAACACGTGAGCGGACCACTGGTAGTCTGTCCGCATGGCATCTGGAGGTGAACTCTCCCTTGTCCCAGAGGACAGAGGGTGAATGATGGTCAATAAGTGCTCCTTATGCAAGCTGCTCTGAGGAGTGCAGTGCAGACAGATGCTTAAACAAAAGGACACTCTTCTCACCTCTACACCTCTCTGTTGAAGAGATCTGTGGGAGATGAAGCACCACCGGAAATGTACAAAGCAGAGCCCTCCGCCTCTGGGGCTCCACAGATGGTGGGGGCTACCTCGCACTGCAGAGCCATAATGGCCGCACAGCAGGGGGGTTAAACAAGCGTGTGTGTGTTGTAACCAGTGAGACAAACCTTACTCACTGATCAGCTGTGCGTTTGGCCTTTCAGAAGGACTCTCATGGCTGAATGGAGTACACGTTAGGTAAATCAATATGCTGGAGCACAATGAGTCCAAAGAGAAAACAATGCCAGGCTGCCACAATTAGTTGCTCATTACTGAAGGGACTGCGCTTACTGCTCAAGTGGCTGCGCCTCCTATTCTGTTTGTTAAAGGCAATCAATATGTCAATCACAGGGTCATTTATTTTCATCTGTTGACATTTTACTGCTTTTTTATTCAGTGGTAGGAAGCTTCGGATGTGAGTCACCACCTGCGTCTTCTGTGTTGGGAGGGTCTAGGTTTTGACGAGTTTAAATTGTTAAACTGTTTTATAAAAAATAAGACAAATTCACGCTTTTACATTCTCCGATACAGCTGTGGTGAGATGTAGAGCTTTCAGAGCCAGTGCTAAGACCAACCAAAGTTACATTATCATGATACATGTAACTATCAGCTTTTTTCAGGCATCGTCAGTCAAAGTATTCACAGATCCTCAATCTCAAAACAAATAATAATCAACAAAACATATTTTTATGCAATATTATTTCAACTGTTCAACTGTGTTGTTTTGAGCTATTGTCTCTTTTGATCATGAGTTATAGCTTTTATATAAAGTTTTATTTCACCCAGAACCACAGTGAATCAGTTTGACTCTACTCTGCTACCAAACAGGTGTACGCATAAACTAAAATATATTTTTCTATTTCTCTACTACTTTCCTGAAGACAGAAAGGTAGCCTTTAAAGCCTTCCTAAATGTCCTTTAGACATTTATAAATTGTCCCTCTGAAGTCAATCTGTAATGGTGTCTGAGATCCAGTGACAGGTTTGACTATTTGTTGGATCAAAGTATCTCTTTGTGAAAGGACGCCTTTGGTCAGTCGAGTTGATTGGACTAAGATCTGGGCGTTACATAAGGACGGATTAATGAATGGAAGGATATGGGGAGAAAGCAGGGAAGGAGGTGTAATGAATGAGTGGCGTGAAGGAGATTAAAGTGTGGGTGTATAGGAGACGAAGGGATGGGGAGTGGGGAGCAGAATAAAAAAAGCATGATGAAAAGATGTTAGGTGTGAAGATTAATAGCAGGTGGGAAATGAAGAAAGGAAGTAGGGACAGAAAACCAGGGGAGGGAGAAAGAGAAGAGAGATGGAGGAGGGAGTGTGCTGAGGCTAATCATAATTGGCCTGACAGCGGGAGATGGTGTGGTGCTGTTGCTGGGTGGAACATGTGTGTTGGGGGAGGGGAGGGGGGTTATGGGGTGAATGTAGAGGTCACTGAAGAGATGCAGTCTGATATCAAGGCTCCTATCAACCTGACTGTACAGCACTTAACTAAAGCTCTTATCTAAAGTGACAGTGAGATGGAAGGTGACAGAGAGTGCATACATTATATACTGTACACACACTCAGCAGGCGGGAAGACCCTATGGGAACGTAGATAAACCTACCCTGCTGTGAGGAGCATATGAAGTATAGCTCACAGCGTCAGATGGTCCATAATGTAGATGTTCCTATTTCTACCAGTTTATTCAACCTCTAATTTAAATACGTACTTGGATGAATATTGTTCTGAAATAAGCCAATGAGCTGTGTGTTAAATACGTTTTTTTTTTTCCAGGAGTAGCTAATAATACATACTTTTTTTAGAAAATCCCAACATTCCTCACAAACTGTAATCAGATTTTTTTTTGCACATTTCTATTAATTGTTTCAGCTCTTAGTACTTTCCCCCACGTAACCAATACTATTTATTTCTCTGTGAATATGTTGACCAATTAAGAGACTAAATAACACCATCACAAATAGCTGCATCAATAAAAAAGACAATACATACCCTTTACTTTATATAGACATACAAAATCGTTCACAATATAGTCATTTTAAAACAGTCACGCAAAATAAAATATAAAACAATTCAAAGTAATTGTTACAACAAGGAAAGCCTAATCTCTGACGTGAAAGCACAGGGCAGATTTGTGCTGAGCCTTTCATTCAATTTGCGCTCACAATCTGTTTGTAATTAGTGTCTGATTTACTAAGACGTAAACTAATTACACCATCAGCGTCTGGGACTGTTGCTTTAAAGCGTTGAGCATTTGAGGGAGAGGCTGAAAGGCAAAGTTCACAGATGGGATTTGTCTGAGATCAACAAGCTCAGGAATCAAATCCTAATGATCCTGAAATGGAAATGCTCATTAACTAAAAAAGTAAACGCCTTCCAAATATTTATAATAATGACAGAGGCTGCAATTAAACTTCAGAGTCAGAGAAGTGTCCATGCAAAACTGATCCTCGTAAAGAGTGTGAACTTTAGTGAACCCAGGACCAGTTCTATCTCTTTCTATTAGAACACATTTGAAATTAGGCTTAATAAAGGTCTCACAGAGGGCAGAATATGCCAATTTGTGAGAGCTAATTACAAGAGAGCACTTTTGTTCGTATGTATTATGAGATTGGGTGCATTATTGCGTTTCTGTAGGTTGCTATGATCTTCAGAAGATTCAGCTGGAAAGATGATACTCCAGAACTACTCGCAATTTCTCTAACAAAATAGCGTCAAATGCTCATTCTACATTTCTCAGAACCCAAGGTGATGTATTGAAGTTACCAAAACAACATTTACAATTCATAGAGAAGCAGAGAAGCAGACAAGTTGGAATTCGAAATGACTTAAAGTGGCCCTATTATGCTCATTTTCACATTAGTATTTTGTGCCTCTACTGAGACATGTGTACATAATGTTCAAAAAGCTCTTTATGTTTCTCATACTGCCTGTGCTGCAGCACCTCTTTCCACCCTCTGTCTGAAACCAGAGCCCAGTCTGCTCTGATTGGTTAGCTGGCCGGCTCTGTTGTGATTGGTCAAATGCTTAGAGATGTCCTGTCACTTAGGTGCTGTTAACACGAGAACGCAAACGGTTGTATCCGCTACTTTTCTCTTTCGTTTAGCCCGTTCGTTCACACGAGGCCGTAACGGAAACGCGCAAATGGACCCCGCAAACGATAACGGGTCCCAAGGTGGATAGATCTGCAACCAGAACGCTTTGGGGGGGGGGGGGCAAACGGCTCCGTGTGTACGCCCTATACGATAATTTCCTGATAATGATGAAGCCATAGCCCCGCCTCTCCCCACCTCTGCTGCTCACTGCTGTAGCATGGTCAGTAGCTACTGTCAGCTACTGCACTGCTACCGACCATGCTACAGATGTTAGTACAAAATCTACAGCTCCTCTACCACAACCATCAGCAACAAGTGGACATGGAGAATTACATGAACTACATGTTGCTAAATTGTGGCATAAACAGAAGGGCAACCATGCTCGGGGGTCTTCTTCGCTGCTTTTGGTATATTTTGTGGCGAAAGTACAGCGCCACTTACAGGCCCGGCATAAGTACTACAGCGTCTCCAGCGCCTCCAGCGCTTCCGAGCGGTCTCGTGTGAACGGAAGACTTTTTTGATATCGTATTCGGTTCGTTTGCGTTTCGTATGTGTGTAAATGGGGTCTTAGCCTATCACGTACAATGTGTTGGAGCGCTAGCCAATAGAAGCACAAGTGTTACATAGTGATGTCACTATGCCCCAGAGTGAAAGCATTTTCATCACAGAAGCAGAAGTTGGCTTTCTCAATGACTTAAAGGATGAATCAATACAGAATTGTCAATAGACTAATAAAGTAGTAGTTTCAGTTAGTTTAAGCTTTATATTCCACCTGTCCACTAAGCATGTGTGGTTATGCTACACTTTAAAAACACAACTATTAGCATGGTTTACACACTTTAATGAGAAATAATTGTTGAGTAAGGTTGTTTGGCAGTGATCAGGGCTGGCTACTGAGGAAAATTAGGTCAGACCAAGTCACACATTCACACTGTTTCATTCATACAAAGCCTCTGACGCACTCTGCACGTTTTCACGCCTTTACATTTTTTATCTCTAGTGTTTGCTTACACACAAACACATCCTCGCTGTCACACACACACACTGGCCTGGCCCCTCTCTATCCATCCCTTCACCGACCAGCCTCCCCCCCCTCAGACTGCAGCAGCGTGCCAGAGAGTGGAGCAGGACTCCCTGCGGGCCCACATAACAATGACTCTGAGTGAGAGTCCCTTTCATGCATGTGAGAGAATTTGTGAACTTAAATTACAATTTGACTTTCCAAATTGGAAGTTACTGTATATAACAACAAAGCAATTAGATGATCCTTTAAGACACTTTGGTGACTAAACAAAAGGCAGCACACGTTTTACACAAAGAAGATAAATTACTTTTGCCGATACAATTTTATACCAAAAATATACATAAAACAATGAAGCCAAGTCCTTAATGCTAAATCTAACAAACCTTTAAAGCTTTATTGAAAATGTAATGTTATGTATTTTGCTGGTAATAAATCTGCTCTGTTCCAGATAAAGTGGAAAATTACGCCACACTGATGTTATAGGTATTATACTATTTGTAGAATTCAATTCCTTTGGTGGCTGTGTAAGATTGTTTTGACTTGTGTGATGCAAAAAGTCGAAAAGTCAACATTTATCAAAAAGATTGATGTCATAATTTCAAACATTCATATGTTTTCATCCATGGAAATATTCCACTTCTTTTATTGATGTTTAGTCTTTCAAAAACATAATTTACTTTGTGATCAAAACATTGTTTTTGTTTCTGGATTCTCACGCAAAGGGAGGCACGCAGAGACAAGTTATATTCATTAAAGAAAGTTGATTTAATAACAAAATAATACTTTTGAGGATAGTTCTTAAGGTTCCGATATCAAAATATGACATTTGAAGCTTTATTCAAAAACCTCAATTGAGGTTTTTAATGTGAAATAACTACAGACAATTTGGTTTTTAATGCTGTAAACACATTTCAGTGAATAACAAAAAGATATGTATAGTCCTGTTTAGAGGACTGATATCTGGCTCTTTGTCTTTCTTTCTACAGTAAGCTTTAACAAAAGCTTGTTGCTGATTTTCCCTGACACACATTCCATCCTTCCTCTTCTGTTCTTCCTGTCTAATCTTCACATTCCTCTCACATTGTCTCTCTTCTACACTGTTAGCTTTTGTTCTTGTGTCTGCGGTCTGGGATGAGATGTGCCACTATTATCTCCAGCCAGCAGGGTTATTAATGGATCGCATTCGTATCAGACAAACATGGATCCAATGGTTGCCATGGGAACTGCATCCGCAGCGCCCCAGAAAGGAGGGAGGCAGAGAGAGAGGGAGGGAGGAGGATGAGGAGAGGAGGAATGTATAAAGTGAAAAACAAGTGGGGGAGGGGGCTGCAGAGGGGAGGGTGATTCATGGAGAAAGAGGAAATAGAGAAGGAGGGATGGAGGGATGGAGGGAAAGAGGAAAAGAGAGGAGCCCTCTTCTATCAGTGGGAAACATTTGATTCAGCAGAAACGGTGACCTTGGAGAGGAAGACAAAGGCAGCATGGCTTTCTCTTCTCCCTTTTGTATCCTCCTCTTATCCCACTGCTTTAAAGGATGTTAGTGCCACCTCCAGCTATTACCAGAAAATGCACTTAGACACATTTAATACATGTTTTTGTTATTACATATTATTAAACTGTGGTTAAAATATTCAGCAACAGATGTTAACCTTTTGAAAAGAACAACGACATGAATAGCTGAGCTTATTTTGATTAAAGGACCATACTAATGTTTTTTGAAGAAGATTGAAGAAGAAGTAGTACAGGTTCTATGAAACGAAACGGTTTCTCTGCATTTGACCCATCCTAGTGTTAGGAGCAGTGGGCTGCCATTATGTACGGCACCCGGGGAGCAGTGTAGGGAACGGTGCCTTGCTCAGGGACACCTTGGTAGCACTTGTTCTTTCCGGGGCTTGAACTGGTGGCCTTCCAGTTGCCAAGCCAAGTCCCTATGGACTTCGCCACCACTGCCCCTGTTGAATACATGCTTATCACCATTTTCCACTAGAAACATGTTTTTTAAACCACATTTGCAGGTATCTGATACACTGGACCGATGCCAATACACCTTTCAAAGAGGATTAGGTAACCGCCAAACAATACGTGACCAATTGATATTAAATACATTTTTGTCTGTGTCATGATGGGTTCCACAGTTGTCCCTGCCATCCTAAAATACAATTATTCCAATTCGTTTCACCCATCAAAGTAAACATATTTTAAATGAAAGGGGCCCTATTGTGTTTTTTGGGGTTTTCCTTTTCCTGTAGTGAGTCATATAGGTTTGTGTGCATGTCAATGGTCTGTAAAGGCTCAAATCTAAAAGTTCCCTCCAGAGAGAGTTTGTCTCCCACACACTAACCTGAAACGCCTCCATTACACTAGTTTGTTTACTTCAGTAACAAACTGACATCAATAATGTAACACTGTCACTTCTATTGGCTAGTGCTCCAACCTATTGCACATGATTGTACTCTCAGGGGTGGGCCATCTCTAAGCGGTTGACCAATCAGAGCAGACTGGGCTCACACATTTGAGCTGTTGTGCTTTTTGCTGCATATTCATGGAAGGACAGAAAGAAGAAAGAACACCAAATCATCTCTATAATTTGTAATTATACCACACATACCAACCGATCATTCAGTCATCAGTTAAGCTAACGCTGGTGCTTTAATGAATCTTTGGAAGGATATGATGAAGACATACGCAGACAATGTGACTAAACATCCATCTTAGTCAAACACTAACTGAAAGGAAGATAGTGAGCAGAGCACACTGACGCCAACATGTCTGCAGTGACAACGCACTAACAACGCACGCCAACGACAACGCACGCCGCCGGCCCCTACACACGGCGGCGTGCGTTGACGCTTCAACGCTTCTGCCCATTCACTTTGAATGGGGTGACGTCACGAGTCGCCGAACTGCATTCTGGGAGCGACACGTAGTTTCTCCCGCGGTGCTCGCTGCAAAAGTAGAGCAATGTTCTACTTTTGACGCCTCGACGGAGGCGTCAGCCAATCGAATCATAAGCCAGTACAAGCTCTAGCCAATCAAACCGCGTGCTTGTGTGTCAGGGGCGGGAGATTCATGTGATTGGTTGTTGGTCGAGCTTCAGACATGCCCGCCGGCAAGCGATAACGCCAGCGGCCGTGTGTAGGGGCCGTACGGCCCGTCCACACAGAGGCGTGCGATGAGTCTTCCAACGCTTCTGCCCATTCACTTGAATGGGGTGACGTCACACCTAACCGAAATGCATTGTGGGGAGCGTAGCTACACTTTGCTCACGTTGCTCGCGTCAAGAAGATACAAAAGTTGAGACATGTTCAACTTTTGTATCTTCGACGGAGGCGTCAGCCAATCAAATCCCATTTATGAAAATCTGCCAGTACAACTGCTAGCCAATCAAACCGCGTGTATGTTAGGAGAGCCAGACCGCACGTCCGCAGCACCACGGAGAGAGCCTCCCCGCTGCTGCTGAAGGAAGGTGGAACACTTTTTAACTCTTTTTTCCCCCCTCTCTTTTCTCCCTGCTTCTGCTGCAGGCTAGCAGGCTAGCAGGCTAGCAGGCTAGCGGGCTTTTTTGCTTTGTATGTCCGGGGCGGGAGATTCATTCATGTGATTGGTTGTTGGTCGCGTTGCTCCCAAGCTTCAGGCACGCCCACCACAAAGATACAACGCACGCTGCTGTGTGGACGGGCCGTCAACAGCTTACTACTGTGACTATGGAATCACAAGTAAATCACATTTGGCTGAAGAGTACTTTTTCTAAACACAACATCTTCTACATCTCGATATGTCCTTCTCAATGTTTGCATGTTTTACAGTATTGTCCTTCCACTCTGATCTCACCTCCCCCCTCTTACGCCCCGTCCACACAGCAGCGTTAAAACATCTTGAAAATCTTGATTTTTTGCGAGCAACGCGACCAACAACCAATCACATGAATCTCCCGCCCCCGACATACAAAGCAATAGCAATATTAAAACGAAGTAAACTGGATATAAAATCCCCAAACAGGCGAAAACCTACCAGTTTCACCCACTGTCTCTGCCACCTCCCTCCATGCCTGGTTCCTCCGGTTTGTATCCGGTAAGTTAATAGGGACTGGTCATAAAGAACCGGGCGATTTGCTACCGCAATAACAAATGTCTCCTCCGTTTTTAGGAATATAGAAAATGAACTGCGGTATGTCACTCCCAGCTTGCACGCGGTTTGATTGGCTAGCGCTTGTACTGTCAGATTTGCATAAACGGGATTTGATTGGCTGACGCTTCCACCTCAGCTTCAAAAGTTGAACATTGCTCAACTTTTGAATCCTGAAAATCCTGGAAATCCTGAAAATCTTCGCTTTGCTTCCCCAGAATGCAGTTCGGCGATAAGCGAGGCAAAGTGACGTCAGCCCATTCAAAGTCAATGGGGAGAATTTTTTCAGGAAGCGTTGGAAGATTTTTTTAACGCTGCTGTGTGGACGGGGCGTTACAGTAGCACATTAGTCCTGACACACACTCACCACTAACACTTTTTCCTCCAATGTGTTGATCCCCTGAAGCAGTGTGGCTTAGCGCTCCCCCAAATCCCTTCTGCAGTGTCAGGAGCAGACAGGGGGAGGCTAAACGCTCAGGTCTTAAGGGAAAGAGGGGCAGGAGGCAGCAACAGAATATAAGTGCATCACTCTGACAGATCAATGAAGGACTGTGTACCGCGCACACTCCTGCTGACTCATACTGTAGGGAGGGTGAGGAGGGGGGTCGCTGAAGGACAAGGAGAGAAGGAGTGAGTGGGAGGGAGGCAGGAAAGGACAAAAGGCAGTGATGGAGGTTAGCGAGAGTAAGAGAGAGAAAGTATGAATGGGTGTAGCCATGCTTGAAGATGGACATGAGGTACATTGTGTGTCACAGAGACAGATGTGGGCAGTTTATAAAGAGGAAGGAAGCTAAGGGGAGGATGTGCTCACTGAAGGCCTCAAGCACCAGCAGGGCAGAAAAAAACAATCGATGAATGCAGCGGGCCACAAACTTGGGGTTGGCATGATCGGCAAGGTCACAAAATGAATGTAAGGGGTTGCAAAATGATGACTTGTTTCCTCCCAGTGTTTCATGAGAAAAGCACTCCTAGACCTTTTTTATTGTTTCTATGACAACGATATTTCCACAACATATCATTGTTTTAGTGAGACAGACAAGCATCATCGCCCCCTTGGATTTGATCATCTGTTTGTGCTACTATACACAGTGTTTTTTCACTGTGTGCACCACCCAGAACATTCTTACACTCACACTTTTTATGAATGAGCTTCTCCACTCAGTCTGACAGCGTGAGTGAGGGAGGAGGACGATCAAATAAAAGTCACACACTCACCGCCTTCAGATAGTCGGGGAAAAGACGCTGGGCGGGCCGCTATTTCTCAAGACGGCCGGATGGGACAGAATGTTTTCATTGGAATCAATAGAAAAAAGACGCTGATGATCAGAAAAAGCTCTAATTAACACAATTCTCAAAAAGGAAAAATGCTCCAAAGAATTATACGGTTGACTTTAAATGGCAGTATCTGTCCATCAGTCCACCCTTTTATTCCAAGCTGTAATACCTCAATACGTTTTAGATACATTTCCATAACATTTAGAGGCATTCATATTGCCTTCAGGAAGAATTGTCAATATTTTGACAATCCCCTGACTTTTTATCTCAGGCAATTTTCTAAAAATAACTCTTTACTGTATGTACTATTAGCATGCTTACATGCAGGTGAGTAAAGTAAACCTTACACCTTCTCCTACACCACTGTGCCTTGGTATAGCCTCACAGTGCCAACATGACTGGACTCACTTTTCTTTCCTCATAGTTTTACAACTCCAGGGTCACAAAGTATGGAGAGAAATCTGAGAAATCTCTCAGTCATTTGTTAATATTTTGTTAATATCCAATATTTTCTTTAAAAGGTAATGAAAAAAGTAATTTTTTTAACATATATTCCACATTGTTTAAAACTTTATATGGAGCTTCTTGTGGTCCTTTGTTGTGTGTCCGTACTGTTATTGTTTATCTGAGCTCTGCTGCAGCCACATTCCCTCCAGTGGGACAACAGGGAACTGAACAGACATCTTGAAATCAAAATCAAAGCTGGGTCCAGAGTCTGACCCTCTGAATGCTTTTGGTAATGACTCAAATGTGTCTATTAATGTAAAAAATCTACAATTTCTGGCATTTGCTTTTTTTTTGGTATATGAAAAGAAAAGGTTTATACCATTTCTCAAAACAAGGTGTTTAACTTACTGTAACGTCAAGTTTTATTTTGCCAGTCAACATGTTTCAACCTTCAAAATTGTAGTTTTCTGACCATCAATGAATCAATTAACCATTTAAGCTTTAAAACCATCAAGCTACTCGATGCACCAAAACACACACAGACGAAAGCACTCTTGGGTCCTGTCAATGACTCCTGCCACACGGAGGAGACTGACCTAAGCTGTTGCAGAAACATTCACAGTGCTTTTCAAAGAAACCAATTCCAGCTGCTTACACAACGCAGACACTACAATGACCGGAAGACAGAGCAGATTATAGAAAGCAGGGATTTACACGTGTTGGTCATGGGGAAAATGTGTCATTTTGTCCTGACTGACACAAAGAGAGAACAGGAGAGCAAATATATTGTAATAACAAGATATAAAACATCTCTTTGACCAGTCATCCCACTTTTCCTCAGAACCAAGAATATCTCTACGTCAGAGTGATGTTTTGTTACATTTGATGGAGTGTACCACCTGAGAGCGTTGAGGATGAATAATTCAACACTAAGCTATTTTTGCATTCAGATCTCAGTGGGGAAGGTGTGAAGCAGAGTTGAAGTATGTGATAGAGAAATAAGCAATAAGAAATAGAATGATGAATAAATGAAATGCTTTCGTAAAGATGCAAGACATTTGAAGATGTTGTGTATTACACAGTCAATAAATAACTCTGCTACCGGAGTAGTTGGCGCAGCAGTTGTTGTGGAGAAATGTGCTTTACCTGTCTGCCCTCAGGTTTAAACTGTTGGCGCTCTCACAGTATGGGGAGAGCATATCTGGCATTGGAACGTGGCATACCTTCTGTATGTGCTTTTATTGTGAAGCACTTGTGATTGTGTTTTGAAAAGTACATAAATACATGTTTACTTACTAAGGACTAGAGAGTATAACCAGTATGTATAAAGGCATTATTTTAAACTCACAAAGGGATGAAAGTGTCTCTTCCAACAAACGCTGCCCTAATAAATGGTAAGACATTTCAAGAAAATGTATTAACTTTAAGTATAATATTAATATTTAAAAATGTGATTGGTCCAAAGAAACAATTTAGTGAAGCAGGCTGATAACTGGAATTCAAACAACTACAGAACATATTTTACAGCAATTACATTTGACTACATGTCTGTTTCAGTTTGGACTCTCCCTTGCAAAAAAGGTCTTTGTACAACAGCAAATCTTTAGTTAAATAAAAGCTAACCGTCAGTATAATATCACTCACCATTCTGCTGCTCTGAGTTTCTGAACAGAAATAATGTTTTCATTCATCAATTAATTCAAATCATTCATAC
>CALSBZ010046728.1:1344091-1389411 GCA_943591055.1 Gobionotothen gibberifrons | reverse complement strand
ATGGGAGCAAAAACAAAAGTGTTGCATTTATATTTTTGTTCAGTGTATATATGTACTTTTTTCAATTTATACATATTTCGAATCCCATGCAACTTAAAAAATGCAATATTATGGGAAATATACTTTTTGGAAGATCAAAACTTTTGTGTCTGTATAGTAAATATGAAGCCGGTTTGTTTGGCTGAGCAATAAGGCTGGACACATGGGGAACTACAAGCTAGGCTCTGTCTAAATACAAAATAATCCTTCATCTATTATTGCACCTTGTTTGTTTAACCTGAACAAACTGCAGTGGGACAATTTGCTCATTTACTTTGGTCTATGTCGCAGACTATTTGTTGGCTAGGAGCAGTGACTTCCTGGACTCTCCACTGGTTGCCTGGCAACTGGTAACAAATGGTTTTAATAGCAGATATTTGATGACAACATTTCACGAGTCACCAAAGACTTATCGATGTTTGACACGCAGCCCTAATATAGATTTTAAAAGCACAATACCAGCGAGTAACAGCCCATGCATGCTACACAGTTACAGGAAACACAAGCCTGCATTAAAAAACAAACACGCATAAGCAAATCTCGGCTGGATTTATTTGTCTGACTGAGACTACGGAAAAACTACTCATGAAACTCGGAAATGATGATTCACTTTCATTTGCATTGAAAGATAGGGCATTTGTACTGCATTCATGAAATGTATTAGGTCCCAACTAGGATTCACTTAACTCACTGATCAAATCTCCCTTAGGTTGAAACAACAACTCGGATATCAAATCAACATGTTCTTTGTAGTGTATATGTTGTTTCCACATTACAGCTCATAAACAAACCAAAGTCTGCATAACAGCTTCCCAACTCAGGAATGGGATAGTCCGTATGTGAATTCAGCATTGAGCTAGTTGGAGATACCTCACTGCACCCCCCTTCCGTTTAACCACCATGGGGTCTAGAGCCTTCAGCCGCTCTGCACCCCGCCTCTGGAACTCCCTCCCACCTGACATCCGCAACACTGACTCTCTCCCCATTTTCTAATCACGCCTCAAAACACATCTCTTCACACTCGCATATCCACCCTGATCATTATCCATCACACATCCTCTGTTTTTATTTATTTGGTTATTGTCTTGTTTATGTCTCTTATGCTGGTGTTATGTATTGTGTATCTTGTTTTTTATGTGTTTGTACGGCGACCTTGAGAGCCTTGAAAGGCGCCTATATAAAATAAATGCATTATTATTATTATTATGTGCCTTTCATGTGTTGTCATGGTTTATTCTCTCAAGTTTTCTCTGTGCTTGTGTGTAGTTTTCTTCTTTAAACATATTACAACTGTACATAACTGTACTTCCTCCCACCTACTCACCAGGTAGTTTCCTTCCCAGGCTCTCTGTAGCCCCAGGTCGGCCCTGTTTCCCTTCAGGGCCTCCAGACTGGCTACCTTAGCCCTCACCTGCAGGGTCTCTTCTGGAGAGAGGCCTTTGATCAGGGTCCATGCCCACCACCTGGAGGTAAACACATCCAAACACACACACAGAGAGAAGTATCATAACTGCAGCACTGGGCCTTGATACATGTGGGTCAGTGGGGCGATGAGGCAGGACTGCAGCAGACCCCAGCTGTAATGCAGTTATTGGCCTTTCACTCACACATACTGACAGGCAACATCATTCTCTAGGAAGGCTATTTTCTTACTGTGCCTTGCTTCAAATAAAAAAAAGCAAACCAACAGACATTGAGATGAAAGGCAGTCATGTGTGTTTGATGGAGGAAGAAAAATCAATGCCCAGTGTGAGCCCAAAGCAGAAGGAAACATGTGTAAGTTGCTTCAAACGGTCTCATCTGGATGGGAGAAAGCACTGGAGGCCATGCGCTCTCTCCTGCAGTTAGGGTCAAATCCAGTTTTTGTTGAGGCTATTCAAGAAAACGGTTTTCTTCAAAAGGAAGCAATATATATAGGTTCATTATCTGCCTTTGTTTTGAAGAACATCATTCAGTATGGATGCATTTTTAAACATTTAACTACAGATGTACTTTGTGTTTAGGGTCAATTCTCTTGTATTGCAAACTGTTTACATAAGTTCTGTAAAAGATACAAATTAGCAACAAATATAAGTAATAACCTTTTTTTTTAGAATCTTGAAAAGGCAGCAGATATACAGAATAGAGGAAGTAATGTTATGTGAGAAGTGTACCTGTTATAGATGCTCCTAAGGGCCTCTTCAAACTTGCGCAGGACTTTGGGGGGCGTTGGCCACTTCACGTGCCTGCCATGATCCTTCATGGATCGGACATTTTTGAAGCGGCGGTTGACCTCGCGGATGTACGACTTCACCTTGTAGCGCCGGTACGCCCGCAGGATGACGAGGGCCGCTCTCATTCGCCGGTACCGCATCCTGGCTATGGTGCCCCTCCACACCTGGAGACACAGATTAACAGCATGACAATCTATTTAACTACATACAGACATACAACTTCAAAATATTGTGCATTAAAAATTAAATGTGGGAATGGAGCCTTTACCTCACGCGTCTTCTCCTTCCACTGTTTAAATTATTTATGAACGGAAACTGCTCTGCTAAGAGTTGTGTCTCAGTTTGACACAGCCATGTTTTGTGTTAACGTAAGTCGTTGTGTACCTGCAATGCTTGGAGGTATTCTGACTGAAAGAAAATCAGCATATGAACTTAAATAAGAAGACTTATAAATCACTTCTTCACACAATTCCTTAAACTGACCTTAATGTGCCAAAGAAATATCCCCTTTAGTACTGGATGATCTTAACTAATAAATATATTATGAGGGGACATTTAGAAGTGCTGAATCTAGAATATCCAACACTTGGTCTATTTAAAGCTCTTCTGCTCCGGTGGTGAAAAGCTCATCATAAAAAAGTACGACCTGTGCATTCACATCTAAATATAGATTATGCTGTTAAAGCTAATATATTAATGCGTGTTTCAACCCGTCATACTGCCAGTTTCTTAACTTAGAAATGTACATTTCCCATACATAATTAGAACTAGAATTAGAAGAATGTTTTTTTGTAATTCACTGTTTGAATAAACATGGGTTCAGACGTAAACAAGGGCTAAAATAAAGACCCCCAAGCCTGGCTGTAACTAAACATAGGTTGAGAGGCTATCCGACCCTTTAAAACATGAATAATAGATGCAAGTGGGTCCCCAGGGAACCATAACTCCTGGTTCCCCCTCACTCCAGTCACCACCATATGCTCCCCTATTGCTGTATGTTCTCCCCCTTTCTTACACACACATTCCCACAACTTCTCCACTAAGTTTGTTTTCCTACATGGAACCTAAATAATCCTCAATAATTAGTGTTTGAGCATCACAGTCCCAAATTAAAGGCAGTACAGCAAAATAGGCTCACTCCCAAATATAATAGAAGTGTAATACAAAGTAATGATGGAGATCATGAATATGGAATCCTTCAAAGTGTGGGGGTGGCCCAAGGCACAGAAAAGGATTTCCTGCATTTGCATAATAAAACTGTGGAGGAGGCGGGTTCACCTGATGAGGCTGCCGCTGTAATAATTGGCAAAGAAGGAAATAAGTCATGCACTCATGACTTATCATGAGTGTGTGAGACACGTGTGCATGAAGACATGCACACGTGTCTTCAAGTTGCACTATGGCTTTCTGTTATAACTTGAAGCGTCACTTTTTAACTAAAGGAATTTGATATGGAGTACACTTGAGACATAACTGAATACTTCCCAGAGAACTGATTCGACAGCATTTATTCTGAACTTGAAAGAGGACAGCCGAATCACACTGAGATCAAAGCAAGAAGGCCAGTCAGCCATTTCATCTTCTTGCCAGGCTTGTCACTGTGTTACTCAGATAAAGACAGTTTCATCTGGATTCTTTTTAAACCCTAAACTTTGTTGAATCATGTTCTAAAACCATTTATCCAAGACATCCCTTTTCAGCATTTTTTTATAAATGATTTCTTATTATTTTAGATATTTCTAGTGTTATTTTCAACTTTATTGGCAGACAATGTTGTATAAGAAAAAGTAAACGTTATTTTACTACAAGAGTAGAATTAGATGATCTGCATTAAGCACAGACTTAGACATCCCATCAGGCCAACTGTGTTTGCACAAACGGATTTTTCATTTACAGCTAAAAGCGTTGGAATATGCTTTGAGATGTTAAACCTAAACGGTCACAGAAAAAGTATTGCCAACATTATTTTTACAGTGATTTAAGTGTTTTATTGGACATTAATTGCACTTTTAAAGTTGATAAATGTGCTGGTATTTATTTTGATCCATGTTTTGAACCGTGTTAAAAATTGTGTAAAGGAAAATAACGTTTTTAAAGCATATGCCTTTACAGTGACTGCAGATTAGACTGTGAGAAATTAGCTAATAGCTAAATCTGGTATAAATCATCTCTACTCTTCTGAGAATAATATTTGTCCACATCCTTTTTAAGAAGAGACCTTAACCCTTAGATGCATAAGTGGGTCTTTTTGGACACGGTGAGGTGGTTTTCTTGAATTATCTTTGTAATTACATTTTTTTATCATTTCATATTCCAGCTATTCCTCAAAAAACATGTTTTGGATATCATGCCATTCACATTTTAAATTTACATTTTAAGAAATTGTAGTTTTTGTATTACTACCCCAAGCTTCCATGCATTTTCTATGGGATCCTACAGTATGGGAACCTTTGATTCTTATCACCTGTTGCTGTCAGGAATACATTCACTGTAGACCATCAAACTTGATCAACCGGCATGGATTGATATTGATGGGGGGGGGGGGGGGGGGGGGGGCGGGGGGGGGGGGGGGGGGGGGGCGGGGCCCCCCCCCCCCCTGTAGAAATTACGGGGGGGGGGGGGGGGGGGGGGGGGTCGCCAGTCTCAGTGATTTTGGGGGGTCGCGGGCTGAAAAGTTTGGGAACCCCTGCATTAGATCACGTTACTCTGACGATAGTGTTCAAGACAGCCTATATGTCTGAACTCGATCCTTAGAGTAATGTGTTACGGAGCCTTCTCTTCAATATTGTTTCCACATAACGAGCATTTTGCGCTGCTCTTTTCCAATGTGGAAGCAGAATGTGTGAAAGCATACAGCACGATGTGGGGTGTGTCTCTAGACATCTTTAGACTGGAATAGCAGGGCCCAGTACGTGAACTCGCCTCACAGGTGCACATGCCAGTATAGAGGACATCAGAGACTCCAGAGAAAACTTGCTCGAGTCCGATTCCAAGTCGGAGCGTCAATGTACAAGTCGAGTTCGAGTCATCGTTGGGGGGGAAATTCACAAGTCCGAGTCAGCGTACGCGAGAATTCACGAGTCCGAGTCGAGTCCAAGTTATCGTGCGCGATATCTCTGCTGTGAGGGTCTCAGAATAGCGGAGATCTTTGGGACAATATGTTCAAAAAGTGATTTTTCTTAACCAAAATGACAAAAATGGCATAAAAACACATATTACTCTAATACGGGTCCTTTTAGACACACTTATGGAAGAGTGTAGGGTCCAGTCACTCGTGCATGTGTGAAAGCATACAGCACGGGTTAAAAAAAGATCATTCAACAAAAGACAGTAATAGCATAGCTCCATCCTTTTCCAAAGTCCCACTGTTTGCATTTTCTGCCCCATTTAACCCTTGAAAAACATGCTCCAACTAAATTTCACACAATTCTTAAGGATGAAGCATCTCCTTGAGGATATTCAGCCACTCAGAAAGCTAAACCATCTATTTAAAAACACATTTTAGCATACACTGTCTTCCAGCTGATAAAAGGGCTGTTCTCTTTTAGTTCATGCTTTAATATCACCTTTTTCTATTTACCGCGCTTCGTCCTACAAACAAAAGCACATACTGCATTTATATCAACACGCTCTTTTTGATTTCTTTGTGTTTATGCAAAGCAACCGACATCCATTCAGAAACAAAATAAGCTTGTCTAATCTTGTGTTATTTTTGATGTGCCTGAGAAAAGAAAGGACCTTATGTGACGTTTCCCCCGCACTGCTCTCTCTTTAACACTTCATGGATGAGAGTGAGAAAGAAGGAGCAATTACATATTCATCACTAATCGACCCCTGAGATGACTCTCCCACATGATGAGAGGAATAAATGGGCTTTACTGTCAGCCCAGGCTTCAGCTAAATCAGTTTTCTCTGTGAGCGAGGTTAACAGCTACTTTCATTTAAATCCAGACAGAAATCAGAGTGTTACGGCAAATTAGGCAGAGCTTCAAGAGCAGGCGGGGTTCCAATATAACTATCAAAATGGCCCTGGTGTAAATGCTGGACTTTGAGAGCATTTACATTGGGATTTAAACAATTTAAAGTTAGTAGATAGATGTTGTAGAAATATCCATCATTCTGATTTATACATCATTTTATTTTTGAGTGAACATACCGTCTCTTTTATGTGTTTGAGCTCCTCTTTACACTGAAGCTAGCATGTTTGTTTTGTGAAAATGTATTACAAATGTTACGTCTAGCTGACGAGAGCAGGCTGCGCCGGTAACGTTACATATCAGCTCGGTGTGCTCCGTAAATAGTCGCCATAGTTGAAAGGCAACTCCGATATTGACTCTGGTTTGACTTCTCCTAGTTTCCACTTTCTTTTTCTTCATAATTTGCTCCATTACAGTTTTTCTTTTGCGACCGGTAGATGTTGAAGAAAACTCTGCCATGGTGAAAGTGTCCTGCAGCTGCTGCTGCTGCCGAGTGAGCAGCAGCTGCCCGGAGACGGGAAACACGCCCAATGACGGCACGCGCAATGACTGCACGAGTGTGTGTGTGTGTGTGTGCACGAGATTGAAGGCTGACAGACAGGTCGGCCAACCTAATTGGTCGTAGTTTTAACAGTATTACGGCTTCCACAGATGAATTTTTTGTATGGATTTTTTTTCAAAGCACTTCGAATATTCATTGCTATCAGGATATTAAGAGCATTCCATGGAATATAACAAAAAGTGTATCTTGAGCCTGTTTCTCAAACTTACCTACCCCTCCTTTAACTTGTTTTTGTATTGTGCTTTTTTATTACACATTTTATAATGTATTTGTGCTGTATTTGTTCTTAAATGTCATTTGCTTTTAATCTGTAAAGCACTTTGAATCGCCACGTGCTGAAAAGGGCTATATAAATAAAATGGCCTTGCCTTGCCTTACACTTTCATCCAGGATTCTTCTCACATACTTTAAAAACTAATTTCCTGTTTTATGACGTGAGTGAAAACAAAAGTGGATAGCTGATAACTTACAGTGTATCATTTAATGCAACACAAATATAGCTGTAGCAAACCTTGAATAAAAGGTGATTTGTGTGGGGAAGTCAGACACCGAAATAAATCCAATTTTTATTATGCTGAGCGGACATTTAAAGTTATGGATAGTGGTTGTAAGTTGATGAGGAGGAACAGGATTTGTGTGTCACAGGAGGACGTGACTAGTATTAGCAATCTATTTAGCACTAGCATAATAGCAGAGATGTGAGTGTCGTATATCTTGCTTTGAGTACAAAGTGAAGCCCACAGGATTTGTGTTTATCTTCATTATGTCAGCAGCTGAATTGTTCATGTTTACATTATGTATTTATTGTGATAGAAAGCAGAGGTTGAGCTGAGCAGGTTACAATGTCGATGGATTTGCAATTGTGTATGATTTCTCTTCACGGTATTTTTGCATTCCCGACCTCCATTTCAACTTGTTGAAGAAATTGATTATTTGCATTCTATCGATTTTTGTCTCATCACCTACAAGAGTTTAATGTTTTCGGTTTGTCTGATTTTTAGCAGGATTACGAAAAAACTGGAGGCCCAACTTTTATGAAACATGGTGTAAGGAAGAGCCTTCGACGAATCACAGGGCAGAAACAAAATGTTTGTTTCCCTTTCGTTAACATTGTGATATAGGCCTTCCGGACTGCCCTCATTTTGCTGAATTAATCTGAAAAATGTGCTTCTCGACCTCTCGAAAGTCAAAACAACTTAGAAACAGCAATCAATGTTTAGCACTAATTCAATACAACATATATATTCCATGTTGTTCACACATTATACTACACTGCGGGCCGGAAAATAGACTTCCTAATTCGGGAAATAGTACCATCCGTGAAGCATGAGAATCCAGGCACAAGTGCCGTTTTAAACATGCATCCAATTCCTGTGTATCTGAAGCAGTGAATGACTCCTCTTCCCTCTGCCACACTCTTCCCATTCACACACAGACATAATGTCCCAACCGGTCCCAACCCATATGTGCTTATATGATACACAAAGCAAAAAGAGGCCAAATTGGATTTTCAGTGAGAGCTTTGTTAAGATGCTGCCAGGATCATACCCACATGGTGCACACAGGCCTTTGCCAGATCAACAACTGTGTTGATCGAAGCAACACATCACTAATTACACTGTGAACTACTGGGGCTGGAGCACAAAATAAAATAAAAAGACCATAAAGCAACAATGAGAGCAGATATAAAATGTCTCGGCTGTCTTTGGAGCCTCATTAAGGTGTGTGACAGGTGGAGAGGTTAGTCATCCAGCCGCCCACACAGGCGCATACACACACCATAAACACAGTTTGTGCTTCTCAACCAGCGGAGCAGACTGCGATGACGCTGGTGAGCTGATGAAGACGACACTCGGGGGAATGTGCGTAAATCAAGCCAAATAACAGGGCCCCTGACGGTCTGCCCCCTCACTCTCCTGGCCAATAAAGCCATCTGATCATCCTTTTAGAGACTCTGCCATCATGGAGCCTGCCCTCGCCGCGCTCCTGGCCCCGGGATTTACGAGCTCATCAAAGCCAGATCGGGAATCCTTTGTCGCAACAAAGCGGGACAGATTGCTGGGGCTGGTTTTGAAATGCACGCTGAGTAAAAGCATTCATATATTACCGGGGCCAGGACAACTGGTGATAACTGGGTTGGTTGGGATGTTCAGCAGAGCAGAGAAAGAGAGAAGATCCTATTACTGGCTATCTTTTGAATCTGAAGAGTATTGGGACTGCATGTCTAATTCAAGGCCATTACCTGAACTGCAGTATTGGCAATTGAAAAGTTCTTATAGGGTTCATTCTTATCTGGTTTACATTAGAAATCTGCTTTTCACAAAGTAAACTTGCCCCTATGGAAATGGTTTAATTTATAAGTTGTTATTATAAAAAAGACATGGTCATGATGTATCTGCCCTGCTCTCATACTTGCTCCTAACTGCATAAATATCATCTTGAAAGAAATGACGTGTGTGCGATGGGACAAAGGGTGGATTTACTCGTGGAATTTTACTCGCCCCAGGAAAGCATTATTGTTGAGCCTTGTAACACGAAAACAATCCTTCACCTTGATGTCACCTATAGGGAGTTGGGGGTGGAGGCATGACGAAATTCCTCCACGAAGTGACAGATAGGCCGGTCTGCAGCGTGGACACACTCGACTGCAGCCCGCTGCTGAACGCATGAGTTTCCACATCCTCTGGGGATATTGAGCTGCTTTTCCAGTGACATGCTCGATGCACGCGGTGGGCCGAAGAGGGGGGGTGGGTCGAATCCAGAGCATGGGACACAAATTAGCGAGGCTGCAACGTGCTCTGACCACAGCCTGTCATAGGGAGACATTGGGCCCAGGCACGGGCCAGCAGTCATTATCATAAATCAATAAAGTCCAAGCACACTCACCAGTAACACTAGCCCCACTATACAAAGAGTATTTTAATCATAACGCCTGGTGTTATGTCACTTTTAAACCTTAGCGCTGGGCTAATACTCTCAATAATGTTAAACGAATGTGCTTAAAATGGTCTTGAACAATCAACAGCAAGGAGAAGGCACAGTATTGAACGTTAAATTGGATGACTCGACGCTCATCCATCAATTAGATGAGACTGGACAAAATAGATTGGAAGAAAATGTGCGATCGTAAGCAGTATATGCTGGAAGTAACAAACACTAAACAAACATGTTTGAATGGCACAATAACATCAACTTATTGAGGAAGTAAAGCATGAAAACAGAATACTATCCAACCTATAAATCCATAAAGTAAAAGAGCTAGTCATTGCAGAATCTGTATAGCTCTTGCACATAGTATTATGTACATGCAATATAAGCTTCTAAATATCAGCATAGCTAGTTTATAGATTATTATTAGTCCTGTACAATACAGTCTATACATGATTGACTTTATTGAGTGTCCTGCTTTACCTAATGACTAAGAATAAGAATGACTAAGAAGTAGGAACTGACTTGAGCTGAAACAGTCGATTCATTGATAAGGTGATAGACAGAAAATGAAGGGCAGAACATTTATACTCTGAGTTTTAGACAACAGTGCATTGTGTGTATACTTGAGGCATTTCGTACCTCGTAGAACATTTGCATTAAAAGAAAGAAAACTTTTTAAAATGTAGCAGGATACCATCAAATAAATGTAATACCATTAAACACTGCTGAAAAGCACTACCTGTGTTCAGTACCCCTATATGAACCCACACATCTGTAACTATTTGAATAGCTAATCATGAAAAAAAGGTCCAGCTTCATTTGTGAATACTTGTTGGATTTATTCATTCTCCGTGTTGTTTATTATTCATTCAGGTGTAAGGTTTTATCACCAACAAGCAGATTTATCGTTCGTTAAAAGAGTCATATGTTTCCTCCCTTTAAATGACTAGACTTATGTTTTAGTTCATTTCTTAAGGTCTTTTTGGGCCAGAGAAGGCTTTTATAAGAGATTCTTAGAGTTGAAAAGTGGAGACAGAGGAGAGGACATTACCTGATCGTTCGTCCGTGTATGGATTCGAACCGGCCGACTAGGAAGCAGTTACCGCTCTAACCACTGAGCTATCCCAATAATTATGTTTTCTTTTAAATATATTTTTTACATTTATTCATTTAATTATTTAAAAAAGACACATATATATTAGTTTCAACATCACATCACAAGTTTCTCTCAGAACAGAGGAAGCACATTTCCTCTGTTCAAATCCAGCGGCATAATTGTTACAAAGAAGTGAAACCGCTCTCTGATCTGCGGCCGTGTTCTTACTGAAGTTCCTTTGAGGAGCTTAAACTCTGCAGGTTCAGAGGGGGATCAGAGGATTACAGATCATGTTTCTGCTGAGGTGTAGCCGGAGACAGATCAGTCCTGGACCGTTAAGCAGAGAAGAGCACTGCTGGCCTCACATTAAGTATCC
The DNA here is from genome assembly GCA_943591055.1 of Gobionotothen gibberifrons. NCBI lineage: Eukaryota > Metazoa > Chordata > Actinopteri > Perciformes > Nototheniidae > Gobionotothen > Gobionotothen gibberifrons. Next base: position 1,378,217 of record CALSBZ010046728.1, on the reverse strand, counting down.
TGCTACTCACAAAAAGGCTGCACAGATACCCACAGACTACACTATTTGCATGTCAGTCAGACTCTACAAAAGAAAGATTTACTGCACATTGTATTGCCTCAAGACACAATACAAAAAACAATAATGCTCTTTATCCTTTAAGACAAAACCCCACGTGGCCACGCTGTGAAAGGACACTCGCCATGTCTATTAAACGCACCGCTACAGGGAGACTATGTAAAGCTTTGGAAAGCAATTAAGGTGGCGGCTGAGAATACGCGAGAGGGGGGGGGGGGGGGGGTTATCTTCTCGTCATCGTACCTACTTTGACAAGCGCCGACATTTCTCGTGATGTGGATGGCTGAGCTTGGATTTATGAAATATTCATTTGAACACAGAACGAAGGAGGGGGTGGTTTATGTATAATTTATAACATCTGTATTTATGTTGGATTGTGTGCCTTTCTTCAGCCATTCTTCCTGTTGAAATGCTCTTTAAGGGGCAATGATTTAGAGAGCTTTAAGAGATTTGAACGTGGCTATAGCGCATCAGGAATAAACATGAAGAAGGGATTGAAGGAAGGAGAGAATGGCAGGATTAAATGGAGCTGTGAAGGACACTCATCCACTCAAAGGAGGAGAGGTTATGGTAATATAAACGGGTTGAATAGGACAGTGTTTTATTTTTAGACAAGCAGTGGACAGTGGCACTACAAGGGCAACTCCATGTGTCTTTATGGAAGGGAGTGTATTCTCAATCTGTTGTTTTTGTTGTTTGATGGGGCAAACTAAGTGGTATTATTATTAATCCATGAGGCAGACGGAGGGCCAAGAAGTGTGTCTGAGCTTCAGTCACAGGCTGACAGTCCTGGCACTGCAGGTCCCTAACTGGCATAAGGCTGTGTGGTGTGCCAGGTGCTGATAAGGGGATTGCTTGGCGTAGCAGCTCAGACTCGCACTGGGATGTTTGTTTGAGTAACAGTTTAATAGATATAGGAGTCAGTGTTACCGTAACACCACTATTTAATGTTGTGGGTCAGTTAAAGGCAGTATTTAGCAAGTAGACAGAGTCACTGACACCGTTTTGAAGCCTCAAGTTTGGCGTTTTGGACGTCTTTTTGGAACCAGAAGCGACTATAGCGTGGAGTAAAGTATAACTGATAACATTTTTAGGCAACCACAATTGCCTTTCATGAGGTGTAAATGCACTTTGAAAAGGGTAACAGTTGGAAAACAAAAACAAGGCACCCACACGTGACAAAACCATGGAAGCAACTTGTCAATCACAAGATAGCCGGGTCATATTTTTACAAACATGGAAGAATACTTGGAACTAGCGATTGAGACCCTAAAATCCTCAGAAGAATGTAAACTATGGAAATGATTCCACTGAGAAGTATAGGGTCAATTGTTGGTAGACTTAACCCCTTATGTTGTGTTCGGGTCTCCCGTGACCCGTTTCAAGTTCAAATTATATAATAACACGCTCTAGTTTTTTTTAACGGAACATGGCTTCATGATATCCTCCACAACAGCTATATAAACACTGAACAACTGATTTTGACCATTTTAGCCAAGTCTGAAGGTCTCTAAAAAAAAAAGTGTATAATTTTGTGTTCCGGTCTGAGACCCAGCAGCATTGTTGGGGGTGACTCAGGATCAAATTTGGCCCAATCAAGATTCACCTTTGACTTTAGACACCCCTCCCCCTTCATCCACTGTAACAATAATTTAAAACTTCTTTTGGGGAGATTGTATTCTAATATTAGTCTATTATAGTCAGATAATGATCCACTGTCTTCACTATAGGAAATATAATGAGTGAATTGAATCACATGTTTTACTTAAATATGTGGTGTGATGTGTTTTGGGGCCATACAATACAATTACAATTAACAGAATTGTACGGTTATGAATGCATAATAAGTTAGTTAAGATGTAGCTAAAACAATATTGGATGATAGTCATTATTTTTGAGTGCTTTGGACCGAGATAATCCATGGGTCAAAATTGACCCGCGAACACCATGGCTTTCGAACTCAACACAAGGGTTAAACATCTGAATGTTTACATTAGGGGAGAAGCCCCCTGCTGGACATTTACAAGAATGCAGGTCAGTGAGTGCATATACAGTATGGCATGTGTGAGAAGCTATACTTTGTGTTTGACCGAGGGAAAAATAAAACACGCTGCCTCGTGAGACCTCTGCTGCTGCTGTGATGTTTGTTTTGGTGGAAAAGCGGCAAATTCCTCTGGGCTTTCCAATGGTTATTGATGCCTGCTCATTCTGGTAGATGCAAGATAGGATTCTCCTGAGGGAGAGGTGGAGGGAACATGTCCGTGTGAAGAGCCCGTAACGGGTCACACAGATCAATACAAAGGTTGAGCAATCAATCTGCTGCAAGAGTTAATTTGGCTGGAAAACCCTTTCATGTCTGAGAGCTTGGAGATACTCCCTGAGAAAGGTAGACTTAGTGTGGAGGAATGTGCAAACATGATTCTAAAATAATAATGGTTTATAAAAGTGTCAATCATATGGGTTCTGGGGGTAGAATATAGAGCTCAGGAGCCGCAGCAGATGATGTATGCACAAGCGTTGATGTTTGTGAAAAAACTGCATGTCAGTCAGCCATTTTAAAGCTTCCAGGCGTGTTGCATTTCAAATGTGACAGGCAGGCACAGCGTACACTGTGTTTACAAAGCACTCTCTCCATCTATTCAAAGTAACACAAGTCTGCTCTGCACGCCAGCACAACACATCTCAGAGCATGCACCATAATCACAGTGAGACACTGACATTGTCGCCTGAAGGTGTCGTCGTACCACTGATGCATGATGGGGTTACCAAATGCTGAAGACAGAGACACACAAAGAGTGATAGATATTCATAGCAGAACAAGCATTCAGCGGGGGACTCGTATGAAAATGCACAGCATGTGGCCACACCCAAGCCAACACAGTATTAACTCAGGGAAAAAGTGCCATCATCTCAAAAAACATTCTTTGTATGAATCGTGAACATTTCCAGAAATCCCACCAAAAACATGATTCCAAATCACAAAAGTTGAGAACCTAAATCTAAATTGTCCTGGATGCTTATGATGGAACACCTTACTGGGACAATTATGATTACACTTTCTTTTTTTTTAAAGCTATTTTTGGAGAGCAAAGACAAAAGGGAGGGGGCGGTATGCAAGCAGGCACAAAGGTGACTGTCAACAAATACATATTATATTTATATAATGTTGACATATGAAAATGCAGATAATTTAAGATCTTCGTTGTTTATTCCGTGGCCTAAACACATTATTTCAAATTCTTGCTGTTTTGCTGAACAGGGTGTTGGTGCTTCTAAACCAAAAAGCAGTTTACAAATGGCTGGACAAGAAATCTGATTCGATATTCATAAATGCAAGTCTCGTGGAGCATGAGAAGAGAAGATGAAATGGTAAACACTACACTGTTTTGATAGTTAAGTTCTCCCTAAAAAAGGTTGAATGTGCTTATCTTGGATAGAAGTCAGAAGCCATATTTACTGTAAGTGATGTGATGTAAACAAATATATACATTTCATCAGAATTAGCCAGTTGTTCTAATTAATACAAGAAACACAGTCCTGCTGTACTTTAACCACACTGACAGTTACTGGTTTAAATGAAAATATGCTCAGGTTATCTCGTCCATTCATATTTACAATCCTTTCACAACAGGTGAAGTCTGAGTGCTTAACCTTAATGGGCGTCAAACCAAGGACATCAACTGATTTGGGATGATGATGTTAGGATTACTCTGCAGCTTTTTAAATCACTTACAAAGAGCATTTTTTTAATTTAAATTCAACTTATCCTACATAACAACTGTACAGGAGCTGCGTGGGAGAAACTCAGAAAGAAGGAGAGGCAGAGACATTCGCCATGAGAGATATAACATTCCACCGTTAATAATACAAGATTATATCAGCTCCAAAAATACCTCAGCGCCTGTAAAACGTGTGTAAAGAGTTGAGTAGAGTTGTTCTAGTCTCCAAGGTTATTCATATGCATAGCCAGGGCTGGTGACTTTCAATGAGAGCTATAAAAAAGGATTTTGATCATTTGGTTCCCTGGTTTAAATTTAAGGGAGAATCAGGGAGAGGATAACCATGTTTTAAAAAAGGGAGAAATGTAATGAATCAGAAGCTTCTTAATGCTTATGATATATAAGTACAAACACATTTCCTAAATGCTGCATTTCCCATGAGCTCAGAGCGATACTGCATCAGTCATTTGCAGTTTCAAGCTGTCATATCAGTATCTGGGTTCATAAGCGAATGTGAGGTGGTCTCACCTTCTGGAGGAAGAGGACGATCCTCTGGACCATGTCCACCCGCTGCTCCTCCAGGCTGAAGAGCGTACGTGGAGTGCGGATGAAGACCTTGGTTTTGCCGTAGGCCGCGTCGTGGTCGAATCCACACCCCTGCATGAGCTTCTTCACGGCCTCTTTGTCGGAGGGCAAGTCATGGTTTGGCCACGTAAACTCTGAGATCATCTTGTATCTGGAGGAGGGACACAGAGGCCGTGTCAGAACATGCTGAAGTGATTATTGAAATGAAATGGTTATTTAGATTGCGTAGATCCTTCTACACTCAACATTTGGTAATCACATTCATGTTCCCCTTATGATAAATGGTCAGAAACGTGTTCATCCCTTCAATGATCATCCAGCACCATCCACAGATCAAATGTGTCCAACACTTTGGTATATGACCTGCAAAACTGATGATATTAACATCAGCATTAGCATTTAGCTACTTTGGGCTTAGTGCTAATTAGAAGATGTTAGCATGCTAACATTCAACCAGCTAAACATCAGCATGTCAACATTGTATTTGTGCTAATGTTATCATTTACCTCACAGAGCAATAGCTGCACTAATAAACTTGTATTGCTTTTTACTCTGTTAATAAAAACATACAAACATACAAACACTGTCAGCAAGGAAGAAATGATACTGATACAGTACCATTTAAAATCTAGACACTGCGCAGATTCTTTGTAATTGAATATTTTGTGTTTGACATCATATCATATCTCAAGAAAGAAAGCTGAAGCTGTACAGATCTTCATAATTGCTATGTGAGCATGAAACTGTTCCTGTTGACTGGAGATTTTTTTTTTTTTTTTTTTTTTTTTGCTCCAAGACATGAACAAAGGGAGTAATTACTGTATAGTGTACCTACATGGGGTAAGAGGTCAAATTACACTATTTTCACTGCTATAATTGGATGGAAATATGAGACTTCATATGCCTTCTCTGAACGATCAGAGTTTGGATTGGAAGGTCCTGTGGAAGCCTTAAAAGTAATAGCATTTGGTCTAAATTCAATCATACGCTGATGAATTATAGAATGCATTTTTCAAAAAAATCACAAAGTTGCAATCAAAATCCCTTCTTTATTAGTATGCGCTAAACAAAAGCAAGGTTTCTGTAATTTGTGTGAGTTGTTTTGACAGTAAAGATCTCAAGAGGAAAACGATTTATTTCCGAATGTATTAGCTTGTTAGCATTTGATGCAAAAGACTCATTGCCTAATCCTGCATCCACAGCCACCCTCACTACGAGGGCATAGGAACACATGGAGAGAGTGATGACTTTTGTCAAATGTAGTGAGAGGAGCTTTCCAGGTCTAATATAATGTGCATAGACATCAGAGTCACTGCCACTCATCCTCTGCAGGGAGACATGAGGTGACATTTTGACTCCAAGGATGCATGTCTGTTCATTTCTAGTCTCTAAAGCCTAACCCTGATCTGTTTGACATCTGTCCTCACTCTATATCTTCTGCTTCCCTTTTATATTAGCCTCTATCGAGACAGAATGTCTTATGAAACATATTGTGTGCAAAACTACAGGTTCACAATTGAAGATATCAAGAGTCGCACCTGGGGATTTCTTTTTCAAATGTGAAGAATAGAGTCTTAACGAGACAACACATGCAGCATGGAGTTTTGCACCCCGGGGCTAAGCTCCCAGAATATCAGTTTGGGATGAAGTGTATCAGATACTTTCATTACAAGTATAATAACCACACTGTTACAGTACTCTAACACAAGAGCAAGCCTCCATTCAATATTCTATTAGAATAACATTCCGAGGCACAAAATGCAAATATGAACCCGAAAGAGCATAAAAAGGCCCCTTTCAATGAACAGCCAATAAATGATTAGTTGGATGAAAAACTGAAAAACATCTTGAACATGAAAAGTATATTAAATAAGTACATTTCAAAGTAATTCAGATACCCGTTGAGCTAGCTTGTATTTACTCATATGGTGTCTGCCTGTTCTAGTGCATTATCCAAAGCACCTTGAATTGCCTTTATTTATACAAATGTGTTATATTATGAAATGATTTAACTTTCGTTTATTTAATCGTTTATTTGGCAGGGACAATGCACAGTAATGAACTCTTAAAACATTCAAATGTGTCAAGCGTAACAGTGCCAGATTTAGCTTTGAGCTCATTTCCAACCGCAGTCCCTCTAAACTGGCCTTTTATAAATTCAAGTCTCATCTGTTAATATCAACTCATCTAATTGGTTATTAATCATTCTGTTTAATGTTATGTTTGCTGTTGTTTTTCTGGTATGTGTTAATGTCATGTCCAGTTCATCTTTCAAAGGAACCCTTATCAGAAATGTCTGTTTATATTACGCGTTTCAGTGACAACATTAAAACATTTAAATAAAATATTGGCCTTGATTTTTGTAACTCCTAAATATCAATATTGGCATTAGCCTCAGAACTCCATTCTCAGCACTCGGCTTGCAACCAAATGAGTGCTAATTGCTATGCAAACAGACTTTTAATGTCAGGCGTCTTTCTGAATAAAACATGAGATGACTACTAGGGGTTTGCGACAACACATTAAATCAGGGTAATTTTTGCAGCACATTGAAAACGTTTCACAACAAAGTCTTTTCCTAGTAATTAGAGTGCAGACAGCTTTTAATTCAAGGTCAGAGGACAGTCATATTAAGCTTGTAGCAAGCTGACAAACTACTAAAAAGGTTTTTTTATGATGGCTGCTGGAGATTTAACTGATTAGCTGTGAGATTAGATTGGATGCGAGCTGATTGGAGTTACACAACACATTTTAAACCCCACAGTTAGGAACTGTCAGATGGAATCCTTTTCAGTGGACAGCTTCAGGGATTCAGCATGTCTGATCAGAGTGTGTGTGGTGAGGGAAGAGGTGTTACTCAGTCACGTCTTCTACCCACATTTCAAACGTAGTCCCAGAGCACCCATTAAAACTTCAAATCACAACCCTAACATTATGAAATATGTGAATAATTTGTAGTTTTTCCTCAAAGGCCTGACTGAGGACCTCATTAATCTAGTGCAGGACTGCAAGGCAAGTCCTGGGTAAAAGTTTTACAAAACAAGGTAATCTTTCAAGGAAAATGTCAAACACTTTTTGAAATGAACTCCAAAATGTGAGGATTTGTCTTTTCTCTGTCATTTATGATAGAAATGTTAATCAATTTGGGTTTTGTACTGTCAGGTTGAATGCAGTAATAGAGGAATTTGAAGATGTCAGTATGGGCTCTGGTGATTTAAAATGGTAGTTTCTCAAAGTTTTATTGACAAATTCATAAATAAAAAAAAGAATCAGCAGATCAAAAAATAAATAAGTGATTTGCAGTTGCAGCTTGTCAAGTTCTAAATAAAAGAAAAAGCATGTTATATATCACAGAAACAAGGTTTATCACATGTCCAAGGTGCTAAGAGTGATTCATATGTGGCAGGTACCTCTGTAGGAAGCGAGGGTAGGTCTGTCTGTAGGCGAAGCCGGCACGCCGCACTCTGACGTTCTCCAGCAGCCCGAGGTACTCCACCTGGTGGCGGCAGCGCTCCTGCTCGAACAGGAGAGGCGACTTCACCTCGTTGGGCTTGATGCAGCGCACATAGTAGGGTTCCTAGAGTGGGAAACGGTGTTAGTAACTAACTGAACATGTTTTATTTCTGATGCACCATTCAAGACTTTGTGCTGAAACTCTCAGGCATGTCATTTTAAAATGTAAGGGTTTGTGTGTGTGTTTAAAACAAAGGGTTTATCATCCAGACTGCTCACCTTGCAGGCCAGGTTCTCCACCAACATGATCATGGAGTTTTTGAAGAGCGTTGCAGCAGTTAGTGGCCGTTTGGTGACCTCATTGATTCTCAGTTTGCCTTCAGGCCACATGCCCTTCAGTACTGGGTTAGAACTGGGAACATGAAAGGAAGAGTTGTATAAGTAGATATTAAAACACTTTGATGAGCATTGAGCAACAAAATAAAGAAGTAATCAGTGTTTCTCTACTGATGTACGCTGCCACTGAGATTGTTTCTCTGATTGTTATCAATGTGGTTCAAACATATTAAGATTAAAATGTGTATCCTAAAGTTGGATAACAAGTTAGTTTATGAACAGTGATGAGTTTATGTCAGACAACAACAACAACAACAACAACATGCAAGAAGGAGATACATCTCCACAAATGGAGACAAAATGTGAGTGTCTCGTTAACGTAAAACTAGCACTGCAATAGTTCATTAATATAATATATTCCCTAGGTTTTAAAAATGTAGACTCTTAATACAGCACCAACCCAAATACTGTAGGTGTTCCCATTAGGCCAGTGATTCTCAAAAAAATGTCAATAATGTACCCCCTTTAAAAAAAAGATTCAGCCAAAAACTATTTGTTAGGGGAAAAAAGCCTATATACTGTAAAGAGGTACAGTACGGCGCTGCACCATCGGTGTCTGATTTATTAAAACAACAACATTGTAACTGAGAAACACTTAAATGCTACATCTCAAATGTTTACAATCCATCACTAAATTCATGGCCAACCAATTTTAATATCATGCAATAACACTAAGATGACATTAGTTGCATTGAACTGATCTTTTTAATAAGTTGTACTTACAATTTAGTGAGAAACATGGGCTTGTGCTTCACTGAGGATCTTTGTCATTCTGACAGGAAGGCAACTGCAGTTATTTAAACTTCTCAAACTTCGTTACTTTTCCTAAAATTAGTATATTTATCTTCTTTTTTTTTTTCATTAACATAAAATAAATCTCACGTACCCCCTGCAGTACTCCAACGTACCCCCATTTGAGAACCACTGCATTAGGCTATTAGCACCCACGTTAAAACATGTTTGGCTGCTATCCACATTGTCTCCTTAGGAGTAAAGAGTATCATAACATGCACATTAGACGGGTCAGCTCAGTTACTAGACCTCACATTTATATTCAGCGGAGGAGAAACACCAGGGAGAGGAGCAGGATATGAGCCTGCTGAAAGGAGATTAGTTGTACTTGTGCTGCACTGTTCGTTCCAGAGCATAGTCATGTACAGTGCTGCCAGGAATACAGAGAATAAAGTGTGCAGAGGTGATTGAAGAGGTGTGTATTACTCTGTGTGTGTGTTTTTGAGTGTGTCACCTGTTGTACAGCAGCCTCTTGAAATCCTGGAACAGAGTGTCTTTGTTCTTATCAATGAAACCCACCACTGAGTACCTGTGGAGAGAGGGAGGCAGGTGAATAAATGTTCGCCAAAACACATGTCTTGTTTATTGTCCTTACAAGTAACAGCATTACTATGATTATTTTTGACCTTATTCTATCTCTAGATGATCTTTTTATTTACACTTGGACACTTTTTAGGTACATTTTTCCAATCCTGCTACCAGAACAACCGGAAATATTTATTTTCTCCGTGCTGAGGTGATGGCATTACACATTTGCTGGAGATTTGACGGCTACTTATTCATGCTGTGAATCTCCTGCAACACAACTAAAAGCGCTGCCTGATCAGATTGAGATCTAGTGACTATGGAGGCCATTGGAGTACCTTGAACTCAGTGCCATGTTGGTGGAATCAGATGGAGGTAAGATGTACCTGTGAGACGTTATTCACTGCGTGGTGCACAACACGACTGTTGTAACATGTCCATTAAAGATGGGCAGTGTGTGTTGGCAAGCAACACAACTCAGGGTAGGCTGTGCAATTTAAAATAAGGCTTGATTGGTATTAAGGGTGTGCCAAGAAAATGTCTTCTTCACCATAAGACCAATAAAGAACATTTGAAATTCACCAAACAAGGCAACAATTGTTTCCAGTGCGAGCTAGTTCAGACTGTAGCATTGCTTTTCTTATTTGAAAGGAGAGGAACTGGTGGTGGTCTTCAGCGGCTGTAGTCCATCACTTCCAGGTTTAATGTGTTGTGTGTTCACAGATGTTGTACTGCTGCCATGCTTTTTGAGTTACCGTCGCCTTCCGGTCAACTTAAACGGGTCTGCTCAGGCTATTCTCCTCTAATCTCTCCTCTGAAGACCGTTGTACGTGACAATCCGAGGACATCTCGGAGGAGTTTCTGAGACACTCAAACCGCTTTGTGTGGCACCTAAAATCCTTGCAAAGTGACTTAAGCTGTGTTTCCACTTCATGGTAAGGCTCTGCTTTGCTCGACTCATTTAGAGGAAGAGGTATTTATTTATTGTGTTTCAATGCAGGTGGTACTGTTTTGTCAGAACCAGAGAAGGGCAAATCAAAATCTGACTCCAGTCCAGCAGGTGGTGACAGGGAGCCTAAAATCTGTGGTTCCACTGGAGATGTGGCTCAAAGAAGAGTGTGAGCCGCAAAGTCACGCCCATCTACTTCCGCCCCATGGGACCTTATTTCTGAAAAATAATGCATTGAAGTCAATGGAGAGAGAAAGATTATCTTTCGATCCCATTTGAATTGTGCCACGAATTACACATATGATGTTTGTCAATCTTAAATAATAATTTCCAAGTCAAAAAAGTCAGTTTGTCGTAAAACTGTTGAAATATAAGACTATGAAAAATACGCAACTAGAAAGACTACAAATCCCAGAATCCCGGTCCCGCATGCTGGCTCTTACGGAACCGACTAACTCCCCTTGTGTGTATGTACAGCTCTCAACATGCCCAGACTTGGAGTGATTTTCACCTCTTTTAATACTTTTCACCTCATTCTGAAAGAAAGGAGTGAAATGTGCCAACGTGACGGCCGTCTTGGTGTGTGGTGCGAGACGGGAGATGTAGGTCATTGAGCGGTTCACACAAACAAATGTGTTGCTTCACAGTTTTACGACACATTTGATTTTTTTTAAATTATCTTTTAAATTGACAAACATCATATGTGTAATTCGTGGCACAATTCAAACGGAATCGAAAGACAATCTTTCTCTCTCCATTGACTTCAATACATTCTTTTTTCGAAATAAGGTCCCATGGAGGTCCCCCGGAAGGGGAGGGACTTCGCCTCTCTATTTAATGAGCTTGATGCAACGCACCTGGGAATGCACACTCTCAGCAGAGGACAAACAATTCACTGTGAGAGAGGAGAGGAGACTCAAGGATTCCACCACAGACGCTGCTGGTAATAGATTTGTAAATGTATTTATCTGTTTGAAAACATGTTTGATTAAATGAATTATTATGTCTAGTCTTATGAGGTATTAAACTAAAATATAAGAAGCTGGAATATAATTTACTTTGTTGAGATGAATTGACTTTTGATTAAATGTTAAGTTTAATTGTAACTTGATTACGTTTAAAGCCATAGAGCAGAAATTAAAATGCTTGTTTAAGTATGGCATGTTTTTCATTGAAATTTGAGTTTCCTTTAACACAAAGTTTATTTGTGTTAAAGGTTTTCAACCTAAATGATGCAACAGGAAGCTAAATGAAGGCTGAATGAAGCAAAAAGAAATCGACAATAACTCAAAGAGGAAGGATTCAAATTTGAGTTGTCCCGTGTGTCCTTTTGGAGTGAATCAAGCCATTTTCAAGTTTAGGCAGAAGTCAATCTCGCAAACCAAATCACAACTTGACAAGTACCCTACCAGGGTGATGAGGCATGAACATGCTGTGACACCATCTACAACTGGTAACACGCTGCGTTACAAAGGAATGTATTGTCCTGCATTGGTGCATTTCTCTGACCAATAATTGGTCTGCAGTGTTTTAACTTCACCCCCTAATACTGTCTAAACTCGCTTGGAACTTCCACTGAGGTGGAACAAAAACATCATCATGTGCTTTCCTCAACTTTTGCATGTCGAAAAAGAATCAAGTTCAGTATAGCTGCATGCCGTTCCATCTATTGAAAATGTGGTATTACAGTAGATTCTGACATCTGGCATTAACAAGTGAACTTCTTGTCCAGGTCTGATTACATGCATTGAGTGTCTTGACAGATAGTTGGCTGATCATATAATAGCATAACAAAACAGCTAGGTGTACAACTGCACCTAATAAAGTGGCCACTGGATGTTTAAATTGTGGTTTCCGTGAATCTAAATATAAGTTTGACCTTACAGCCTCCTGTAAAAGTGAATGTGTGCTGTTAAGCTATAAAAGCAGAGCTGCAGCAGCCCATGCTGTGTGTTGTGAGCAGCCCTCTGCCTGCTATAAGTAGCTCAGGGATCAATCACGCTGCCAGTCAGGCTCCTCTGGCTGAGTCCTCCCCTGGGCAGCAGACACTAGCCCTCTCAAATGGGCTCAACACGTTTCCCTGAGAGCCCTTTTTGGAGGCTTAGCGCGTGTTATTTATTCATTTGAATGGTACCCAAGTACTTTGGGGCATTGGGAAGTGGTGCTGTCATTTTGGGAGACAGCCTGCTATGAAGATGATGTTAAAATGTTTGCATGTGTGCTCCAGTTGTGAATACTAAGTGGGGGGCAATTGATGGCATTGATGGTGGTCATTTTAATGAAATTCAATTGTGTTTTATTGCTACTGTTCAGAATGCACTAGGATGACTCAACATTAAGCATTTCAACATGTTACAAAGTTTCATTTCTTTCAAACAAAAATAAAATAAATATATACAAAAATACAAGAATATAACATCAATCAATTACAGAAACATCATCCACACACCGACCCATGCTTTTGTAAAACTATTACCATGCGGGAGGTAGGTGTTTTGATGTTGTTTATACCTATGGCAGAAATGTTTGCTTCTAAAATGTTGATGCTGATAGAATGTATTCAGTTTATTATTTCATATCAGACAATATACTTCAGACTTCAAGTAAGCATTTTAAAAACACAATTTTTAAAACATCTGTTGGAAAAACCGTGTTCCACCAAAAGTGTGTATTACTACTTACTTGTGCTATAATGCAACTGTAACTACAGCAAACGATGATGTCATGGTGTACTGAGGGTAAAGAGTTGTTTTCAAAACCATCCTTTTGAAAACAAATATTTGTGTGAATGAGTGGTTCTCCCACATCCCCAAAAAAACATCAAGTTGAATTAGGAAGCCAAACTCCCATGTGCTCTCTAAGCTGCCAAAGTACATGACTGTGATTTCAGTAGGCCGTTAGGTGGAGAAATTCTAAGGGGTATGGATGTAAGAAAAGAGCATGAATCACCGTTAAAAGCTTTTACGGAATAGATCAAACTGAGAAACACTTACACCACATCTCCTGCGTAATGGCGGATGCGGAAGTCACGGTCAAACTCCAGACTCTTGTCCGTGGGTGAGAGCTGCAAAGAGACAGACAAAGAGAGTGAGTCAGCTATTATAAAACATCTCAGAGTAAAGTATGAAAAGAGCAAAGACATACTGTATACTTAATAACACTTTTTTTTTCACTTGTTCTGCTTTTTCAAAAACAAAAATGTTCCTCCTTTGCCTGATGTTGTCTTGTACTGATCACTTCGAACTGAATAATGTCCAACCATGAATGTCATTTATAATAAATAAATACATATAAATATGACGCATCTTCCAGCAAACGTCCTTTTACTGTATGATAAATTCTAAATGTTTACCATTAAAGTTACGTCAATAGTATTGTTTGTGCTGTAGATAAAAAGGTACTTCCATACTTAGACAGATCTATGAATGATTTCAAAGTATTACCTTAGAGCCTGCATGCTGTTTTGAGATTTCTTGTATGAATGTCATGATTATGCACAACATCTTATTTAAAGTGATGTCATCATGTCTTCATTAGCAGCTGTTTAGCAAGTCAACTGACTGTACAAACAATGATTATAATGCAAAAGCAACTATATGTGCAATTCAGCCAGAAGAGATGGATATATTAAACTAAGAAAAATGATTTGTAAAATAATTGTAATATGGTGGTATTTAAGCTTTTATCTTTTCTTATGTTGACATTCAAAGATGATAGCTCACCTGGAAAACGTGTTCAGTTCTAGTAATATCATAAGAATGGTGTTTGATCAAGAGTAGGTCGTAGTTTCTAAACACATGTGACAATAGGACCGCTACACTGGAGTAGAGGAGGAAAAGCATGACCTTGTAGTCAGTAGCCAATGTAGCTTTAACTGTGTTGTTATTACTATTTGGAAGGAGCTGTCATAAGTTTCAGAATCGTCTTGCTTGGATAGATTGGGTGAATTGTCCTTCTGAAAAAAGTATGTTAAAATATGGAAACGCAAACAAACAATCCAGATTCTTAATCATCCATTTGTCATTTCTCTATCCTGGTTCATGATTTTTTTCAAAACTGCAAGGGGCAACTGCAGGCCAGATGCAGTGGGGCAGAACACACTGTCAGGGTGGATAAAGCATCACAGAAGAGATGAAGCGACGAGGGAGAGCAAAAGAGGAAGGAACATGCAAAAGGAGATGAAAAAGAAAATCAAGAAGGAGACGAGGACTGAGTAAAAGGGAAGAGAGATGAATGAATTGTGATGGGAAGAGACATTAACAGATAAAGAGTGTGTGTGTGTGTGTGTGTGTGTGTGTGTGTGTGTGTGTGTGATCCCCGTATGTAGGTCAGTTAGCAGGAGCGCTGGCAGGAGAGAAGCATGAATGAAAAAGAGTTCTCATGAGCATCCACATCTGCAAACCTGCCAATGACAAGTACGCTTGTGACGTGTTGTGCAGCGTCGTAAAGTGTGTGTGTGTGTGTGTTTCACTAAATGAATTATACAGACATCAGATACTGTATTATTAGAGGGAGACAGAAGTGTAAAGGGGATCCAGTACTCTCATACCAATCCCAATGAGAGAGACGTGATTAGCATATCATAGCAGAGGGCAGCAGCGAGATCAAACTCATTTGAACAAGGAGGAGAAAAAGACTGATGTCCGAAGGGTAATACAGATAAAGGTTCAACATGATTAGCATAGAGACTGGAAGTGGTGGCAAACAGCTAGCCTAGCTTTGTCTAGCTACTAACTTGACAATTTAACATGGTGTATCTAGTTGGTAAACATCATTGAAATGGTTTCCCGATGAACAACAATGTTTCCATCCGGTCATCATTTCTGAGCCAGCTATAACACAGAAAGCTATACATAGGGTCAGGTTTGTTTACTTTAAAACAAAGCTAGGCTAGTTTTTCCCTAGTCTCTAGTGTGTATGCTAAGCTAGTCTCACCACATCTTTAGCTCCAAGCTTGAACAAACATTTTCTGAATTATTTCTCCAATGCTACAGCAGACAAGTATATGTCAGACAATAGTGACCATACGACTTTTGCAAGAGTTTGTTTGGATATGTTCTTGTTTCAACCATGACAATACCATACTGTAGCTTCAATAAGAAATCCTGACCTTAAACCCATCCAACATCCTTTGGATAACACCCCAATATATATTTGTTTGGCTACATTTAAGAAAACCTCATGAACAGACTTCCTAGATATTTGGAGGCCGGAGTTACAGCAGAATAATGATCAAGGTTTTAGAACAAGATGTTACTACAATAACATCATGTTGAAATGTGTTGGTGTCCACATACATTTGGCCACAGAGTATTGCATCAACCAGAAAAACTGTTGAGAAGAAAGAAAAAAAAAAGCCAACAATCAAAACTTTAACAGCAACATTCCTCTCCACCTAAATGCTATTTCCATCAGCCATCACAGTGCGTTTGCTCTCTCTTTTGGTTGGAATATTGAGTGACTCATCGGAGGACTAAGACAAACAGAGTGACAGAAGGAACAATTCTGCATAAGAGGAAATATGGCAAACATAATAAAAGCCTCCTAGAAGCAGACAGATTTACATCAGAGAGCTAAATCAATCAGTCCGTCTTGATTCAGATCCAAAGCCTGGATCCAAACCACACCGGGCCCCGCAGTAAAGCTGTGGCAGATCCAAGAGAATACATACAAATAAATATGTACCTTTCTGGAAGTCCAGAAACCTACTGAAGCATTGAAGTGCTTCCAGTAATATTCCCTGACGTGTTGCCATCAGAAAATGTTATTTGTGAGATTATTTATAATGTTATAATTTAGCTTTAGAGATAATGATGGGGATAATGTCTCAATACTCAAGATTTATATTTCCAGCCTGTATGGAGATGTGACTGTGGCAAGATTAGGGAGATAACTAAAGTGGAAATTACATTTTCAGAGGATAAATATGACTCACACTTGCAGCAAAACAAATACATGAATGCACACAAACAAACACAGAGCGAGACAAACAGATGCACCGTCAGACAGACAGCCTGCATCTGCTGGAAGCCACACAGGCCCTCATCAAACACACACACACACACACACACACACACACACACACACACACACTTGGCAGCTTTAATGTTAGCACCTCCTCTGTGTTTGGGATTCAGCCTAGTGTTAAGTCCAAGGGTGTGATGGAGATGGTGGGGTGTGTGTGTGTGTGTGTGAATGTGTGGAGGGAGGGCACACTAATAGAAACAGAACAAGGTCAGAATGAATGAGAAAGGGAGGAAAATAAGGATGTGCCAACAGACAGAGACACTTGTATGACAATTGCATTACAATTCAGGATAAATAATTGATCAATAAACGTTTACCAATATTGATCAAGCTTATTTATATGAGAGAATGTATTCCTCACAGATATTATAGTGTACAGCATGGACACATTTATCACAGATTTGACTGGTTAATGTTTATTCATCTCTGAAATGTAAAAGAATTTCAATAAACATGTCCTTTATTAAGCTAAACAAGCCATAACTTGATTTGTAACCAGCCTCTTAAATAAGTTGCTTTTTCAGTTTTTTTAATCATTGTTATTAAATATCTCTTGGTTTCTGGCTGTTTGGTGGACAAATCAAGTAATGTTTTAGACTCTCTTAAATCCTATAGATAGATTGATTGATAATCGATTACATTTTCAACTAATCATTCAAGAAATATGGCAGTAAATGCCTTTCTTAGTCGTACTTGGAGAAGTCCTGCTCTTCTCTGTTTGATATCACATTTAATTGAATATCCTATATGTTATGGCTGACAAACAAGACATCATCGTAGACTTTGAAAAACTCAATTGGACTATTTTCATAGCTTCACATTACTGAAAGTCAAATCAACAGATTCATTAAGGAAGTAGGAATACATTTAAGGCACAATGGCACACTGACACTAGACTGATGTAAGTCAGAAAAAGGGTAAGGTGACACATTTGGAAAAAGGGAATTGGCTTGAGTAGAAGATGTAGTTACAAAACAAGGGCAAGGGTGTTAGTTTGAATGAATATAATAAAGACAAAGGCAAGACCGAGCAGGTAGGGTGGAGATAGGAACATATGATTTAGAGATTTGCAGTCGGGAAGACAAATGTGAAGAGAGGGAGAAGAGAGGTGAGAAGGCGAGAGACTGAAGAGAGAAATGAACAGGAACATGATGAACTGACTGTCTCAGGTACACAGTGTAGCAGCACCCGGTGTTAAAGTGACAAGAGGTGATGATAACAGCTTTCAGTACGGTGACCTGTCTTAAGATTACATTTGCAGATACAAAAAACAGGCTTTCACAGCCACTACCCACTTTAACTATAGTAATTGAAGCACATGAGTCCAGGACACACTCTGCTTTGATTATTATTTTGTTCAAGCAATAGCTGCGTGTTCAGGACATGTGTGGCCATGAAGTTCTACAAAAGCTGCAGCAGTGGCCAAGTACACAATTCACTTATTGAATCAAAAGCCTTCGAACATTTGTAAGTAACTGAAGGCTAAAATACCCACTGTTGTCAAATGGCCTTTGTTGGCTGAGAAGCAGAACACGACAGTGGCAGCCAGGTGTAACCTCCACTTCAAATACCGTCTGAACATCCTGATTCAAATGTTTAAAGAAAAAATATCTGAATAAAAAGTAGATATGATGGGATTCAAAGGTAAACTAGTGAGATTCTGAAATGGAGGTGAGGTGATCAGCGGACCAGTCCACTGGAAGCTGTACAGTGCTCTGACGCTTCTTAACAATAGCTGTCTGAATATTAACACCAGCAAAGAGAGCACAGAAACCAGGGGACAGGAACACTTCATATTAGCAATTGTGGAGTTTGTTAGCGGCATTGAAACCACCAAATCTCTAAAAACATTTAATTGGAACCTAGGTTTGGATCCAGCCTGGGATCATGTGCCGCATGTCGTCCTCTCTGTCTCTCCGTTTCAATTCTGTCTCCACAATAAAGGCACTGGTTGCCCAAATACATCTTTAAAAAAAAGAATCATTGTTGGAAAAACCTCCTAATTTGTTAGGTCATTTATGTATTGGATTAGGGACAAATCTATCTGGTTATTTTGTCAAGAGCAGTGTTTCTCAAACTTTTTTATACCAAGGACCACTTAACCAATACAAAAACACTCGCAGACCACCTAACTCCACAAATATCAAAAAACACATTGTTTTTCTAGAACAGATTACAGATCGCACAAGTGGCAAGATTTGTGATGAAGGTGTTGCGCTGGGCTATATCATGCAATCGAAAGTTAAACTAACCTCGCTCCATTGCGGAGATATTCCCGCGAGAGTGCGGAAAACTGAAATGTATTTATTTATTTCAAATGTGAAATTGTACCAATATACTCACGGACCACTAGGGGGCGCTCACGGATTACCAGTGGTCCGCGGACCACACTTTGAGAAGCACTGGTCTAGAGGGTTTCTCAACTGAAAAACTAGAACAATGGTGTAGATCTTTTAAAAAATCACAACAGAAGTGTTCATTTGTGAAGATTATATTGCTGAACAAAATGTCTTGTTTGCCACATTTTCTACAATAATCCAAAATCTATCTGAAAAGTCCCACCGGCTTTTCGTTAAAGAGGCCCTATTGTGCTTTTTGGGCTTTCCTGTATTGTGTTGTATAGGTTTCTTTGCTCTTAAATGTTCTATGTAACACTAGCGCTTCTATTAGCTAGCGCTCCAACGCGCTGTCTGTATGTGATCTCTAAGGGGTTGACCAATCACAGGGCTGGCCAGCTAACCAATCAGAGCAGACTGGGCTCCGGTTTCCGACAGAGGGTGAAAAGAGATGCTGCATCACATGGAGTATGATAACAAATAAAGCACTGAACATTGAAGCATGTAAACATTTCACAGTCGAGGCACAACACACAAATACGACCTAAAAATGAGCTTAATATGTCTTCTTTAAGGGAATCACCGTGAAGCAAATGTACGGATTAGCCTAACAAAATACATCATCCCTGCATCGCTTTATTACTCCATGAACTAGGCCTCGTATTTGACTGTTTAGTGTACCACTCAATTTCTAATTTCCAATGTGTGAAGACAGCTTTACAGGACACACAAAAGTGTCTCTGACACTTCAGCTGTCCCTCCAGACAGAACCAAACATGTTACTTGGTAGACTTCTCACTGGTGGATCAAATGGTTGTATATTGTATTATTTAGACACTCCCACATATATCTGACCCTGTAATCACTTCTCCAAAACCCCTGTTTGTCACCTGTGCCCTCCTGCTCCCCATTCCCTGGAGTAAACAGCCATCTACAGTCCGAGGGCTAGAGCCAGACCTCCTGCTGAGCAGCGTCTGACAGTCTCACAACCAGAATCAGAATCACAGCAGTTACCACAGGAACCAATCCAGGCGACAGATGAGGAGATGAATTCACAAAGAGGCAGCTGTCAGGATATTAACACACTAAATATCGAGCTACATCCTTATTGCATGGGCATTGGTGGACGAAGTACTCACTTCACTTAAAGTAAAAGCAGCAATAACAAGTTGTAAAAAGAGATAAACTCCCTCTGGAGGATTTTAGCCTTTGCAGACCATTTACATGCACAAAAACATACAACACACTACAGGAGAGGGGAAACCCCAAAATGTAGAACAGGGCCCCTTTAAGTACAGTACATTGGGTTAATAACACATCACATTTAGCCATTGCTTACGGGTACAACTAACATAACACTTATCCACCTTAGCACGTTACTGCTTTAGCCTTTATCTACTGCCTCCATTAGACTTCCAGGCTTTTCTTTGCTGCTGCTGCACTGCTGACCTCGTGCCTTCCAGGATTTAATGAACAGAATATGTTGGTAATTAGCATTGCCAACACACTTAAAAGCTTAACCACCGAGTGCAAACCCCCCTACATGCAGCACGTGTGGCAGGAGGCTGAGCAAACACGTGCACAGACTTCCCAACCCATTATTATTATTATGCTTAGACGCGTTAGAAACGTTTCTTTGGAGTCAGATAAAAAGTGGAAAAAGGAGGCAAAGATAACGGAGAGCTACTAGGCAGGGTATGTGAAACAGGAACATCTTAAGAGAGAGAAATACAGGGCAGGAAATGAAGCTGCTGAGATTGCTGCTATAAAAGAAACTTGTGTGTCAGTAAATGATCAAAAATAAAGTTTAAAGCCCATCTGGTGAGAACAAAGCAATATAAACATGAAGAGTGTTCGGGATGACGGACGCCAGGAAGGCAGAGTCAAATAAAAAGAACATGAGCAAATACATTGCAACCATCTAATCATTTCTTTTTAAGATTTTACAGTCAGCTCGAACATACGTTGATGCTACGGCTAATCTTCCATTAAAGGATAAGACTGATATACTGCACAATAAACAAATCCCATTAAGAGAAGTGATTCCATCACTCAATACTTTTTTAATCTCCCTTCCCTTCTCTGGCAATCCCAAACTTACTAGGTCCTACAAGAAACTTTTATATTTATATGAATATGTTGACCCCTTAAGGGCAGCCAAAACAAGCTGTAAATAGAACAGATGATAAAATGAGATAATCATACTTTGTTTGACTGTCAATATAAAAATGTGGATTACAGACGCTTTATACTGTTACTGTGTTATAGTGGACTTAATGATGTTCTCTAAAGACAATACTTTGAGGCAGAAGGGACCCAGTTAACGTTCATTTGAGCTAGCCTATACTTGAGAGGTTACAGGTTTCTTGTTGCAGTGGCAATTCATTGTGACTATGGCCCATTCCCAAACCCAAAAGTTTTATTTTAGTTATTAATTGAATTTTTTGTCAAAGAGATGCTGATTTGAAACCGTTGTTACATACAGTTACGGCATTTCCTGTTTCTGCCGGAGAGAGGGGAGGCCGTCCCAAAGCTTGCTGCTGTATTTACTCCCTCCATCTGACAGGAGGGAGCCTCGTTGAGCTGCGAGTGTGGCTACAGACGGAGTTCACTCCGTCACGGAGGGGTAGGGTCGAGGGAGTGGTTTGGGATTGGGCCTAAATCTTGATCTTTTATATTATAAAAGTCTCTCTTTTTAAGATTTGTTATCAACATGATTGAATATGTAATGTATTTAACTATACTGTATGTATCAGGCTTTCTGTGCAGTTGCTTTTGGAACACAATAGAGCTCTATGGCATAGAGAAAACAAATCTATAACCATGCAACAAGACGAAAAGAGAATTAAAAAGGACATCAACAACAAGTACACAGTTTGCTTGCAGTCACCAAGAATATGAATGTTACATTTCAGTGTGATTAAAGTAAAGAGTCTGGAATACACAACCAGATGAAATACATCTGGGAACAGCTGGATTTAATTGCACCATCGCACCAGCGAAAAAACCACCATCCACATCAGTTTCTAGCTTTCCTTTAGGTCAGACATCTCTGTAAACAAGCCCGTGGCTCCCATGCATCAAAAGCTTCCGATTCATTTATAACAAGGCTGAGAAGCCTGGAAGCAAATCATCTCTCATCACCAGACTGCAAAGCAACATGACATATGGAGATGAGGAAGCTCAGAGAAGCAGCCACAGCAGAGGGCATGTGTTAGCAATCTAAAGCGTACTGCTTCTGCGTTTGATCTGTTATCAAGTGTTGGTCCGGCCTGTGGCAACATGTGCCTCAGTGTGTCCGCTGTGCATTAAACCTGCATGTGTGATTAACTGTGCACATGCAGTGGCTAGTGAACGGTTGAAAGTAAAAGGAGTATTTCAGTACTGGAGACACACAGCTCAGATTGCGTCGGTTACAGGAACATCTCCGAGAATAGACTCTGACTCAGACTCTTCCTATGCATCTCTCTTTTCTCGGCAGTGGTACTCAAATCCATTTCTGCTTCATTGTTCTGAGTTTTATCAACTTTACAAAAAAATCACCTCAAGGTTTGATTTAAAGTACTCGTTTCCAGCTCGCTTGCATCCTTTCTCGAAAACGGAGTTGCTCGGCAACTGAGATGGACCTTCTGATGAGGTCTTTTTGAAGGATTTAGAGATATGTTATTATAATGGTAGAATTATATATATTTATAACTTTAGAATTGTTCTCATGGTTTACTCATAACAAATCACACATTCGTGCCAACTATTTGTGAAGATATCAGCGTGCAAAGTTACCTTCCAGTCTAGGTTCAAAACAACATGGTCGTTTTTTTCTGATACGCCACAAACATATGCATGTGCAGTTCTGATCATTTTCATTTTCACAAAATGTATGTTTCAATCTATAATTCGGTATGTAGCACTGTTTCATCACTCAGCTTAAAAACTGAGAAGTAAAAATCCACACGAAAGAAAGCTAATGTAAGATGTTTGAAAACTTCGGTGAAGCTATACAGTATACTTCTTGCAGTTCTAAGGCGTATATCTGATTCTATTTGTATTTAGAAGACATGGAACAACATTGACTTCCATTTAGAATGATGTTTCTGGCCTATAAAATACCCGCTGGGAAGGTAATGCGAGGTGGGATCATTGGAGCTTCTTCACTGAAAACGTCTGGCTGCTGCTGCTGGAAATGAGGTTGGTGAGTTTGGATCGGAAAACAGAAATAATAAGCTACTGTACTCCAAAATGAAGGAACAAGGGAAGCTGTTTCACTTAAAGGGAACTACTTTACATCATAGTCCTTCAATCCATTGCCAATATAAGAAGTATTGATTTTTGATACATTCAAATATACTTGCGACATCGATCATCATTACTGTATTCTAGCCCTTATTTCACACTTTCTTTCTTCATGCCTCAATCCTTTTCTGTGCCTTGATGTGCTTACTTTTCTTCCTCTCACATTGTAGTTCCCAGTCCCTCCCTGTGCTCTCTCTCTCTTTCTCTCTCTCTCTCTGGTACTACACCTTTTTCCACCCTTCACACTTTCATCTTGGCAGACAGACATGAAGAGATGTGAGCTATGGGTGTGATTAAAGTCTGTAGAGCTCGTGCACACTTTGTACCCTCGCAGCCTTGACATTTTTCAGAACATTTCCGAAGACCTTATTTGCATCACGAGGGTGGATATGGTGTCTATTTTGGGTTAACCAAATATACAGAGGAGGAATATATTTCCTTTTGTTTGGCCTTGGCTGAAAGTAATTCACAAAATCTCAAGGCTTCAATGCACTCCTGAAATGAAAGAAGTCCTATCACAATATATAGAATATAATATGATTAAAAACAAAACCAAGTCACACAAATTAGATTCTTCACATACAACCGTGTACAAAATATTGTTCTCAAGAGGAGCGCACACAAATAAAATGATAGGGTAGGTAAAACGACTGCAGATAATATGATGACCACTAGGTGTCCATTTGAGAAAAATGACTCGCCCTCAAAATGAATGACCTTAATATCAATCAATATCTCAATACAATATTCAAAGGTCTTCAGACAGAAAAAGGAGTTGAAGGAGAAAATAAAGAAATAAAGGAAAAGAAAAAAGCTCAAGTCAAAGGTTTTATTCAACTCATGTGGCTCCTTTGTGTTAATGGTATGAATCCAGTATGCCACTGATGCTAGGATTCTTTATGTTCCAATAAAATAAGGAAAGCAAATGATGGGATGATATGTATGATATGATAATGTATACTCTGCATCGTTAGCTGTCACTCTGTTTCTCATGATGAAAGTCAACAGTATCGTTTCAGGTTTTATGAAAAGCTCAGTTCCCCTGTAGGAAAAAAGCATAAATAATAGTTTCTCTCATGCAACACAAATATGTTATTACTTTTAGTATTTTGTAATAAAAGCTAGTGTAAGTAAAACCACAAATAATGATATTGTAGAAAGGTTATCAAAATGGTTTGTGACTTCGGAGAAGGTCGAAAGGCGGACAAATACTGTGCATCATTTAATGTTAAAAGATGTTCTTATAGCTGCTTACAGTACAACCACATGACTGTGTTATAAACCCTGTATTACCTTTATTGAGTGCCTATAAGAGCTTTCTCTGTCTGTTGAAACAACGACAACATAAACGTTGCACTTAAGCTTCAGCGCGACTGTTTATTTAAAATGGTAACACACCGTCTGTTCCACCCCCCAAAAAACCCTGGAGATCCACTAAAGCCCCCAATAATCCACACTACTTCTTGACAAAAAAGTCCATTATGTTAATGTTGCCTGGCAACAGGACTCCAGACAGTACAGGGAAAAAGGGTCTTGGGTTAATATTGATTCAAACTGATATTGGTTTCAGGAAGTAGCAGCTGGAACACTGTACGTTTCAAGCTAAAAGCCAGAAGTGTTTTAGACTCAAGGGGAGCAGGGCAGATTAGGGGGGTGGGCTGCAAGGAACATAACGGCACACAGATGATAGAAGTGAAAGGGATCCTTATGGATCAATAAACCCTGCAGCACATTTACAATCTGTCTTCCTCATCTCCACTCAAACTTGCTTTATTCACAGGTTCATTGTCATTGAGCAAACTCTTTTTGTGTGTGCATCTACTGTGACATGTCTCCATGCTTTAATGTTCAAAAAGCTCTTTCTTTTTCTCATACTGCCTGTGCTGCAGCACCTCTTTTCACCCTCTGTCTGAAACCAGAGCCCAGGCTGCTTTTTTCTACAATGTGTTGGGAGTATTATCCAATAGAAGTGTGATTGTTACATAGTGATGTCACTATGTTGCAGAAGTAAACATAGGAGTCCAATTAAGGTGTTTCAGGCAGGCGGGGGGTCCATTTACATGCACAAAAACCTATATAGCACACTACAGGAAAGGAATACCCCAAAAAGCATAATAGGGCCTCTTTAATTTTGCATGGGATCGTGTACTTTTCCTGGAAGCCTCACTCTGTGGCCTGCTGAACTTTTCACTGCATAACCATCTCCCATCTCCTTCTCTTTTCCCCAGCTCTCTGCTTGGTTATCCTCGTAAATTAGTAAATACATTCCCTTTCTCACTACAACGTTATAAACACAGCAGCTCCACACACTCCCATTGGCTGGAATGACATCACATCATCGCAAAGTGTCGAGTCAGACTCACTCTCGCTCTCTCTGACAGATGATGCCCCCTTGTGGTCGTACAGGAAACAGCAGTCATTTTAAAACTTGGGTTTTAAAGTCTACTTATGACCTATTTACATGTTTAACATCTGCCGAGAGACTGAAATACACTGACCCCAGATCGGTGATGACAAGTGACTTTCACCTTATCCGAGTCCTCTGATCCCAGACAGAAGCTGGGTAGAGTAAATTGGCTTATGTTTTGTCTAGCTTACAGACCATTAGAGTGAATTGACTGCAAGCCTTCCTGATTATTAAACTAACAGGATCATGTTCAGGCTCTAATGGTTACTTACTGCACGTTGTAATCTGCCCTCTGGTGTTCTCAAATGACTACAGACACATCCTGCACCAGCAGAATATGATATACTGATTGAAGTCTGTATTAAGGTTTTTGTTCATTTGATTGTTTTGCTTGTTTCATTATTATTTGCAAATGATGGCCATGCATGTGTGATAAATTCAACTGTGAATCAAAGCTTTGACTGGAAGAGACTTAACAAATATGATATGTGCGACTATGGCTGCAAATAAAATATATGGGTGATGTTTCAGATGAAATGTGTTTATATTGTTGTCAAGAATTAAATTCATTCTCACATCTGAGGAACTAAAACCTTATTTGGGCTATTTGGATAGTAAATGACTAAACGGCTGATTTATGACTGACATAGTTCCTCATTTATTTTCCGCCAAAGGACAAATGAATTGACGTATTGCTGCAGCTCCAATTGAAACCCTGGGGTTTTCTAGATGTGTCTGTCTTCAGTGTCAGAAGTATTGTAAAGTGGTTAAGTGTACATGGTGAATGTTAAAGGGAATATGAAGAAATTAGTATGTTGTGTGATACAGATACAAATAAAGAAAACATTTAAACCCATTATAACAAGGTAAGAAGGCTAAGCAGCATTTGAGTATTGTGCTTTAGCCCTATATAGTATATAGGGTCATGTTGTAATAGTGATTCCTACCTTGCGGCTGGTGTAGTGGGCGTGTTTGGCCAGCTTGCCGTTGAGTCCCTGGAGGAAAACCTCGTCTGTGACTTTGCCCACGTTCATACAGGCCTCGTCCAGCACAGAGAAGATGCCCTTATGCTGCTGCTCCACCAAGTCCACTATGATCTGATTATTGAAGTAATCAATCTGACAACAGAAGACAGGAGAATAAAAGTCACACTGTGTCAAAGTGACATAAATATACTGCAGGCTGTACACTTTACAATAAGACAATAACGTGGTGAAGGAATGATTCCTAAAACCCAAAAATGAGTTAGCATTTTACCACATCCGGTTATCTTGTCTTGAGGTCAACATGTTAGGGTTAAACGCCTGACATAATACATTTGATAAACACAAGCTATCAGTAAAACACCGCTCATAAATGTTGGAAGCTTCCTAGAAAATGGCAGATGCTAACAAGTGGCCTAATGAGACGTAATCATGTCCAACATTAGCCGTCTTTAGCTTAGCGTAAGTGATGCGCAGCCATGGTACCATGATGCAGTTTATAGCCTAACGTTAGCTTTTTAGTCCTGCCGGTTGCAGTTACTCTTAAACAACATGCATCATTGCCACAAATGTTCTGATCTTCTGAAATATTCTTAAATCCAATGAAAAAATCCCATTGCTTTGATGAGGAAGCCCTTGTGAAGCAAATGTCCAGGTCGGCTAACAAAATGTCCCTCCACTCCACCGCTCTGTGTCCTTTAAATATTTGGCATTGGAAATGCAAAATGATGCAACTAAGCATAAGAAAAGAAAAACAACAATCCCCCTCACATGTTTCCATGGGATGCCTTCTCGTTGATACTCTTCCTGTTCCTGCTTTAGCACCAGCTGGATGAACAGTTGCTGCAGCTTTTCATTACAGTAGTTGATGCAGAACTGTTCAAAGCTAAAGAAATAGAGGGGATTGAATGTTATGAATGCAACGGAATACATTTCTAATTATATATGGAGAAATGTCATCTTTGTTGTCTTTGTTACAACCAAGAAAATCTAATAAATACAGACAGAAACACTCTGTTAGAAAGGATGCAGATGTTTTGATGCTTTTTGTTTTGGTGGAATAGTGTGTCTCATGCTAACCTGTTGTTCTGGAAAATCTCAAACCCGTAGATGTCCAGCACCCCGATGACGGTGTTCTTCCCATGGACTCTGGCGTCGTAGTTTTTCACCTCGATGATGTCATTGATTCGTCCCACTATCCAGCAGAACAGTCGCTCGTACATGGCCTAAAGACGACAAACAGGTTCATTAGACTACAGTAATTGGCTGGTGAACAAGTGCATTGCTCAAGGGCAGAGAGGATTACAGCACAGATGGGTCATTGAGTGTGTCATAATGTGAGTCAGACTTTTGTTCACAGCCCACAGTGCTGGTTTAGAAACTGCCTACATACATTTCCTCCTCCACAGTCTCCAGCCTCTGTCTGGAGTCACAACATTGTGACTCATGCTTGTGTGAATTAGTGTGAATTGCAGTGAAATGTCACAACCCCCCCGCCATCAGCTGGTTGTGTTTTTCCCTCTTTGTGTGCGGCCAAATACAGAGAAAGTGTTGTGTGCAGTACTGCTGGACAAAAAGACCAACAACATGTAATTAACTATCAAACAGTTACCTTGGCTAAAGCGTCCCGTCCGTAGCTGGCCTCCTGCATCGTGTGCTGCTTCTCAATGACGTCCCGGCCCGTGGCCACGGTACGGTAGAGCATGGCCTTCTCCACGTTTTCTTCTTTGGTGGACAGCAGGTCGCTGAACACAGCCACCAGCTTTGTGTTCTCTATCAAAGTCACATCTCCGTCCACCCCGAATGTCAGGTTGCCCTAGAGGAGAAGACACAATGCATGGATTATTCGGCAGCGCATAAGGTATAGTTCATCATTTTGGAAAACAAGAGTTTGATGAAAAGATTGATACCAGTTGAATGTATTTAATGTAAGTCACTAAATATGAGGCAGTGATTAGCTAAGCTTAGCATGTAGCCGGGAAACGGCATGACTGGCTGTAGCCATTTGTGAATATCCATAATAGTAAATGTGTAACTTTGACATTGTTGTCTGTGTACAAATGATGTAAGGCTAGGTGTATGTTCCAGTTTTGAAAAGCATAAAGATACAGATACATGAGGGGTATCCATCTTCTCAAGGCAAAACAAGAGAATAGGGACATTTCACAAAAAGGAAGGAACGCTACAGTAACAGCGGAAATTCTTTAGATAGTTAAAATTGCAAATAAATAATAAAAACAAAAGTAAACAAGAGAGTATTTTATACAGTGAACACCTGTTTAGTTGCATTTTTGTACTGCAGGCAAACATCAAATGATCAAATAATGACTGTTCACTAAGTTTTCTACATATCACTTATTCAATTGAATTCCTTTGAAAACTGTTTATAAACTCAAAATGACTAATACTACTCCAATAGTTTCCTTCTAGTTTCCCTATAGTCAGTACTAAATAATATAGCTGTATACCAGAAATAGCCTAGGAAATTATAGACCCTTATAGCCCGTATATATATATCTTTTTTTTTTAATGAGCTGCTTTTGCATTGGAAATAGTACCCAGTGTCAAAAACAAACAAAAGAGTAAACAAATGTGTGCTATTTGAAATCCACACACTTACTATCCTGGCAAGCATACTGGCCCACTTTGCCAATATGGCTCTCACTTCTCTAAAATCTATGCACAGTATCTCCCATATTGGGACTCAGCTGGCGTGAGGCTTGAGCGGGGATTTTGATATTATCGGGTATTACCAGATGTAGGATGGTGGCCAGGATCTTGTAAACAGTCTGAATCTCATCCCCTGTGAAACCGATCACTTTCATGGCATCAGCCACAGCTTTGAAATCAGCGCCATCATTGATAGAAGACTAGAGAGAGAGAGAGAGAACGGGAAATGTTGGAGAAGGATTCAAACAAAATACTGAAAGTAAACAGTGTTAAAGTTGATTGGATTTATCATTGTAATGTCAAGTAAGATTTCAAATTAAGAACATCTTGTCTTTTAAAAAATGTATCTTGCTTAAACAAATATAAACATGGATCAAAGTGTTTTGTCCCGGAGCCAGTCTTTTCCTGTCCCTTTCAGACTAGCAGGGATGTAATCTTCCCACAGTTAATGACATTAGAAACTGCTGCTCCACTGTGATGTTTGGCTATAAAATAGGAGCCGCTGAGGCACAGTGTATAAACCGCTACCTCAGCTGTTTGGTTGAGTTGTATTCCATTACGTCAGGCTGTTGTTGTTTTGCTGTCAAGTGGATTTGTTCCAACTCATTAACTCATGTGGCACGAAGCTGAGGTCTACATAAAAAAACACTCCTCTGTACAGTAACAGGGATGATGATTACTGCAATGCTCTCTTTACATGCAATACATTACTTTTGTACTCTTTTGTTTAATACAATCTGTAAACTGTGGTGAGGAAACACATCTGTGTGTAAGTGGTGTGTTTGATTGCATCCATATCACAGAAAACGAACTCGCACTGACGCTCTCACACTTTTGTTCTCTGGTTTTCATTCTTTGCTACTTCTACTTTTGTTAGAATGTAAGTTAAACTTGAAGAAGTACCTTGATTTGGCCTCCAACTTTGATGTAGTTGTAGGCTGTCGCGTCCTTTTTGATGTGAATAGAACGTAACAGGGAATCTGGAGCTCCTTTGAGCAGCTAGGGTGGGAACGAAACATACATTATTACTGACAACATACACAGCCCCCTTCTTGAGTTTTGAAATCATTAAACGGCCATTATATCATTTATTACAGTCATTGGCATGTCCATGTTATTTGAATTTAATGACTGTACATCCAATAAATATGGCTTATTCATTTTCAATTCATTGAGCTCCTACATGTAGGTACAAAAGGCCCCTTGATGACTCAGACATTCTGCATGGATTCATATTTCCTGGTTGTGAGTTCAGTCATTTACATGATTAACAAACACATACTGTACAAATGCTCTTTACATATGTACCTGGTAGAATGAATGAAAGCTCCTCTCTCCTTCCTGTTGGAAAATGACCCTGGACTGTGGAAAAAGTGGAGCATTAACATAACAGCCGTTTTAAAGCCACCCGGAGTATCAAACAAGCCAGATATTCCCATTTGTTGGGATTATGACACTTTAAATTAGAGCTATGTCTTCTCCAATACCTTTTCCAGAAGGTAGTTGTTGATGTGGCCTCCGATGGGGTCTCCCTTGAAGTCGAAGTTGATGTCCATGTATTTGCCGAAGCGGCTGGAGTTGTCGTTGCGGCTGGTCTTGGCGTTCCCGAAGGCCTCCAAGACACAGTTGGATTTAAGCAGCATGTTTTTCACCCTGTGTAAGGCAGGACGATAGAACAGGTTAAGATGTCGGCTGGGTATACATCAGGTCAAATTAGCAAACCCACATGTTTCATTACAGCCTTTTCTTTAAACCTTCTTACTGTAGTACATTTAAGATAAGTTAATAGGAAACTGCTTGTTAACAATATCAACTTTATATGATCCTTCCACATTCACATCTGGTCGAAACCTATCCCTAAGCACATTTCAGGACACAATTACAAAAACCAAGACCATCATTTTGTCATGTACATTTACACATTTATTTTTAAATATTGCTGGAAAGCATAGGCACTAATGTGACTTAATTGCATAACTGCCACATGGTCACCTCCACTTTTTAAATGCATAATTGTGTTGCACTTTGTATGTTCCCTACTGTTTGTTTGTTTATGGTATGTGTGGCCTTATATGCCAGGGCCAAAGACACATTTCCATTTCATGTAATCGGTGGACAATAAAGTGATGTAAGTGTGAATGATGTGCCATTGTTGTGTTAATAGCTTGTTCTGCTGCCCTCAAGTGGACAAAAAGGATAACAATGCAGGTTAAAAATATATCACCATGTACAGAATTATTAAACCACATGTATACATTCAGACATATGTGTTGTGTCAGTGTTTGTATGTGATATTTGACCAGGTGCAGCTGGAGTTTTTAAATGTGTTTCCACTAGCAAACCGTGGCAAAGCTTTCCCCTGAGACCCACTGAGAGGGAAGAGGAACAATCTTAGCTGATACCTAACTCACAAAGATAACGGACAATACACTGGGAGCAGTCAGTAGAAGTTAGAAAGACTGATTGATCTGCCTCCATGTACACAATGTAGGACTTGACCCTGTGTCTGTCATTTTGTTAATAACTTCTTTTCAAAGAGGCCTTTTTTGCTCAGAAATGTCTGGCTTTGTATTTACCAGGTTTCATAACTTGAAGGCTAATGATACCATTGAAACTATATTATCTAATCTAAAAACTCTCTTGAACCTAGATAACACTGTATTGCTTTTGTCCGAATAGCTGTAAAGTTTATAGTATAGAACATTGAATAGAGGTTTTTTTATTGTTTAAAATATATTATACAGTGAAATGGATATTGCAGTACTGTTAAGAATAAAAAACATACATAACATAACACATATTGCTCCTGTCACATAAAGACTGACTGGCCTGTGACCCAAATGATACCCAGATGACACTTTATTCCTGACCTTAACTTTGTGTGGGCTGTCAGTTATGGATCATATGGTTTAATAGCTGAGACTTTGATTTGTGGCAGTAATCATTTGTGGAATATGACTTGCTTCTATCAACCATAAATGCAAGATAAGAAATGTGACCTAGAAAATAGATAATTAAGAATGAGATATGAAGATATTTTATATGTACGTACTAAAATAGACCTTTTGCTGCAGCTAGAAACTCTCATTTGAGGAAGAGGATTATTGCTGAACATTCTTTGGTGGATTTTGAGACAGGTTTTAAATGACTTTTTATTTTTGTATTATCCAATGCATCGCGGCTTCTTTGATTTGTATGACTGTTTTTGTGGTTAACCATGCATAACAACTCCATTTTAAGAATTCTATGAAAAACTCCTCCGTACCCACTCCCCATCCCATAATATTTAGTCACCAAACCAAGCCTGTGTGTGTACGGTCTTTTCAGTGCGAGTTAACCGGGTCAATAGTAGCAGCTCACCTTTCAACTTCAGCCCTCTGATTGGGATTGGTGATAGCAGCAATGTATTGCATTATGTACTTGCTGGCTTCTGTCTTTCCGGCTCCACTTTCCCCTGCAATGAAAACAATACACAGTGCAGTGAGTCTTTAAAAGTATCCATTTTTATTTCAGTAGTACATTTTAGGTAGTTTGCTTTAAAAATGAATGAATAATAAACCTGAAAAAACCCATGCGCTGAGCCTGATTTTTTGTGTCATACTTTAAAAACGATACTGTGTTGCGCAAACATGTTTCAGTATACAACATCACTTTTATTTTGAAGTGAGTTAGTAGACCAAAGTATATTTTTGTCTGGGTATGGATTCATGACACCACGGTTTTAAGATGCTCAGTTCCCCCTTCTGACCACTAAGTGGTGCTTCATCCTCTGCATGGCTTCTCCAGCATGTCACACAGCTTATATCCACATAAGAACATCTTTTGTATTCATTACTTTTATAAACTTAACAAAGGTCAGAGGTTATATTCATATGTTCAGGACATTTGCTCCAGGACATCGGTCAGGAGAGACAACACCGGAGTAGAAGAGGAAATAAAGGAGGATTACAGTGTTTTTTTATATTTATATTGTAAAATAAAGACAAGAAAAAAAGGTTCTCAGAAGAAATGTGTTCCTTGACTTGTCGTTTCTTGTGAAATGTAGAGAGAGTCTTTGTTCTCTTGGAGTGGCCCATGCAGGGGGGCTTTCTGTGTTACCTGAGATGACAATACAAGTGTCTTTGTTCCTCCTCTTCATGGCCTTGTAAGCAGCGTCAGCGATGGCGAACAGGTGGGGGGGCCTCTCGTACAGCTCGCGGCCCTTATACTGCTCCACCATGTCGCGGCCGTAGATGTTCATGGCACGGTAAGGGTTGACGGACACCACCACCTCCCCGATGTAGGTGTAGATCCTCCCCTTCTCAAACCTGAGGGAACACAACGTGGCTTTTTAGTCGTTTTATCAAATGCTCAATATCCTTTTACTTGTCCCTACCTTGTGTTTGTGTTTAATCAGGCGAATTTACTCATTGAGTTTTCTGTCTTCATTTATAAGCATTTATATTTTGGGATGAATTTATAATCAAACTCTGCCAGAGTAGGAATAAAATACTTATTGTAATGTGTTTTTATTTAGAAAACTACTGCTTTAAAACGTTTTGCATCAGTCAATACTTTTGTAGAATCCAGCATCAAGCAATTACCAGAAACTATTTGAAAAAAGGAAATTCGAATTAAAAATGTCGATGCATTCTAAATCATTCCGATACAAAGCAACATCACACTGACTGGGAAGGCCTGTCACTTAAACTCACAATGACAATCATTATGCAGCAACTTCCTAAAAGGAAACCAATGAATTGTATCACAAGTGAAATTGTATTTCAATAACTGTATAACCAGCTTAACATTTGCCACTTTAAATAAATGTATCTGACATTTACATTGGTAAACTGTAAATAAGCCATATATATTGTGAGTTGATGTTTTCAATCTGTCCAACGACACACTTTTGCATGTTACAATCTGGCAGTTTGCATGTTACAATCTGGCAGTTT
>CALSBZ010046728.1:1332597-1344081 GCA_943591055.1 Gobionotothen gibberifrons | reverse complement strand
GCATGTGACAATCTGGCAGTTTGCATGTTACAATCTGGCAGTTTGCAAGCTCAAAAACTTGTTCAAAACCTCTATCACTGTCAATAAGGGAGTCAATATATCTGACACCGAAGCTGTATTGAGGGACAACATCAACTCTCTGCTCCTCTTCCTCCTTCAATTGTGTTAGTGCTGCAACATACAATGAGATCTAAACAATAGTGAGCTTCCAACTTTATGTCAACAGAATGAGTTTGTTGTCCCTTTCCGGTTTCAAATGACAATGTCCTCCATGCACAAAGCCAGTTCTATAAGACATATTTTCCTGTTTGGACTTCAACCCAATCCAACATTCCTAAGATGCATTTTAAACACTGATTGTGAGCAAAACCTGATTACCAAACAGCAGTGTTGGACCTGATGATGACTGAATGGAGGATACACCCTGCAGCCAGGTTCCAATATACTGTGCAAAGACTGTAACCAGAGGAGTGTCGTTTATTACAGCAGCAGATGAATGCCTATTGTTAAGGATGCTATACCAAATTACCCCTGCCTGCATGTGTGCAGAATGCAGGTTGGTTTGTGTGACGACGAGTGCTATATAAATAAACTTCCATAGTCATTACAACTATTTATATGGTCGTATTTTTCTGACATGGACATATTTTGTCAAAGGTACAGAGTAGCTCTATCTCACTTTCTGTGCCCCATCTCTCTCTAAATCACACAATCTTTTGATCTCTGTCTCTCTCCCCCAGCCTCAGGCCCGCCTGCCTGACTTCCTTCCTCTCCAAAGAGGACTAGGAGCCCAGTTTCTCTCAACAGAAGAATGGCCTCTTTCTTCACAGCAGCCAAACCTCTGCCACTGCCTTGCAAACAGAGCCAAAAGCAGATTATTCCAAAACGGTCCTAACAGGCCCACGTAAAGTGTTTGTGATTGTGGGTTTGAAGCGATTGCCAGATTAAAAATCAATCAAGCACTCATATTTGCTAAAACGACTTGCCAGATATTGAGTTACCATATATTTGAATGAAATTGCTGAGTCACTGGTAGAATTACAAATCAAGTGCTGAAAGATGAGAACATTATTACTCATCTTAAACAAGCTTAACATACATCCAACTGGCTGTTGATGGATGTCCATGACATTCTTCTTGTTTATCAGTGTTTATAAACCTTGCATTTTTCAATCATTTTGTATAAATCATATCCGCTCTTTTAAAAAGGTATGTTAATAGTGCATTTTAGTGGGAACAAAAAAACAGTAACCAATTCAGGGTTCATACACTTTTTCACCAATGATTTTCAATGACTTTTCCATGACCTTTACCTAATTTTCCATGACCAAAATAATTACCCTTTCTCAGCGGTACCACTGAAAATGGTTTATTTTAACATGGAACAGGAAAATAAGGTCTGCATATGAAACATGTTGTGCCTATCTAAAACAAATCAATAGGCTTACTAGCTTCTACACGCTAAAGCAACTCAAATCTCTCACCAGCAAAATACCTCGACAGTTAAATGCCATTTTACGTTTCATTACTATACGATACAGTATTTATCATTATAGTATTACCATTTCGGCGATTAGATAAAATAATAAATTATATTTGATGCAACTTTAGTTACATTTCCATGACTTTTCCAAAACTTTGGGAAAAATATTGTTTTCCATAACTTTTCCAGGGCCTGGAATTAGCATTTTGAATTTCCATGACTTTTCCAGGTTTTTAATGACCGTAAGTACCCTGCCAATTGTTGAGCATGGCAACGTCAAATACATGAGTGCTCAATATTATCATGGAATTTACAAGTGAAATACTGAGTACACATCACAACGCTATAGGGTGGGATAACACATGACTCATGTTGCAGCTAGGTACAACAATGCTTTACCACAACAGTACACACACTACATGCTGGATTAGCTCATCCTTATGTGTTCATACTACATGTCAGTAATCTTACTGTATGTCAGGCCATGCACAAACTGGCACGGCTGGCTGACAATGACCAATGGTCCTGGTCAGGATGGGACGATACGAAGACGGTAGAATAAAGATGGAGAATAAGAGGCTTTTGTGTAAATAATGGCACTTTCTGTTATCGACAGAGAAATAATAATATTCAACAAAAAGCAAAATAAACTGAAATGCCGTTCTCCTGATTTACCCCGTTTTATATCATATCATCATCATCATCCTAAAAAGCTTTGGGTTAAGGACCGACTAAAAAAGACATTCACTTGGATGTTGACGTACTGGGATGGACAGTTCTTACTTTTCTCAGAAAATATTTGTCGGATTAATTGATAATGAAAATGTAAAAGCTAAGCTAACTAGCTGGCTCTTCGGATCCTGATGCCACAGAAAAAGCCATTGTGCCCCCCCCCCCCCCCCAGTCAGGAGGCTGCTGTGTGCCCGCTCCATTGTTCAAATGTCAATCGGAGGTCTTTGTCTCAGACGTCGCCCCCTGCATGGGCCAACACGGAGAGCTGCCCACTCAACGTACATGTACAATAGCTGCTGGGGGATCTTCAACAATGGTTGAGATGAAGGGAGGGGGGTGTATGTGGAGTCCCAGCTGCGTACTGTATGTATTGAAAGAAGGTGATGGCGTATGCTGTCCAAAATGAAAATATCTGGAGGTATTTTTCATCTTGGGAATTCATATGGTTCCAAACCAGACGAAAGGAAGGCTCATAAACACCTAATAATATTGTTTAAATGCCAGATATTAAAATACTCCACTCATGTTTAACGATAAAAGGAGACGTAAACATTCCGCTATACTGTTAATACCAAATATCTGATTGTATTTCACCATTGTGGGATTTGATTGAGATGTGTCACCCATTTGTATATCCGGATCTTTATTGATGAATAATGATAAGTGACATTGGTTGAACTCTTCTTATCTGTACGTTACCGGTATAAAAGGTCTAACAACGTTAATATACCATTATAAAGCAAACCAGTCTCAAGGGAGTATTGTTGCCCTTGTACATAATGTGTTTAAAATATGTTTATTTATGTTACGGCTTGCATTTTATGTCAAACTCTGCAGCTCCATTAGTTCAAAAAGTTAACTACTTGAATTGTAATTCATGCAAGCTGATTTAATAAACACCCCTGAACAAGGTGGCAGATAGAGACTCATTTATATCAAAGGAATGGCTTAGCCTTTCACAAATGTGCAAAAACTATCACTTATTTGAAGTTAGGCAATGTTGCTAAAATTGTTTCAAAAAGGACAAGAAGTTCAGGCAAAACCATTACATCATTCAAATACACGTCAAGGGGTTTTTGAACAAATATTATCATTGGGAGTGTCAGTCTGGTATTGTAATTTTCATTTTTTCCACCCAATAACAAAACATTACACACTAGACAAACAAACCACATCAGACTATACCACAAAGTGTGGATTCTCTGTGAAGCTGCACAGCTTAGAACAACACAGGCAGACATTAAATCATCAAATCACTGACAATCTAGATCTAGAGGTGCCCGGGAGTTTTACCCCCACCTCTACATTTACAATCGTATCATTTTTGTGACTAAAATGGTTCCACGTCGAGGAGAAAAGAGAAAAATCAATCAGTTTGTGCGTGTCAACTGAGATTGAGCGCTGGCTGATCCATCTGCTCCACTCTCATTTAGCGGATTTAATAGACGCAGGATTAGAGGACTGTATGAGTCATAGTAGTCTCCTAGAAACGCTATTTATAGTTGCATGGAGACTGATTTCAATGTAGTAACACTTTTGGTTCTTTTTTTACCTTCAGAATAAATTGGGCAATTTGAAGCTTCATGTTAGATTAAGAGTGAGATGTAAATTTAAGTTTGAAAGTACATACAACTAGAGGGAAGGTTTACCAGTCCATTAATCCTTTGAGATATAACAGCACTACTCTTACTTCATCATCCCCCCCCCCTCCCCTCCTTCATCTTTCTGTCTGTCCAGCTGTGAGGGGAAGTGTGTCCGAACTGATCTGACCGGCAGCCCTGTGATCTATTTCTGAAAGGACCCATCCCAAAAGATGCCAGGAGACAGAAACAGAGAGAGGAGGTAGGCGTGTAGAGAAAAGGGGATAGAAAGATCATACGTGCAAGAAACATCAGATATTGTGAGAGCTGTGATGATTTATGTATAGTCTGACTCCCACTGAGGGACCTGCTGGTGTGAAATTATCATGGGACTATTTATGTGCAGCTTTTTAGATTCTGCACTTGGCATACTACAACAGAAACAAAGCGTGTTCGTTATTTGAGGTTTAAGACAGTCCACTGGAATTTCCCAAAAATGAACCCATTCATGTTTTCCATATCTTCTGGCTCTGAAACAAAACAGAAAATCTTGCACATTGTTGATCATTCATACTCAGTTTATTTGTTGTTAAACTGAGGATTGAATTTGATTATTTGTAATCTTTTAATGACTCAAGTCTATGCTCAGAGCTGCCTATATTTAAGCCTTTAGAAACTGAAAAAGTTTGCGCTTTTATATTTTTGCAATAGTTCAAAAGCCAACATAAGAGCATGTGTGCTCATAAAATACACAAGCTCCAGGTCAACCAGCTAATGTTAGCATACTTGCTCATGGGAGATTTGAGCACGATAGACAACTAGTCTGTTTATCTGGTCCTGGTGAAACTCTGTCTGACCAATAGGAACTAGTTGCAGTAGGGCTGCTCAATTAATCGTATTTTAATCGCGATTGCGATTATGGCTTGCAACGATTACGGAAACAACGTAATCGAAATAAAATGATTATTATTTTTTTATTATTATTATTATGTTTTAAAAAAAAAAATTCTTTGGTTTTTCAGTTGAATTATACTTAAAGTTCAGGGTAATCAACTGTTAAAAACATACTGTTAAAAAAAAATTCTCCAATAAATGGATGTTTTCAAAGTCAATGAATAATCGCAATTATTGACCCAAATAATCGAGATTATGATTGTTGCCATAATCGAGCAGCCCTAAGTTGCAGTGTATCGAAATGAAGCTGCTAATGGAGTCTGGGGAGCTGTGTCCATGTTTGGGAATAACGCTTTTAAAGGTGGGGTAGGTACGTTTGAGAAACCGGCTCGAGATACACTTTTTGTTATATTCCATGTATTATACTCTAAGATTTGTTTGTTTTTTCTTGATACTCTTGAGTTGTTTATATTCCTAAAAGTTGTCAGTACTGTTATTATCTCTACCAACATCTGAATGTGCAAACATGTTAAAAAATGACTCCAAAGACTTCCATACACAAAAACAGTGGCAAAATGTTTTACCAAGGAACTTTTTCTGCCCCAGAAATGCCAGAGGAACCCTAATGCCACACACATATACACGCACACACATATACACATACACATAGACACACACAACACACTCCCCTCAGAAGTGAATTACAGAGCAAAGCCGAGCACAACCACTGTCTCCAATCTTGTTTGGGTGGGTCTTTTTTATGGTTAACTGAGGGAGGAGCGGGAGCCATTTATGACATTTTCTCACCAACAATCTCTCCCCTATTCCCGACTGAAAATAAACTTCAGAAAAGAATAGAGGTAAGTGTGATTCAAATAATCCCATGAAAATTCCCCTCACAACATCTCTACCCTGAGGCTGGACACGCTGGTGCAATTACGACATTTAACATAATTGTCTGTCTCTAACACCAACATGTTTCACTTACTTATGCTGAGCAATTCTAAATGAAGTGAAGTGCTGCTCGATGAACCCTCGTAAAAACATCTGACTGTTACAGATGAAGCACTTAATTTCGGACAGTTTGAAACGCAAGGGCAGTGATTGGTAAGTGGTCTGCCCTCGCTCAAGGGAAAGCCTCCAGCTTGACTTGAGACCGCCCCCGTTATAAATAAATGTAATTATAATGAAGCCAGCTGCAATGGATCATTGAAAACCTGAAATTGAAAATCTGGCAACGCCCTCTTGGAAAATAGTGGGAGGGCTTGACCTTCCTCGAAACTGGGAGTAGGCAGGACAGGTAAGCTGGAGTCCGAAATTAAGTGCTTCATCTGTAGCTTCTGCTAGTAAAGTTGAATTCAAAGCAGAAATTCAAGGCAACAGAGAAAGTGTATCTAGACTTAAACACAGTCCCATACAAGTTGGTGTTATAAAGAAATCTGTGTATCAGTAGTATGTGTTGTATGGAGCAATATGTGGCCCGTATCCAGCCAGCACGTGTTTTCATCATTATAGGTTTGAACTTTAGGGTCAATGTAGGAATTATAAAGGGAGTTAATCTGTGTCTGTTCTACTTTTATCTCCAAGTTTATTACCATCACTGCTCTTGTTTAGATTGACAGCAATGTGCAGGAGGGCTTATCCACATGGCTGCTGGGTAAAGGACATCTCGTCTGTAGTCTTTCTTAAGTGTTGTTTTGAAAAGCTCATGAAACATTTACAAAAAAACATAGCAAGCAGATCATTAAGCATTTTTATTATTTCTAATGTAGTTATATTAACTTTTCAAGCAAACATATTGACTACTAAGATTATTTTATAATGAAATTGTTTCACAATAACTTGTCTTTTTAACCCATCCTTCTGGAGTCATTTAATTATTCACCACTCTATCCTAAAGGGATTAAGAGTTTATAGTCACAGCAAATAAACTCACTGAGGATGGGAAAGATTAGTAGAAGCCAGAAAATACTGGATTAGGTATTTTGGCAGATGCAATAATACGTTTTAAAATTCTGAAAGTCAGACAATTGGCATAAACAGTGCCAAAGCACACTGAACATGGCTGTTAAAGACGTCTACAAAACATATATGGCCTATATAACATAGCCAAACCAAACATAACACCCATATATAATTGTATTGATCTGCAGGGATTTTCTCCCATTCAGACAAAACAATATCAGAGAAGACAGTCAATGTTGTATTTGATCATTAAGGTGTTGGATGGGGTTGAGGTCAGAGCTCTTTGCAGGCCAGCTCCAAACTGGGACCTTTCCTCATGTAATTCACCTTGTGCAGGCAGGGGGGCATTGTTATGTTCAAACAGGAAAGGGAAACACACAAATTGTTGACACAATGCGAGAAGCTCACTATTGTCTTAAAGGGCCCATGTCATGGCCATTTCTACTGATCATAATTCCATTGATGAGGTATACTAAAATAGATTTATACTGTGCAATTTTCCAAACACACATTGGTTTCTCATACAGCATCTCTGTATAGTATGTGTATTCACCGGTATTCACTCTCTGTCCTAAACGGCTTGTTGGAGCTCCTGCCCCCCCTCCCTGTGAGCACAGTGTGCTCTGATTGGTCGGGACGTTGCGAGGCTCGTTGCTGTGAGGAGCGTACAGGCTTCCGGGTCGGCGATACAGCGAGAACAAGCGAAACTCATCCTGAGCACACACAAACACTCACAGCCGAAGTAAAAACAATAAGTGTGGCTTGATATTGAGTAAGAAGGTTTATAACCAGGGGTGCACATAACTGGTACGCAGGTACGCATGCGCGGCAACAATCTGAAATGCGTACCGTCACTTGTGTCACAAAGCGCATTTGCGTACCGACGTACTTGTGAAGCTTTTCCAGAAGGCGGTTAGATCAGTCGGTCTCCGTGTACTCCACTAGCACTTTGGGGCTTGTTTTCATAGACCTGGTTGCTTATTTCTCTCAAATCTGGCAACAGAGTGGGCGCAGTGTCCAATAGTAGCAGTAAGCTAACGAGCACTGATAAGCTTTATTTTGTTTTGATCCAATGCTGCACAACTGAACTGATCCAATGCTGCTGTGAAAAAAAGAAGCCTATATCCATGTTGGATAGAATGGGTAGTTGGGTACTGTCATTTAAATAAAAAAATAACCTTAAGGGACAACTTCAATGCTTTTTTCCTTTTTTTTTTCTTAATGCATTGCATTAAGATCGG
The DNA here is from genome assembly GCA_943591055.1 of Gobionotothen gibberifrons. NCBI lineage: Eukaryota > Metazoa > Chordata > Actinopteri > Perciformes > Nototheniidae > Gobionotothen > Gobionotothen gibberifrons. The sequence continues at coordinate 1,336,186 of CALSBZ010046728.1, read as the reverse complement.
ATCGGGAAAAATCGGTATCGGCAAATTGTCAAAATGAAATGATCGGAATCGGATCAGGAGCAAAAAAAGGTGATCGGGACATCCCTAGTAGGAACAGCATCGTTCTTCAGTGCCCTACGCTGTACATATCCGGCATGAATCGCTGAAAGCTTTGTGAAGCTTTGTGAAGCTTTGTTTCGTGAACTGCTGGCAGAGGGTGTGGCCTCTGGGTATTCACACATCACAGTACCCAGGAAGTAAACAATGGAAAATCAGAAATATCCAACGAGGCGTTTTGGGGCAGCATAGACTGTGTTAGAGTTTTACTCGCTACAGGGTGTACTTTGAGGGGTTTTGACTCTGCAGACCGTTTACATGCAGAAAAACCTTCATAGCACACAAGGGGACGGGTAATAACCGGAAAAGCATGACATGGGACCTTTAAATCAGAGGTTCCTAAAAATGTCATTACATGATGTATGACTTGTGAACAGTTTAATCATAAATTATTTTCTTGTTAGATTGTTTTATATAAATACATTCTAGGTGCCTGAAGTGGAGACAGCTTGGCGTATTTCTCACAAGAAAAAAGGATTGAGGTCAGAGAAAGGTGTATGCAGATATCCTTAAAACAACGAGAAGTTAGTTATTCTAGTGAAGCCCACTGATTTGCCTGCGAAGGTGAGCAGTAGCAGCTGTGACACGCTCATGAAGGACATTAAGATGAAGTCATGGGTAAACTTGGCTTGTCATTGCATCCATTCTTCAACTCTTTATGACCGCTATTGCTCCTGAGAGGCTAGTAAAGATGCTGTATGAACAAAGCTGAGATTTGACATCCCTCTGGGCTTTTGTCGTCGACATATCACTCTTGTTTCTATTTTGAGGACCCACCAGAAACAAGTAAACTGTTGCTCTACTCCACTCATGTATGCACCACTGTACAGTGTGACAGAGGCCTCCTTCACGGTCTGCAGCCATCAGACATCTGGACTCTGCATTGGGGGATTTTCCGCTGCTTTGTAAAGCCTGCTTAGTGCTAAACAGCAGCTCCCAGACTGTTCGTAGGAGACGCAGCCCATCAACACATAACACATCCACCCTCCCTCAGGCCCACATCAATCTCCTTCCAAAATCAGAAGAGGTAGTTTCCCTGCTACCGGCACAGCTGCTCTGCACTGAGGATGGAGCATGGATTATGTAACATGATGTAAGACATATTGCTGTGCTCACACTAAAGTTAAAACAATTCTGAAAATGGATATAAGTTATTTCCTGATTACAGAGACATGAATAATCCTCTATTGTCTAATAACTAATGGTGCTGTCACTAATTATTATTTAGACCATAGTGTGTTCGTTCATTTTAATATCTAACCAGAACTTGAAAACTTCTTAATTATGATTCATCCTTGCAGAGATAGGTTTGTAAAAAAAAATCTTCTGGGATCTGAAATAGTTAGGCTTCACTTTTGTATGGCATGAGGAAGGGGAGATATCCTTCATCTATATATATGGTTTAAAAAAAAATTGCAGCCATTAATGGTGAAAGAAAATGATTAAGCTAAGGTTACATGTATCTTGCACTGTGCAGCAATCCTCTGCAGCAAGCACACTCAAAGACTTAGTCATAAGGCCATGCTTGAATAGAACTTAGCAGCATGTGTTCACCATTCACACTACAGGATGTTCCCATGAGGATGGCCGGTCTAGGTACTTATGGGAAATGAGAGCCATGTGTAAACAGCCTGGCTCCAGATCAGGTGGCTGACCCTCCTTTCTTTGCTAACTGGGATGGCAGTCTTCAACCCCACCCCTTTACACACAGACACACAAACAGTGCTGCCACCAAGCTGTTACTGAAACACGCATTTCCAGAGAGGATTTCAATTTGATTACATTTCCAAAATTCAATAAAAATGTCTCTCTGGTTGAATGAAGGGAGGAGTGGTGGGGTTTTGAGGCCTGGCTGATAGCCTGAAGCAGAACTTGTTTACGCTTTTACACACGGACCAGCAGTGGCTCATGTAAAAAGGGAATAACTGGAGAAACAGAGAGCGAGAGAGAAATAAAGACAAACCTATCCAAAGGAACCAGACATTACTCAACATGCTATTTCAGGAAGGCACTATGTTTTTAATCGGGGCTAAAAGAAGGGCAGGGAAGAAGACAAAAACAGACAGATGGACAAAGAATGGAATACAGAGTGGAAAGGGATAGAAAACAATTGGATGTTTTAATACCCATAGGTCTGACTAACAGTCAGTGTTGTATATATTTTCTTTTCTTCTTTTTTTTGTTTACATTAAAATAATAATACGTGGCGCTCGCGTCATTGCCACGGAGGAGCACACAGCCTCTGTGAGCGAGCGAGACAGAGAGAGCACACCTTTATCTATTTAATATAGCCTAGTCGTAAAAAATAAAGTAAGAAATCATTCCAATGTGTACTATAGGACAGAACCAAAAAAACGGTTTAAAAGGGGAGTGATTAGTAAAATAAGCATAAAGAAAAAGAAAGAATACTAACTAGGTAACATAAGATAAGAATAAACAAGTTTAAATGATTTGTTATTGGTTGTGATCATATTCTAAAGATGTTTGGATTATTGAAATGTACACAGCTCCCTTTCATAGAGTGTTGAGAGCTGTATCCATACATTCATTTTGTGCTCAAAGTGCACCAGATTGATGCATTTCACTTCCCGGAGGTGCATGCCCCCAGACCCCCCTAGAGGATGTGAGGTCCATCCCGAAATAAAGCAGGTTAAAATAATTAAATTGCATACATTTTATTTTGATTGTTTGTTATGTGGATGTGTAGTATTTGTGTTACTGTATGTTCAATAAAGGTGATTTAGCAAAATACACCTGTAGAGCCTCAAGAGCCTTTCTTGTGCTGGCAGACACATAGAAACATATTGGCGGGGTGCACTTCGCAGTTCGCACACACACACTAAAAAATTCCATGCGCTCCGCGCTCACATTTTGCTAGGCCTGTGTGCCTTAGCACCGCTGCTATGACTCCATCCTACTGTAGGGGAAACACTGACAGTAAATAGCTATTTTTGGAAAAATGTAAAGTAAATTATCATATAAGATTTGTAATGCTTGTAATATGCTATTTTACAAGGATAGGCTTACACTGGCAATTCAAGAAACTTTGATTTCAACACCTGAAGGAGGAATATAGAAAAAAAAATATATATTTATATTAAGACCACCCTATGCTGGAACCGCTAACAATTTATCAAACTGAAAGAAAACACTTTATTTGTAAGGGGTTTTGTGAAGGATTGTATAAGATTATACTTTTTTTAAGTAAAAATAATAACAAAAGAAAATAAGCTAACTTTAGCTGTCAGGTAACCGTAATGGAGTGGAAAGTACAACATTTATCTCAGAAATGTGTTAAAGTAGAAGTATAAAGAAGCATGAAATTGAAATAAGGTAAGTAAAGTAGAAGTACCTAAAAATTGTAATTGCATTTAGTTACTTTTGCCCATGCCTGAAGATGGTTAAAAGGGAACAATGGTGCTCCTGATAGTGTCAGTGAATGATGTGTGTGTGTGTGTGTGTGTGTGTGTGTGTGTGTGTGTGTGTGTGTGTG